>OX401405.1:53708988-54047640 GCA_947846245.1 Cerastoderma edule | reverse complement strand
TACACAGTTGGTGATGTGAGTAGTGCGGTTTTAGCAGCTGATATAGATATGCACAAAGAGAGACACAACCTGGTCTTGATTAACTTATTTTTTAATGCCGATCGTATCTGCATTTGTCCATAAAACAGTTAAACAGTAAAGTTAAGTAATGATTCACTTGCTCGTGAAGGCGTTGAGACAAGCTGGGCAATACGGACACCTGATCTATTTTGTCACCCCTGTATATAATGGTTACACGTATTAGCACATAAACGCAATAATAATTTTTATGACGTTTCATTCTTTCATTCGATTTCTTGATCTTCCGACTGGAGAAAATGACTTTTGCATGATTCAGAATTTTAATAACAACAACAACAACAAAAAAAAAAAAAGAAAAAAAAAAAAAACCGCTGATAGAGACAGTCCTTGCGTGACAGGTCCAGACCAAAATTATCAGGAAATGACAGTAGTTAATTCTGAATGGCAGTTCTGTAACTTGAACGCGATAGCGTGAGAATTAAGAATTTGCATTTGTTGAACGGTGCATCCATGTGTCACAATTTATCGTGAATTTATTCTCGGAGCAAATACTAACATTTATAGGGTCATAAACCCGCATATCCCACCTTCTCTTCCAAACTAGAGCAGATCTTGTCGCGAATGGCATAAGCTTAAACGTATCCATTTTACATCAATTGTGATGGAAGCTGAGAGATTGTATTAATTCCCTCTCGATGACTGATTCCTGGATACTACACCAGTACTCGCACCAACTTGTGGATTAGTTCCAGCAATTTTCACATCGCCTAATGGGGATCGAACAGTGACCCTTGGTACAAGAGACAGCAGACGCTCTACCACTATTGCAATGTTGCCAATACATGGCAATTGAACCAAGGATCACAGTAATCGAGTCTTTTCAAGGAATGGTCAAAGCAGATCTGCAGAATTGTTAAAGAAGTGTTAACACCATTTAGCAAAGAAGGTGCATGTACGTGGTTTATTATCTTCATTTTATATTTGTATTTTATCTCCCCCTCCCAACTAATTCCCGTATCGTTAAACAAATTCGTACAACGTAAAGCCATCATTCTTGCATTATTTGTTGGTCGTTTAAACGAAAATATCTGCATATCACGTCAAAACAGGTTAATCTGCAAGTCGTTTTCGATATCAGCGCATCTTTATAGACTTAATACGAGCATGCATGCCGGTAACATTGCATCGATTCTTGCATTTTTCAAACGCCAACCCTTTCCTCTAAGACCCAATAGCCAAATTCAGAATCCATACATATATAGAGCCTTGTGTTATTCAGTCAGAATAGTTTGGATTTATAAATCTTACACCGATTTGAAAAAAAAAAGTTTTTACAACTTAGATTAATCAATCCCAACTCTGCTTTTGCTCCTGGATACATGACTTGTTCTTGTGCTGAATTGGGATTCATAAAAGGTCGCAATGCGGTTCCCGCTACTCACATAACTCGAACCCACGACCCAATGTCCAGAGGCCGACATTCTACCCCTAAACCACTGGCCACCACTTTCAACCCAACAAATCTTGACCAAGAGTTACATGCACCGAGGGCAATGTTCTACCCCTTGACCACTGTCCTCCACTTGTCAATGTCAAATTCTTGATAGACAGGGCCACATATACCACAGTGTTTTCGACGATTGCTAGTTAGTAAATCTTACTTATGATTCGCTAAAAAGACCGCTCGTTGAAATACCAGGATGATAAGTAATAACGGCCCTTAACAACATAATGGAGATTTCTCCATAATCCTTAAGACCGTTTGTCAAGTTTCTCTTAAACGGTTGTCTGTTGTCAATATTGATATCCCTTTTCATATCATACAAAGCTGGTTTGTTAAGATTGTATAGTTGTAATGTTAGTTTATGCGTCGCTCGCATAAAGGTTGACTGTGCTAAATCATCCCACTGCGTGTGCTTCATTGTCATGCGCACGAGCAAACAGACAAGCTGGGAATGGTGAGTGAATGGTGTGTCCCTGTGATAAACGATAAACGTTGGACATGAAACGACCTATGAAATATACTGTTGCAGTTCACGGCATTTGATTTGGAATGGTACTGGTGTAAACGCTAACGTAGTTAGCAAATGGGTCCAGATATCGTTCGAACTCCTTTGCTGTAGTCGGGAGCAATTATGAGACCGTCATGTTGCAGAAAATCTTAAACATGTTCTACAGGAAAATCACCTTATCTTGGTTACTACTCGTTATCGTGTAAGGACTGAGTGCCATGAACAGCATTTGTATTAAGGTCTTCACTGACGAGTAGCCTCCTGACGAAGCTGGATGAAAAAAGATATCAGTAAATTTGCTTGTTTACAAATGAGAGGAGACATTTGTTTAAACTTTGTAACATCCGTATTTTTGTATGATACGCACTGACGAATGTCCATTTTAACAAGTTCATGCATTATCTAAGTTCACAGTGAACTATCATGCATTTATATTCAAAAGCTTTGAGATATACCGCGTATGAAGTGTATATACTTAGATGCAACAATCACACGTCCATTTGGTTTCTTTATCACATTGAGTGTTTGTCATTTCGCCGATATGTATGTCTTTTGTGTTCTACAGTAGAATATCTATAACTCGTGTCATTTCGCCGCTATGTATGTCTTTTGTGTTCTACAGTAGAATATCTATAACTCGTGTCATATCGCCGCTATGTATGTCTTTTGTGTTCTACAGTAGAATATCTATAACTCGTGTCATTTCGCCGATATGTATGTCTTTTATGTTCTACAGTAGAATATCTATAACTCGAACTTCTGGTTTTTTTCTATACGTCGAAGTAAATACGGGGTCCCGAATCATTTGTTTTTAGTTCGATGTATTCATATTTCAGACATCTCTCTCTTTCTCTCTCTTTCTATCATCTTATAGAATAATTTCATGATTTTAATGTATTTTCCTTCCAAATTGTGGAGGAGACATTAACTCGTGATACTGTATTTTACTGTACAAGATCCGTAAAAGATTTGAAAATTAAAGTCCGATTTTCCAGAATATCTGACAACGCTATTAGCATTTGCCGATTTAAATGCAGCCAATAACTTACAATCGAGGGACAAATTGAATAGCCATTAACATATCGAAATGAGCATCTGCTATTCGTCCTTCTGGGCACAAACCTTATACACAATGTCTAATATGGCGTGCGATCTCCAATGGGGATTGTTATCTGTTCTCTACAGGACCATGTTTGCTTGAAAATGACTGAAGTCATGCGAATTCCGCATCACATATACTAACCAACCCTTCTTTGAAGTTCCTGGCATATCAGAGCATGGCACAATAATGGTACTCCGGGATATCGTTTTGATAAAGAACTTAAGGAAATTATTTTATCATGCCAAAATTGATAAACATGGATAGTATCTTAAACCTTTACCAAACGCCAAGTTTGCAGACGACATTTCAAAATGTGAGGAAATTGAAAAATAATCTTCTGATACGGCAGAAGACATTGTCGGAAATGGAGAAAGTTCTCCTTTTCCCACAACTTTTTCCAGTCTTCTGTAACAAACTGGTGAAATGTTGTTTTACTTGTTGGTAATGAGTTAAACGATCGGAAGCGTCTCGGATAGACGATTCAAATGGTGTTTCACTTTTAAAGGTTGGTAAGCCCAATATTGAAACAAGCGGGAAAGTCGTTTTAAGCTTACGCGAATTCTAAACATTAAATGTTAAGTAAATCGGTATTCAGGTCAAAATTCTGCTTCCAAAGTTTAAAGGTATTTGTTCACAGATGAAACAATTTTGAAGTCGAAATAAAATGTCATTAAACAATACAGCTTTTATATTGTTGTTTGATATGCAATAAAAAGTAGCTATTGAAAGCATTATCAATTCAGGAAACGTCAATAAATCTGTGAATATTCAGTTCATAGGCCCGTAGACCTCAAAAGCGATGTCACACTTTTTGAAGTTTTGTAACATTTTAACATCAGAAACATTAGCTGAGCTCATTCTACATATCTGGCCATGACACATGTCAATCGTTTCTACTCGGCAATCCCCGGCACATGCAGGTAAATATACCTCGTAGGTAATTCATTAATACACCAGGCATCCTGAGGAAATGCACAACATTAAACACAGGGGCTGATTATGTGTGTAAATACACACAAATTGTTTAAATATCACAATTAATTGTTGATTTTCTTTTACTAATTTCTTAAAAGATTATCATTTCAACATGTCTGTGGTTCATATTTTCCCTACCGTATCTACTCGGCAAACCCCGGCTTGTGCCGGGAATTACCGAGAAGATACGATTGCAAACGAACATGCTCTTCGTCGCCGCCATGTTGCCGGACTACTTTCAAAATGGCTTCCCATTACCTGCGAAGTTATCTAAAGAAATGGCCGAGGTGTTCCGAATCATCAATGGATACATGTATGTATAAAACGCTGTCCTATATCATCGGACTGTGCGACATCAAAACTTCTTCATTGTCAGACTACGCAGATAAGTTCAAAACAACGTTCTATTTTCCCTCAATGCTGGACCAAGCAATATGCGATGTAACATATAATTGGAACCGTCTCTCCGAGACGCTTCCAATGACGTGTCACATTGCAATACTGTAATTTCATTCAAGTTATTATCCTTGTTACCAGTTTTGACTTACGCAAACATTTTCTTTCAGTTGTCTACGTTCCCCAGATGATTCTTCACTGTCAGACTACGCAGATAAGCTTAAAACAACGTTCTATTTTCCTTCAATGATGGACCAAGCAATATTGCGATGTAACACATCATTGGAACCGTCTCTCCGAGACGCTTCCAATGACGTGTCACATCGCAATATTGTACTTTAATTCAAGTTATTATCCTTGTTACCAGTTTTGACTTACGCAAACATTTTTTACTAAAGTTGTCTACTAAAACGGTCCCCCGATGATTCTTCACTGTCAGACTATGCAGATAAGACGGACCAGCCCGACCCATGCTCGTCTATTACACCCCAATTACGACGGAATTCCCTCGGTAGAACATAGTCGTACGTTTGTAGAATAAATCAAGCGAATCTATCTGAATTTCCCTTCTATTCAAATGATAAAGCGGTTGTTATTTGTCCACGATAAACAGATAATAAATGCTTACAAATATGTCTTGATTATTTTCTATGAGATTGGCATCTGTTTTGCGTGTTATTGTTATAAGGAAATGTTTGCTTTCCATCTATAAGAGAGATTAAACCCTCTATGGAATAACACAACCGTCTCCATTTCTTGTGTCAATACTGTTGCCAATCGTAATCTCTTTTTGATTTTGGTTTTGCACCGTGTCAACATTATTTAAGTTATTTTACTATGCCCGACACTTAATGAAAGAGGAAGTGCTCGTCTTATCTCTCGTTGACTTTCACTTTCAAGTTTTGTTGATGTATCTTTTGGTGATAAATATTTGAATCTGATCAAAAGTTAACCACTTGATAGTTTGATATAGAACAAGTGCCCTTTCATGAGCCTTTAACCTGTGCTGATGTTTTTTTTAAGATAACTTTTTAGATATGACCAAAAAATAGTTTGATATAGCATACGTCTGCTTTCATGAGCCTTTACAAAGCCGAGAGTCCCACACAGGAAGTAAATTAATCCATCGATGTGTTACGCACTGTTAACAGCTGAGGGAATCATCCCTTGCTCAAGGCTGAATTTAGAGAACCACGAGGCCAATCTGAACACATCCGGATTATCCAATGAAAACGTCTCTAAGATAGAAAGGATGCGTCATACTGTTTATCGCGATTCTTACGTCATTGTAGTCTTGTTTCCAAATTGAGTTCTAAGATTTGGAATATAAATATTCACAAATTGATGTAGGAAACATCCTTATATATAACAACATATAATGTAACTATTATGTATGAGTTACCAATGAAATATTATTTAAACTGATTCACAACACTTACATATACATTGAACTACTTAAGTGGACGCTTTAAGGAAATGTGTTATAAGCCGGGGACGATTTACCCAAAATAGTGTAACCCTACACGTATATCCGAGGTGAATTTATCAGGTCAAGAAAATACCCGAGTAGTTCTGACTGTTGAAAGGAGAGACTAACTTTAGGTCAAAATATATATGACTTAACCACGTACCGAAAATAAAAATCAGGTCATTCTTGGGAATCCGTATGTCACACAAAGGAAGTAAATTAATCCATTGATGCGTTACGCGCTGTTTACGGCTGACGGAATCATCCTTTGATATCAATACAAGGACGAATTAAGAAAACCACGAGGTATCTCTCAAATGACTTCCGCTTTGGGGTCAACCATCGAGAGAGACACATATTGTATGTTGATGAAGACAGAATTAGTTTACATGGGGGGAACGACGTACTCTTAGGGTCTCCCTATTTTCTAGACTTGGCCTCGGCCATACGTGAACTTTAATAAGGTCTATGGTATGCCTATACCAAAATAATTACTGAATACAGTTGTACAGTGAAAGTATATATTGCAGCGAGAAGTTTGTCACGGTTTAAAACCTCGAGGAAAAATTTATATAGATGCATTTACAGCTCATGGTCTCCATACGACAATTATTTTGTCATCTCTTTTTTTATATCAATTTGCATTTCGATATTTTTGGTGTAGTCATATCCAAATGTCGAGTATAGCGTTATAGTGCATGCATAACCGATGATAAGTAAAAAAGGGAGACCCGTTCTCTAAAGTACAACTGACCTATAAACCGATTCCTTTTAACCTTTAGCATGCTTTGGCAATTTTCTAAAAAAAAAAATTAGGCTTTTGTGTTGTTGTTTTCCAAAACCTTGAATATCTGCTTAATTTTGTCGAAGAAAGCTACTCAGAGAAGAAAACAGATAAGATCACAGGTCAGCCGCAAATTGACTTGGCGGCTGACCTGGATCTAACCTGTTTGCATAATTATGAAGTCGGTTCCATTAATATAAGGGTTAACGAACGAAATATCCGCAGCTCCAGTATTATGTTGGTCGGTTTGTAATTGATATAGTTTAAAAAAAAAGTTAGTGACGCACCTTAATAAACTGCTTACGGATTGAGGTACAAGAAGTTCTTCCTTGCCGTTAACACTAGAAACTTTCACAATTTTAAACCAAATATAAAGCAGACATACCACTGCCGTCAATCGGTATTCTATAGGTTCCGAGAAAATTTGATTGCCAAAACGTCAAAACTGCTATGGCATTGTCTTCACAAACGGCCTTTAATTTCGAACACACGTTATGTGTGAAAATAAAGGTTGAGTTGTGTGTCTCATAAAGTTTAATGCTTATTGGAACCAGTTTTAAAAAATAAATAACTCCCTTAAAATAAAAAAAAAAAAAAAAAAAAAAACAGTTACGACAAGTCCTCCTTCGGCGTATAGTTTCAAATTGATATCAAACTGGTGTATTTCGATTATTGCATCTAGCGTCAACTTTCTCTAAAGTACAATGATCTATTTACATTTTCCTTTTACGAACAAAATACCTGCAGCGTCATTGTAAGGAAGTATATTGGTTGAATCATTATTTATCTGACCAAGAAAATGACATAGAGTTATAACTGCTTCCTGATTATTGTATAAAAAGTAGTTCCTTTTAAAAAGTTCTTGACTCTGACTTCCGTTATCCATTGTTGCTTATAGAAATAAGCTATAGTATAAGCATTCATATTGACCGATTTGGTGTTCTTCTGAACAAATTAGTGACGCACCGTGATAGACTGCTTCCGGTTTGTTGTACAAAAAGTATTTCCTTTTAAGAATTCTTGACTCTGACTTCCGGTATCAATTGTTGCTTATGAAAAACGAATGTTTGCTTCACTGGTGAGTTTTCGGTTTGAGAAATGTTACTCCTGTGATAATCTAAACGTTTGAAATATGTCTTGCATTGCTTATTGATTGTGATTGATTATTAAAAACTCTTTTGCTGCCAATATGGCAGATTAGACATTTGCTGTTGAGTGCCAATGTCGCCAATTACGCGGTTTATTTCTGCATTGTTTGTTACCGTGTTTTGTGACATGGTGTCAAGGTAAATGTTATAAAAAAATCAAGGTAATCTGATCAGACTGTAAAACTTTAAGAGTGTTATTTTACAACACAGTTTACGTGCAATATTTGTTTTAATTTTCAACTTAATTCAGTAAACATTCAAAAGATACAGTCCTTTTTTGTGATTTCCAGGAAATTTATTGGCATCTTAAGTTTGTTTTTTTCTATAGTATTGGCAGCGAAAGAGTTAATTAATCGCCTTTGTTTAACTTGAAAGCGTGTATACAGACCAAGAGGAAAGATAATGTTCTTTCTTGTTACTTAACATAGGACCTTCAATGAACGCAGAATGTGAAAAGGCGACCATTTTGGCACAGACTAAAAATAAGGAATTAAGATATATGGCATGTTTATTTAAACCAAAGAAATTATCATAATCGTTCCCAAATACTTGTATTGATATAACATTGTTATAAACTAACTCAAAATGTCCTTTATATACTTGCAGAGGAGAGCGTACCCGGGGATATATGGTTAGCTTTAAAAACTGGCAGTTGTGGGTTCAAACCTTGCACGAAGCATGATTCAATGTGGTAATTTGAATAAAACTATATTTGTCGCAATTTCTGCTTATGCATAGTGTTCGAAAGCCGACTAGAAACTTAATGAAATAAGTAGGAAATAAGTAATATCAACTTGTTTCACAAGAGAGTAACAATATAAAGATTTGATGTAGAATACCAGTTGTCCGCGATTATGAAATTTATTCTCTCGTCGGAGCAATTTGGCCGTTCTCGGTATCCATGGATTGGGCCAGAACTTTTCGGTTTATTGCGAATTGTTCCGGCCCCGACCGATGAATACCGATAAAGACCGAAGTATGCCGACGAGAGAATGAGTTTCAAATGAAGAATTATGGGTATTCTACCTGAAACCAAAAGTTCCAATATCAAGATCACTCTGTTCACGCACAGAAAATGACATTTTCGTTCCGGTTACAACCCAGTTTCGGCGTCGATTTGCTCACCGTATCCATGATACGTAACGGAAGAAATAATCAGTGACTAAGTGGGAGAGAGGCTGCCTTAAGTGCAATGATATACAGACACTGTCTGATTCGTTAAGCGCTTCCTTGCGCATGATAGGAATTCGAATTGGGCTATTTACGGATAAATCTTGTGTCAATCTGCGCTTTATGTAGACAGGCCTTAGAACTGCCATACAAGATTGTATAAATCTTGTGTCAATCTGCGCTTTATGGAGACAGGCCTTAGAACTGCCATACAAGATTGTATAAATCTTGTCTCCATTCACGCATTATGTAGACAGGCCTTAGAACAGCCCTACAAAATTGCAAATGCTTTGTACCTTTTGTATATATAAGAATCTGAGAGAAGAGATGGGTGAAGTGGGATATTTTTCCGTTTACCATTTGGTACAGGAAAAAGGCCTAAGCCTGTGACTCCTACGTCTTTCCTAGATCCATCAGTACTAGGCTATGGCTCTGAAGTGACTTTCCAAATGTCGTCCCCACAAAACCAGAGGTACCGGCGGGGCTCGACATCCTCCTCGCTTTAAAGAGACAAACGCTAGACTTGCCGTTTTCTAGAGTTCATCATCAGATCTGAAGCAACTATGTGGATTAAACTCACTTAAACGAAGCGTTGGAAATAAATGATAAAATGAGCGTGTTTCCCATTGACCAATTGGGGGGGGGGGGGTTTACTAGAAGATCGGAAAATAATCACAATTAGATTTGCCAATGAAATTCATCCAGTACAAGCGAGTTTCTTTTCAAAGAAAAGTAACTCAAAGCATCATTTCTTTGTATCTTATATTTTAGTTTTTTGTTTTGAATCATATAAAAGAAGTATTGAAACCTTTGTAAGAAGTGACAAAATCAAAGCAGCCAGATACAGCATATAGCGAGTTCTTTCACCAGTTACTATATTGTTTTCAAGTCAATATCGAGAGGAAGATCTTATATTGCATATCCTTGTTTGTGTTTTTATACATTTCAAACGAATAACTGTTTTGTGCGATTTCGTTTAACGATCGGAATAAATAAAATGTTTACCTTCAAGCTGAAATTTTTGGACAGTTTCAAATTGAATACTACAGCGAACGACAGTATTAACCCTTTACCAAACAACAAATTTTCGAATGTCGCAAATTGAAAGAGTTTGGAGACGACTTTCCAAATATGATGAAATTGGACAATAATCTTCTAATAGGGCAGAAAACATTGTGGGAAAGAAAAATTGCTCGTTACGAGCAATTTCTCCTTTTCCCACAATGTTTTCTAAAGTCGTCTATTTAAAGCAGATAAAAGGAAATACTGCATGTTAGGAGCATTCCCTCCTTTTCTCAGTGGTTACTCAGATCTCACAAAACAGAAGGAATTGTTATTTCTCACAATATATAACGAAAAGATGGCCGCTAATATAAAATTAATCTCAACTAATTTTATTCGCTCACTTGCTTATTTTGATGAAGTCCGAGTCAATCAAATTAAATCAAGTTTAGTCTCAGATTGAATTTTATTTGATTAGGTTGCATTGTGATGCATCTGCCCGCGATAGGATTTCAACATTTCGGCGGACCTTAATTTCATTACATTGTTGCCCATTCTAATTAATGCTGATTTTTCTACCCACTTTGTTACTCAACCAATACCTTTGCATTGTGTTCTTAATTTGCCATAAACAAGATTAAAACGACTTGGGAGAGAAATAGAGAGCGTCCCAATGTTTCTCATATCTTAACAAATGCACGTTGTTCGCATTCCTTACTCTTAACCCTTATAGTGCTAGAACCGACTTGGTGCATATGCAAACAGGTTTAATCCAGGCCAGCTGCCAAGTTAGTTGGCAGCTGGTCTGATATCTAACCTGTTTGCTACTCTAAATATCTGACCTCAAAAAAATCAAGCAGGTTTCTGAAGTTGTCGAAAGCAGACGACACAAAAATTCATTTTTAGAAAATTAACCAGCATTTTAAGGGTTTACTTACTAAATTTCAATACCAGCAATTCTTCATTCATTATGTCTTTTCGCACGTTTCGAACTAATTCAACAACCCGAAAAAAAAAGACATCACCGCTGCACTTGCATTAGTTACGATGCATTGTTATCGTTTATTGAGCATTTAGACCGTGCAGCATTTCGAACCAATTCGCAGGAATATTTCTAAGATTGGAACGTGTTAGAACTTTCAAAGTGATCGAATTGAAGGGGATTGCAATCTAAATAATTTGTCACTGAATCGTTACTAGTCCTTGTCGAATCCCATTCTCCCATCACTGAATCGTTACTAGTCCTTGTCGAATCCCATTCTCCCATCACTGAATCGTTACTAGTCCTTGTCGAATCCCATTCTCCCATCACTGAATCGTTACTAGTCCTTGTCGAATCCCATTCTCCCATCACTGAATCGTTACTAGTCCTTGTCGAATCCCATTCTCCACTCACTGAATCGTTACTAGTCCTTGTCGAATCCCATTCTCCCATCACTGAATCGTTACTAGTCCTTGTCGAATCCCATTCTCCCATCACTGAATCGTTACTAGTCCTTGTCGAATCCCATTCTCCCATCACTGAATCGTTACTAGTCCTTGTCGAATCCCATTCTCTAATCGCAATGAAAATCAAATCAATCCTTCACTTATGACTAGATTTCGGCGGATATGCATCTCGAAGTTTTATAGAACTCATACTAGAAGAACTACTCGTATAATTTACTTCCATAAAATAGCTGGAAGTTTTTATCTTTATATGTATTTTAGACTCAACTGAACTCTTAAAGTTTCTTGTTCACAATTTGGAAGTTAGAAAATAATATCTCTTAACGCTTATTGTGCTGAAACTGACTTCATGCTTATTCAAACAGGTAAGATCCATGTCAAGTAAATCGGCGGCTGGCCTGTGATCGAACCTGTTTGCTACTCCGAGTATCTTTCCTCATCAAAATTAAGCCGATATCTAAGGTTTTTGGAAAGCCGACGACACAGAAATCTATTCAAAGACAAATATCCAGCATTATAAGGGTTAAACTGCACAACAGTAAACCGTTTACTAAACAACTTAAGGAAAATAATTGCGTAAGTCAAAACTGATCATCATTGATAATTTCCTCAAAGCAAGAACAATATTGCCATGTGACACATAATTGGAACTGACTCGGAGAGACGATTCCAATAATACGTCACATTGCGAGAGTGCTTATCTAACGTTTAAAATAAGAGGTAACATTGTTTTGGGTATACGCAGATCCTAGTTTAGTAACTACCCAGATGTACTGTTACATAATACGCTCAGAAAAAAAGCTATTGGAAGTAAAATAAGTTCGTTTTTCATTCTTTATAGTGCGTATACAGTTACTTAACATATATTTAAACCAAAATTGTGACATCGTTTTAGAGATCTTCGGCATATACAATCGATATACTAAGATAATCTGGCGCTTCCTGAATTAGTTATGCATTCTATATTTATAAAAGTATATCAAACAACAAAACACAAACGGTATTGTTTTAACCCATTACCAAACAACAACGACATTTAACCACTTTGTTTCAGACGACTCTGGAAAACATTGTGGGAAAAGGAGAACTTGCTTATTAAGAACAATTTCTTCTTTGCCCACAATATTTTCTTCCCCTTCAGAAGAATATTTTCCAATATCATCGCAATTGAAAAGTCGTCTACAAACGCTTTCAATTTGGGACAGTCAAAATTGTGGTGTCTGGTAAAAGGTTAATAATATTTCATGAACAACTTTCAAATTCTCTCTTCTGTACGCAAGAGCCTTTAATATGCAACCTGTAACCGTTCAAGATGTAAAAAGAGGGTGTATAAGAGAAGCACTTTACAGTGCAGGTTTGAGAAGTACCAAGCGTGATGCTGAGAAACTCACGTGCAAGCGATTTTCATTAACCCTATTAGTACTGGAATCGACTTCATTGTTATGCAAACAGGTAAAATCCAGACCATGCGACAAGTTAATTGGCGGCTGGCATGTGATCTAGCCTGTTTGCTACTATGAGTATCTTTCCTCGTCATTATTAAGCAGATACTTAAAGTTTTCGAAAGCAGACGACACAAAAATTCATTTAACAAAGAAATACCCAGCATTCTAAGGGTAAATGCCACTTAAAAAGCTGTTTCCATGCGGACTTTGTTTTGATAATTAAAAGCCGAAGCAGTCAAGTATTCCAATCTGTTTCTGACAGGTTTAATCTTTACAAAGAATTATTGTGATTGAATACATCGATGTAGACGCATATTAAGATATATTAGGGATGGAATCAGCAATAACTTACACAAGAAATTTCTCTTGGATTTTCTCACAATGGTTGCTATCAGGCCAGAGACAGGATCGAGACAGGGAATGGTTGGATGAAGGCTTGAGTAAGAAGTTGACGGAGGGGTTGGTAGACGGGTCGATATAGTGTTGCATGATAAACAAGGGAGGCAATTAGGGATTGAAGAGTTGACGGAGGGAGGAGGGACTTATGGAGGGGTCTGATGGAAAATGTTTTGTGATGGAAGGAGTGGCAGAAAAAGGGCTAAGGCTTTGAGGGTTTGACAGACGGAGGAAGGTGCTGGTGGAAGGGTTGATGGCGAGGGTTTAGGGGTTAATGGTTTAACAGAGGGAGGGGTTGATGAAGGGCTTAAAAAGACTTGGGGTTGAAGGAACAAGGAACTTGTGGCATTGAGAATTATGGGGCGAGGAAGAAAGGATTTGGTTGAGGGCTTTAGGAGATGAGTGAGTAATGCTGGAAGGGCTGAATAAGGCATTGATAAGTTGAGGTGTTCACGGGGGAGGGATTGGCTTATGGGGGTGTCGAGGAGTGAAGGGATTTACGGGGAGGAAAGGGGCTGTATGAGGGCTTGTATAGTTGATGTGTTGACAGGTAGATAGAGGCTGATGGGGTGAGGACTTTAAGGAAAATGAGGGACCCATGACAGAAAAACGGGGGAGAGGGGTCTGTCGCAACCCTTGGGGAGTTGAGGGGTTAACGGGGAGGGAGTGCTGATGCAAGGCTAGAGGAATTTGTTCATAAACAGAAGAGGGGTGCTGAAATAGAGCTTAATGCGTTTAGGGGTGAATAGTGGAGGGAGGGGCCAATTGAGGAAACTAAGGGGCGAGCTATCGGTTGGGGGGGGGGGGCAGGGTTGGCGTAGGAATTGATGGGTTCGGCAGGAAGGGAGAGAGTTCTCTGGTAGAAGGCAAATCTCTCTTACATAACAACATGAATTGATTTCGTACTTTAGGCAATTCGCTTTTTATTCGACATTTCCGCATCTGTGTCTAAATTCTTTCCATCCCGCCATAATGTATGCAGTGTTTCTATTTTCATTTCCGTTGCGTGCAGTTTATTTTCATTCTACGGAATTGGTGCGTGCGTTGCGTGTAGTTAAACACGCCTTGTGGTCACACCACTGGTATCTCCGCCTACGTATATCGTATTCGATATTTTGCAACGTTCAATAAAAGATGAAGATGAATCTATTGTTATATACTTTATCAACCATGGGCTGTATATGCTTCAGTTGAAATAAAATGTTCTTCTTTAATAAAAAAAAGTGCCAGACATTGCATGTAAGTCCACAGGACGAAAAGAGGAGGCTGCAGGGTTTAGGGGTCTCAAGAATAATCTCAAGAAATGTACTTTCACCAAACGACAAACAAACGTTCCCCTTCAATAGGCTATGCAACACTGGCAAACAACCGCAGGACATGTTCTTCCAGAAAAAGACAATGAACGTTGACATTTATAAGACGATTCATCACGTATAAAAACAACAATTGTCATTCTACGAAGGCCATACAATGTGAACAAAAATGCTGTTTTTAGAATAATCGCAGTTTTGGCTTTTGCAAAATTAAATTTTAAAAATGTACCAGGCATTGTATGTACGTCGACAGGACGTAAGGTGGGGGCGCGGGGTGGGTAGGTTAAGACTAATTGCACGAAATGTATTCTCGGCAATCGACAATCAAAAGTTCTCTTTTAATAGACATTACAACACCAGCAAACAACCCCCGGAAATGTTCTTCCAGAAAAAGACAAATAAACGTTCACATTAAGTGGACGATGCAACACCCACATTGAATTTCAAGAAACTTACGTCAAGAATAAAATTCAAACAATTCCTTGTAATAGACAGACCTCGCAGCGCACATACAACCATGTACAATGTCATGAAATTCCAGGAAAATGCAGAATAACGTTTCCCTGCAAAAGACAAGGTGTTTGAATCATATAATTTCAAGAAACGTACTTTTAAACAAACAATCTTCTTATCCCTTAGAGTGCTTGGTAATTTTCTATAAATTGATTTTTGTGTCGCCTGCTTTCTAAAACCTTAAATATCTGCTAATAATTTTAATGGAGAAAGATACTCCGAAAAGCAAACAGACTCGATCACAGGCCAGCCGCCAATTCAATTGGCGGCTGGCCTGTGATCGAACCTGTTTGTCCACTCATGAAGTCGGTTCCAGCACTATAAGGGTTACTTACGAGCCAGTGGTTCTCATGATACTATGCAATTCAATGGTTAACCATTACCAAAAAATAACGACGTTTGACCTCTTTGTTGCAGATCACTATGGAAAACATTGTGGAAAGGAGCAATCTTTCCTTTTCCCACAATTTCTATTTGCACTATCAGAAGATTATTTTCCAATTTCGTCACATTTTGAAATGTCGTCTGCATACTCTTTCAAATGGGACATTCATAAGTTTGGCGTTTGGGAAAGGGTTAAATAGACGATGCAACAGCGGCATTAAATCTCAAGATAATGACTTCCAGACAAAGGCAAACAAACGTCGCCCACAGAAGACTCTACTGCCACATGCCCCTTCTTGTCTGGTAACAAGATTAGAGCACTAATGGGGCATCAACAATTTAACGACATCGGGGGATAAATGGTTTGTAAAGTGACTAATCGTTTTGCCTTACTTTATTTCCTTTCGTCTCTGCATCTCATCCACCTTTTATATAAACCCTTTTCAGTATGATCCGCCATTCAAACTTATCTATTGCAGGACATTTAAGAAACCACTTTAACCAAAAAACAAAGACAATCAATTTACAAACAAACAACAGATTGCACCGAAAGACTAATTTGCCCTTTTGCCAAAGTGATATCTATCAAATTTCATAATGCAATGTTGTTGGGGTTTACACTTTTCGTATATCTCGTGTTTGTTGCATGTTGTTGGCTTGAATAGTTGGGTGTCAGCCCGGGTTTTCCGGGAAAAAAGGATGGGTTGATATAATCACCGGGGTCTGCAACATCTGATGATCGTTACCCTTTAATGAAGATGTTTTGTCTGTATTTGTTAGTACAAAGCAGGCCTTTTGATGTTTGGTGCTACTTTTATAGAACGTCAAGTCTTTCATCGAGATCAGTTATGTTATTTCCCGGTTATTGATTTACTGAAACTCAAAATATAGATTGAGCCTAGAATTATAAAGCTAGACTGACACGTGTAAGATTTACATATATTTTGTCGAAATGTTAATCACAAAGATCACATAGCCTACGAAAGGAAAAGATTCAGACTTCGTCTATTGATCACATTTTTAGCTTGCCTTCATCAAACACCTATTAGACTGCATTTCTAATCTAACTCAAAATTTGCATGGAGGTGCAAATCGAGAGATTAACTCTCCAAATTCGAACTCATAGGAATCATCCAATGACAACACCTCTGACATAATATGGAAGGGGCTATGTTACTCCCTGTCAGACGATATCGTTAGACTTTTCTTTTCAATTGAAACTGTCATTATTATGATCATATAATCTAAGTAATCATTTTATTAGATAACAAATTCAAACATATATCAAAACTCAATTCTTCAATATTAAGTATGAGTTACTTAACGACGATAATGACTTAAAATAACGCCAACCTAAGTGTTCTGATATTCTGATATTTTTCAAAGAGATACTGAGGTATGTTTCTTTTTCCTCGTGGAATCATGCCTTACTTTGTTCACATTTCTCTTTATATTTCTTTTCCCCAAAGGAATTTATGTTGGAAGTAATGTAAACTCACGATAGTTTATTCTCGTTCGAAGCACAGACACATTTTATTTATTTTGTTTAATTCTGTTAAATTCAACAATTGTATTTCCCAATGGAATTATGATTGGAAAATTTTTAACTCAGTTCCTATTCCCGGTACACGCAGATATTGTTTAACTTGATTTATCAATATACCATACCATTTATTTCAGTATATAGGTCTACAGCCTACAACACTTATACATATTGCCAAAATTCAAATGTGATTCAATTCACAGTTCAGATGTGCCCAACACTTTTATCAATCATATCCATATAAGATTTTAAGTAAAAAGGTAAATGATTTAACTACAAGAATAATATAAAATCGGGTGAAAATATTTTCTAGCATATATAACATTTGATGCAGAGAGAGCTGGGTTTTTAAGATTGTGTCATCATCAGTTTTATAAAGATTGTTCAAATTATCTCAGTTTGGACGAGCTTTATCCAGTTGTCTAAATAGATACTTCAAATGTATCCTCAACATTCAAAATATATTTGTGGAGATCGTTGCCTTTGTATCTCATTTGTGTTCAGTTCGCAGCCACTGATCTGTCGACTATGTCACAAGAAGCCACGTTAATTGAGACCCTAGATTAGTGTGTGTTCTTTAATACGGTACGGTAAGTCGGTGCAGTCTAGACTTTAACCCTTACAGTGCTGGAACCAAATTCATGCTTATACAAACATGTTAAGTCTGGACCAGCCGCCAAGTAATTTGGTGGCTGGTCTGTGATCTAACTTATTTGCTAGTCTGGGTATCTTTCTTCAACAAAATTGAGTAGATATTTAAGATTTTTGAAAGCAGCCCACACAAATCTATTCTTAGAAAATTACGCAGTACTCTAAGGGTTAAAATATCTAATTGCCCATGAGACGTTGCAATGTCCAGCGCGCATACCTTTCCTCATTTCGAACTCAAAACGTTGGTTATGAAATTCTACCCCATACAGACATTTGAGGGTTTTGCTTATTTGAAACATTATTGAATGACAATGATATACGCATTAACAAGTATGTCTTTTATGATATTGGACAGAATGAATTATGACATGAGAACAGAACATTTACTAATTGTGTTAGTTGTTCAAAACTTTTTTTTTTCTACAGAACCTATCAACATCGCTTAATTTTATAATTTGCGATACGATGTGATGCCTCCTTCCTATTTAAAAAGAAATAAAAAACGGCTTTCAAATAATACAATTCACGAACTCTTGTAAATGGGTCATGGTTGAAAATGCAATGAAATATGATTAAATTTCTGGTTAAAAATTCAAAAAGTTCAATCTGTTTGAAAACGAAATACTCTCAAAAGGGTAATTCTCTCTTCTTCGATACAATATTTTCTTTGCCTTTATGCGACACATTAGTGGTTTGGTAAAGCCTTCAAATGAAATGAGGGAAAAGTGAACAAGATGAATGCTAAATTTGTAATGTTGACACGTAAAATTTGGAGAATGGTGAGAAAAAATACATTCCGTTAAAAGCCATCCAAAGGTTTCTGCAAAAACATGAAGCCTTATCTTTCCCATATATCGAAACCAATAACGCATTGGCAAATGAGACTTTCTAAACGGTGCTTGTTAACAGATGTGAGAAAGTTTGAAAGTTTGAAATTATTTCTTTTAAAATTACACAACAGCTGAATGTTATATTATACGCACTGAAGAACGGTCTTTTGAAACCAAATTAGAAACTTTCCGAGTTAATTCTGCTTTTAATTGCTACTTTTACTTTTAAATAAAAAATAATCCGGATTATATTGCTTGAACGAGATTTTCTTTTAACTTTCATTTTTTTCGTTTCTTTGAAAAAGCACATTTAAATAATATTGACATATACGGAATATCTCCATCAAATGCTAACTCAATCTTTACGACAATGCCAACTGTATTTCATACTCATTAATGCTGTATTTCAATAACATGGTCTCTTAATTTACGATCAAAATATAGATACACGATTCCGGTTAAATGCAAGGAGAATGGGCGTTTTCGATCTGCAAACCAAAAGAGCCTTGTTTGACACCGGTCAGAAATTGTTTCTGAAGATTGTAACGGAGTAAAGAGCCACTGCTGAAAAAATAATTTGAACAACTGTATTCTGTGTTAAGCAAAGACCTATACAGTTTTAACCCTTATAGTTCTAGAACCTACTTTATGCCTATGCAAACAAGTTAGATCCAGGCCAGCCGCCAAGTAAATTGGCGACTGACCTGTGATCTAATCCGTTTGCTACTCTAAGTATCTTTCCTCTACAAAAACAAGCAGATAGGAAAGAAGACGACAGAAAAATATAGTTCTAGAAAGATCACCCAACATTCCAAGGGATGTATATGGGGAGAGTTAGGGTTGTTATATCTTAAACATATGTATTGTAGTTCGAACCGCGCTACATCCTTCATAGGATTAAATGCGTTAACCTATGCAACTTACTAAGAGACAAAATGCGAGCTCGAAAAACCTACATTTCTCTGTACAAACTATTTAGTATGGTTGACCATTTGGTAACTCTAACCCTACACTGGTTGACCATTAGGTAACCCTAACCCTACAATGGTGAACCATTTGGTAACCCTAACCCTACACTGGTTGACAATTTGGTAACCCTAACCCTACAATGGTGGACCAATTGGTAACTCTAACCCTACAATGGTTGACCATTTGGTTACCCTTACCCTACAATGGTGGACCAATTGGTAACTCTAACCCTACATTGGTGAACCCTTTGGTTATCCTTACCCTACAATGGTTGACCGTTTGGTTTCCTTGAGTTGTATGAACTGTGTATGGTTATTCGATAAGATTATGAAATGAACGTTTAGCCCTGGTATCGCTGTGTTTTTGCAAAAACAAAAATGTTTGCTCTTATGAAAACAAATAGGCGTCGAAAAGCAATGGGTCGCGTCTACAACAACTCAACCGAGAAGAAACCGCTGTATGCTGGTCCCACTGTGTTCTCCAATATAGATAGGAGACCGGTTCCCAGTCTAGAACCGCAGCTCATCTTTCCAGAAGATCACAGCTGTACCCGATAATATGGCGCGAACTGCAGTTCAAAGGACGCCACAACTATAATCTAGAGAGGGTATTGGTACCGTCTGGGTTTGTCCTAGCGCTAGGAATTGGCTCTGGGATGAATAGTAATTGGGTAATAGTCGATTGGTTACAACGCGTTTTATATTCTTTCGATTTTTTTTTATCATTTTTTTGTACATTGTTTTCAGTTAGATTGGGATGCCTGGCACATGATGAATGATGAAAGACCCACCAATGTGTTTCTTTTTTTAAGTTAATAGGCACCCGGTCCACAATACAATTCTACAAAAATCTATTTTGATATAAAAGTAAAGTTTTAATGTTCATCTCATGTTGACATTAGAAGATATGCTGGAAAAACTCAAAGAAATTGTATACATGTACAGAGTATTAAGATTGCTCAGTGAAGGTGCATTAGCAGACAGATGGCGACATTGCAAGGCCTGTTTTAAAATTCGAGGGTTGTTATCCTTAATTTCAGCGTCCTCCCGTGATTAGTTTGGTGTCTGTGGTCCGTATTGTACGGTCTTTAATGCGCCGATTCTTTCTTTTTTCCTGTTTTCTTTGTACAGGGAAACCGGTGTGCCAGTTTTTTTTACATCGTTCAAAAAGGGGAAATATAGTATTTGTTTGATAACTTTTTAAGAAGCATTTGGTTTTCCATGTGAATCCATTTAATATTTGCTTATGATTGTAGTTTACTTGGTTATTATGTATGCCTCTCTTGATGTAGGTTGACGGTTTGATACTGCGCACGATAAAATAATACCAAAAAACATATTTGTGGTCTGATGCTATGCAGTTGTAATGATAATAATGACTCCCCTACGGATATTCCGATCGATAGGGTTAAGCAAAACCATTTACACTAACATCTCGTTAATACGAACACGTCCATTCCAAACAGAATTTCTGGATTAACGAATAATCCGGACTAATGAAGCAGGGCCTGGTCTTATACGTATTTAGACATAAACGGTCTATATGCACGTATATACTTATAAAGCTTTTATTTTCGACAGTCCAAAGTTGAAAGAGTTTGCAGACGACATTTCAAAACATGATGAAATTCAAAATTAATTTTCTGATATGGCAAAAAACATTGTGGGTCAAGGAGAAATTGCTCGTCAAGAACAAATTCTCCTTGACCCACAATGATTTCAAGAGTCGTCTGCAACAAACTGGTCAAATGTCGTTATTGTATGGTAATTCGTTAAGCACAATAGTTCCGTTTCCTTATAATTTCGTTTGGATTGTGAGACATCCGGATAATCGGGGTCCGGATAAACGAGACTTCACTGTAAATTCCAGTTCTAGGTAAAAACAGAAACCAATCAATATCTCAACAGACTTGAGAATTGTTGAAACTGTGTTTTGTATATAATTAAACAAAAAGATTGTGGTACAAGATCTGTATGGTTCTGTTGGTTAGGGCCTTTAAGCGAGCCGTCGCCATTTTAACATTTTCATATGGACCTTGGATTAACACATACTTAGATTTGTCGCCAAGTAGTGTTGACTTATAGATTGTTACGTGATTATGGGTGGGGTGTACGGAAACTCGAGTAATATGGAACATTTTCAATTGTTGATAGCTACCAAATTATGATTAAGCCCTTTAATGAATGCATACGATTGACCACATAATTCAACCTAATTGTATTTAAGACACTGTCGCCAAAAGAAGGTTAAAAAAACCTTTGCGACCAAAAGGCGAAGTAAAACGAAATGATTAATGATTACTTCTCATTACAATAAAGATAAAGTAAGCCATGCTGCGTCATTTACATGAATTATGGTTCGTGTTTCTGTAAGCAAGCCTAACAGTCTACAAGATGGTGTGGTGATTTATACTAATGACGGATTTAACAACATGCTACAAGCGTCATCGACTTCACAAAATATTTTGCTAATAATTGCGACTCGGGAACGGGTCTAGAATTTTTCAAAAAAACAACATTAATAGACGCATCTGAGACATAAGCTTTATCCAGCACCTCCACAAGAAACGCACCGTAGTAAACTATGTGCTGTGCCAACAAAATTACATCCGTCGTTTAGTTCGAAACGTTTTATTATTAACGTATGTTAAACAAAAGATAAGGGTCAAACCACAATAAATCAAAGCGCTGATAGCGCTGAAGGACTAATGTGCGTTTAAAGCAAGATGATTGAGGATACATTTGGATATGTCTTTGGGCAACATCTCGAGGAAAGCAGCTGCTCCTTTTACCACCATTACTATAATTATTTTTTCTGTGAACTGAGACCGAACGATAGTCTACTTTAAAACATCTGGGCGTTTAACAACTTCTCATGAGGCAACAGTTGTAATAATATAAAGCAAAACAAATGGAGTAAATCCAGACTATACTCCTAGTTCCAAGAAGGTATTAGTCCGCACTGTGAAGGCGGATGTTTAATGAGTAATTGGGGTCAGACCGCTGTTTGTGTATCGGTAAAGTACCGTCCCTCAAATTGTGATATGTTAATTCAATGGACTAAGGTACTGTCGCACCGCACCTTTAGTCCAAAAAGGGGGAACAAGAAACCGATCCATCGAAAGAAAAAAAAATACAACCGTCTTGTTTCATTAACCAGCAAAAGGCCTCAGTCTGTTACAAAGTCGGATGTTTAATACAATAATGTAGAAAACATCCGTCGTGGAAATGGCTTTAGTAAAATCCTAATGCACTTACGTCCTGTCGAGTAATCACAAATCGCTCTCACAGACGCTTTAATCCATTGTTTCATGTCCAAGCGCTGACAGGCGATTGATCATGCGATATCTACGCTGCAGTGATGTCATTTTGCAAGTTGCAAGCTGGTTGTTTATCTGCACCAACTTTAACAGGTGTTTGGAAATACATGGATGGTGTATTTTCATCCTTTATCCAATTTGAATTTGTTTTGTGATATGTCGAAATTCAAAGTAACAATACAAATGCTAGAAATAATACATCTTTTTCTTCGTAATATAATGGGAAGGAAGTACCATGGTGACAACGGGATGAATTGCTCCACCTTAGTAATACATTCCATTGGTACATTGGTTTCTACCCATTATGCTTTGTCGATGGGTCTAGTTACGTACAATAATTGTATTGTGTTTAACCTCGTATTAACAACTTTTCAGTTATGTAACGCCTTTCCATGATTGACTAGCACTAGGCGAGGACTCTGAAGTGACTTGCCAAAGGTCACTCCCACAAAACCAGAGGTGTCGGTTGGGCTCACAGCCAGGACCCTCCGAGTTCTTAGTCTATCATCTTAACCACTGGGCCACTTATGTCCTTTATAGAGTAAGACAAGGTATCATGATTAAAGTAATTTTAACGCTTACCATACACGTATTGTTTTCGATTGGCAGGCAGCCAGCGGTCTTTTTAATCCACTGCCAAACAATAACGACATTCCAGTTCGCCTGGAAAACATTGTGTGAAAAGGAGAAACGAACAATTTCTCCTTTTCCCACAATATTTTCCGCCCTATCATTAATTTATTTTTCAACTTTCATCACATTTTGAAATGTCGTCTGCAAACTCTTTAAATTTGGGACAGTCGAAAATTTGGCGTTTGGTAAAGGTTTAGTGCTCACCATGCAGTTATTGTATTCGCGTGGCAGACCGCCTAAGGCCTTCTTAATGATGCGTATGAACCCTCTACTTGCAAGCTGCCTATTAGTCTCAATTAATGATGGGTGATGCGTCGAACCTTCATAGCCTGCTAAATCATCGACTTATCTTTGTGCAGCAAGGCCATTTTTTGATATTCTTAGCGTTAGTCGCAGTCAGTAACTTGGAAAAGCTGGACAGGACGACAGTAATGCAGTGGTAGAGCGTCTGCCTCTTAGACCAAGTCAAGGGTTCGATCCCCGCTAGCGGCGAGCTGTAAACGTTTTTCGGGACTAGTCCACAAGCAGTCATCCTTTTAGATTTCATCACAATCGATGTGAGATGATTAAGTTTAAACATGGAAAGTGTCTGTTCATTTCAACCAATGGCGTTTAACATCACTTTCAGAAAAAAGAACTAGTTATGTCTCAGTGAGGAACAAAACGTGATTCCTTGGTAGCCTAACAGTGCATTGCTAGAAATGATATCTTTCAAAATGACAATCCGTCTTGTGAGGTGGGATTATGATTCGGGACGAGGAGTTAGTAGAACGCTGTAGATACATTAAGCAAACAAGCTGCGATCGAACTATGGACAAAATGTGCCTGTCACACAAGATAGTGTAACATTACGTGTAATCAACGTGCAAAATTATCTTATCTTGAATATAATAGGAATATATCACCTAATCACAGACGTAACTCTATCTTTCACGCAGCGCTATTTGTAGACGTGCCATGTGCTCATGCGTGACCGGGTGGTGGATCAAGTTATAACATTTCCTCATTTGATTTAGATAAATGTCATCTTCATATTAAAGCTTCTCAAACTTTCTGAGAGATTCATCAGGCTGGCCTCGATCTAGCCAGTTTGCATAGGCATGGAATCGGTTCCAGCACTTAAAGTGTCCATCATACACAAGTACATTGAGTAGATTTATTCTTAAGAGAGAATTGGTCATACAAACAAGTGTGAGACTAACACCAGGTTTTGAATTACGGGCGATAACCATTTCACGTCACAAAACCCTCTTGGAGGTGTTTTATGTTTGCGTGTGGACATCATTAGCGCGATTCGGACAGATAAACGTCCACTAGATAATGCTTGAGTTCGCAAAGGCAAGATGGATTATGCCGTGATAAAGGTTCTGTCACGTAAATAACGAAATAATGGAAGATAGAATGATCTATGCATTTAGCCCACGGTCCCCTGTCGGCGATTTAATCTCGGGCTAAATAAAGTAAGTGCTACACGAATATATTTTCGAATTATCTTCAGACACCTTGCGTTCGACCGATGGACAGAAATGGTAATTTGTGCCTGTCTTGCGGCATCGGAGAGGGCTTTATACAGATAGCCAGATGGATATTCTTAGAAATGGATGATTCCGTTTGATGGCAAACTTGTTTAAAGTTGCTTGTTCGCATCATAACAAAAATTGAAAAATAAGTCGAAAATGCCGTAGTTCTCTAAAACAGTTTTTATATGTTTGTTTGACATACAATTAAAAGTTGCAATTGAAAGAATTCTTGATATAGAGAACGTCAATATTTCATTTATGTCATTTATTCATGTGTTTGTAATTTAGCTCTGTTCACACATACTTCGTAGATAAACAATAATTTATTCATACTATCTTTTAGAGATTGGGAACAGGAATGCGACGTTACTTCCACTTCCATGTAAAACCTGTTGGTATTATTTCAAACTCGGAAGTTCTGCCAAATGCCACATATAATGTTGTTGTACATTGCAACTATTCGTGGCTTTAATCGAGATTGGCGGTAGAAATGCCTAAAGGAAACCCAGTTTCATATCAAATCGGTCAGTACTAGTTAAGAATAAAAGATCGCCGCAAAACATGTAATACATTAATCAATGTCTACCCGTTCCGGGATTTGAACGCATGTGGAAAGTGACATTGTGCTATCAATTTCATCACGCTAACCAATAGGCGATTGAATAACAAAAGCAAATACTTTGTTTCCTCGACTAACTTCTAATAGACCGGGAGGTTCATGCATTATTCATTGTTTTGGCTGAGGGGTAAGGGTATCACATACGCAACAAAAACATTGACAAAACGATTCTTTTGAGTATGTATACACACTTATGAGTATCTAGATGCAGCCATGAGAGAAAGTAAAGAATATATTCATCTAGCTATGCCTCCTTATTTTATAGAACTTAACTTTGACACCTTTGTTGCGGGTTTGGATAAAAAAAAAACACAAAATGTATCTATGAATATGATTTGATTTATTTAAGTGGGATATCTCAAAAGGATTGTTGAAAATGAAGTTAAACCAATGTCACACCCGTATTTACCAATATTCCTGTTCCTTAACTGGTGATTCATAAAACAGAATGAAATGAGATCCAAGTTTTCCGTTTAATGCTTAACAACTTTACATGATTGTAAACCAAAACAACATACCCTCCTCTTATTTCATTCAATATTGGGCTAAGCAGTATTACAAAGTAACACATCATTGGAAGCGACTCGGCGTCTCGGTGTTCCGTGACGTTTCCAATGACGTCTCACATGGCAATTCTGTACTTTTATTTATCAGTTTTGACTGACACAAATAGCCCTTAAGTCTATAAGTAACACGCTACTCGGATGTATGTTAATCCTCTTCCTTAATGCCATCATGGCTTGTACGATCGAAATACGCATAGACACACACGCTTTTCATCATAGGGAAAATACATAAATACACATAATGGAATAAAGATGCCATTGATTGACACGATGTATTTCCTCCTACGAAATTCTGCTACAGAAATGTCAGCTTCCGTCTTTTTCCGCCATCTAACGTACTTAGGCTATCGTAAAAGCTACGCCTCTAAGTGCTAATAGACCTGTTGCCAAACAAAAGTTGTTTTGCGTTCGTACTTCTTCATAACAAAAGTTATCAGAAAAAAACACATCAAGTTCCATTAGTAAATGACTTTTCCCTCTCTGTGTTTTTTCAAGGTATAAGCTGTAATATTCCTATTGTCTAATTCGATTTCAGGAAAGCCGTGATGAACACACTAATGAAACCATCATTTTTGTACTGACTGCTTTGGTTCTAATTAATAGCGGAAGACAGTGATACACGGGTAGGGCGTCGGATTCGGAACATGAGGGACGTGAGTTCGAATGCAATGAATAGGGGGTCTGCTTTGCGACCTTTCATTAATCCACATTCGGTGCGAGATTTGAACAATTGGATTTTAAATACTTAACTCTAACCATTACGCCAATGAGGTACCTTCTTAATTTATGTGAATCATGATGTGATATGTCAGCTAAAGAAAGCACACGCGCCATAAGTTTCACTATATCGGACTTAAAATCGTTCAGAAACTTTACATAGTTCTCCGGAAACCATTTGATTATCCAGCTCACTTCGAGATCGTTTGTCTGTGAGAAATGCTGCGAAACTATTGCGATGGTAGATGCATAGTTAAAAAAGTTCATTCTAAACCGTCTGATATGGAATAAAAGTCTACAAACATAAACTTATGCCATTAACTTGGCCTCAACAGCTATTTACATTTTGGTTGACTTCATCAAACGATTCAAAATCGTCGTTCAAAACGTTTCGAATATCTCAAAATTTGTGCAAATTCTACCAATAACTGTCACAATGTTGCTGTTAATCAAACACGATGTACCTCTTTCATGAATCAGTAGAAGATATGAGCACTCGTTTGAACAGTGACGAAGCATTCCGTTATCAAATTGATTTTCTGAATCGTGTGTGCGTGTTGGGTCATCCTTATTAAATATTGCAATGAAAACAACATTGTGGTCATAAAGTGAACTTATTAAGTTATTTGGAATAAATGGTTTCGAATACATTGTATTTGACGACAAAGTTTCATGTTAAACCACAAAGTGATGCAAGTCTTTGAACTGGTCTGTGCGACTCTTTTTGCGTCATTCGGTTTTGGGGATTTATTTTTCAGAATCCTGTGTGCGCGTGTAGGGTAATCATCTTTTGATTTTGCAAGGAAATAGACACGATTGCGTTCATAAAGTAAACTTATTAGATTATTTAGAAGCAATAGTACCGAATGCATTGCATATGACGACATAGGTTCGTGTGAAACCATAATTTGATGCAATGTTTAGTTTTAAATCAGGGAACCATTCTGTAAACTGGTTCGCGCAACTTGTTTCGCATCATACTGTTTTCGAGGTTTATTGATCAATTTGAAACCCTAATTTGATTCAATGTCGAGATTTAAAGCAGGGACCAGTCTGTGAACTAGTTCGTGCCACTGTTTCGCAACATTCTGTTTTCGAGGTTTATTGATGAATCTGATTTTCATTACTGCATTGTGATGGTATTCCTGAATTTTAGGAACTTGTCTTAGGACATATGTCTTTCGGTTTTAAATGCAACTGTTGTGATATGGGTTGTTCGTTTTCTATCACTTAACGTACATATTAATGTAGGGAAGCATTTTACTGCTTGAAACGAGCGCTGGTTATGCATTGTTGTTGGAAAGATACCATTTATATAACATATGCTTTGAAGCCCCTAACATAACTTAAATAGTGTTGACACCAATCAAAATGTATATTTTAATCAACTTCATGTTATCCCAGATTTAGAAAACGAAAATTACTACTTTATACAAAAGCAAACTTAATGAGTTCCTTGTCATTACATATTACAGTTATTACATATTACAGACTTACACAGTAACATTACAAGGTCAAAACGAACGAAGTAGTGTTATTCATAACGACAGGCCTAAATGTAAGATGGTCCAAAACTGGCCGAGTCGGATTTCAAACTCTGGACCCCGTATCTCAAGTCAGGCACGCCGCCTAGTGAGCTTATGAGGGTTGCGGTAAAAGAGAAAATAGTAAATGAAGATAATGGTATAAAAAGTTAAGAGTTGAAATACATTTTTGATCAGCTATTATAAAGGTGACATAAACCTCATTCTATCGCAACGTTAACTTCACAAAATCAGATTTGATACGTCAATGTGTTAGTTTGGATTGCGAAATGGTATTTCCAAAGTTTAACGGTCTATATCAGGTCGTTCAACGCTCCGATTTCAATTTTCTGGTGTTTTAAAGCTACTTGTTCACAGATGTGAGGAAATTTGGTGGTTATACCAGCTGTACTGCTGTATGATTCGCACCAGAGAATCCTTTGCCACAATAATTTCTATCTTATAAACACCTTTTTCTTCATTTTTTGGCTTGTCGAATTATGTTTGTTTTTTATACCGAAAAAGTTCTCATAAAGGGAAAAGGATAAATCGCTTTATCGTTCCTTAATTTGACCGTTATTTCTATTTTCGTTGATTCGTTATGCTGTTCATTGTCTAGCAATTTCTGACCGAGTGTTGATTTAAAATGGCGATGAATGCTTTCGCTACAGATACTGTATTAGCATAAGTGTATAAACGTCACTTTTATAGGAGACTTATATCAAAACGTTACCCCATTCCCAGAGGGCAATACTTCCATCTAAATTCTTCCATCTAAAATGATCAAGAAAGAACTTATATTGGGACAAGTATTCACAAATTTGGTAGACATTTGTTTTGCATATATTGGTAACGCACGGGAGAAGGGAATTCAAAGTTGTATCGCTTTACTTTTCACTTATAACGTGTCTATTCAATAGCTTGCGAAAATTGTGAAAACTTTAAAGAAAAGGAATTGTTATACTTCTCGTTAGAAGTGTAGTTAAACGTGTTGACGGAAACAGCACATGGCAAATCATGGTGAGCAACAGTGGTCTAGGGGTAGAGTGTCGGCCTCTGGACACGAGGGTCGTGGGTTCGAATCTCGTGAGTAGCTGGATCTGCCTTGCGACCTTTCATTAATCCACATTCGGCGCTATTAAAGGTTATGTATTCCAGGAAGCAGAAATGACAGTGATTTATCAAAGTTGTAAGATCTTTTTTCACAATCGATGTGAAAACAACTTAGTTCAAACTAAGACAAATGAGGGAAAGAAAAACTGTTTCTATATGACACTTTTTGAAACAGTATTGTGAGAAAATGTTGGAGTGGCTATTGGGATCAGGAGGGATATCGAAAGCTTTTAGCTCGGAATTTCGATAACAGTTTGCCAAATCCCATTTTGCATGAACCCATTGGAATTGTCTAGAAAAAAATATATTCTAATGGAAAAGATTAAAGAGCCGAATCATATATGAATTACACACACCATATGGTATAGAAAACAAATCAAGAATAGGTGGTATTACCTCCTTCTCACTTTTGTCATTTGTAGCAATCACAAAACTCCATGTGGAGTAATTGGTAACTTAATAACAATTTTGTAAAGGGAATCATGTTCATTGTCACTCATGTACTTAAGGATAGTAACCCTTAGGGTATGTCTGTTTGCTCTTTCTATGCTTGGGAGACGAGAAATATATCTTCTTCTTGTAACCTCCATCAATTTATATAGACTATAATCGTTTGTCATCTGTTAGAAAAAAGGCACGCTATTTTACTTACTCATTCATGCCGTGTATCACAACTTGAGTCTTTGAATTTTGAAAAAAAGGAAATAAGCTCGTGTAATAAACCTTTGATCTGGATCACTGCCATGTCCTCTCAATTTACCAGAACGCGGTCAGATCTAACATTATGCCATCCTATTGGAAAATCACGAGTTATCAGATGATGGGGTTTTATCACGCTCCGCTATGGAGGTTTGCCAATCATCGAATTCCCCCGGGGTCCGAATACCGGACGTTCCGTGCTAAACCGTTCATCTATAGAGGGAGCTTCGGGCCGAAGGTTCGTAAAGTATTCATAGAAAACGCGAGGGTGTATGTCCGTGGTCAATGTGTTCGCAACTACTATATATTTTTTAAAGAAGAAATATATTCTGCCAATTGTTCACAAAGAGAACAAGTAAAGAATGATGTTCATTGGCCGGTTGGTACTTAGCGGCTCTTCCCTTAGTTGGATAGCCATAAACAAACCATTCAAGTAACAGGAAGAACCGCTGCAAACCGTATGTAAAATGGTATAACCTAATCGAACTTCTGTGAGTGAAAAGTCGGCGTTTCCAGATAAAACTATCTACTTTCAATAAATTTCATATTTCTTTCAATCAATGTGTAATTTTTTGTTATTTTCTTTATTGTATTTTCCTTTTTCATCGTAGATGCATCCAACGTCGCTCATTCACTTAGCGTACTGGAAAAGAACCTTATAAGCTTTTGCTTTCGTTCTTATCCATTTTATCTGTATTGTACAACTTTATTTATGTATACTGTGTATATTTCGACGGGTACACTATGTTTAATCTAAACCACATTATTCTTTTTTTTTTCTCTCCTATCAGAAGATTATTTTTCAATTGCATAACATTTGAAATTTGGTGTTTGGTAAAAGTTTCAACAGGTCCGTCGAGCCTCGATCTCACACGGAATGTCCTGGTTTTGAATGGACCAGCACTAAAATTAGGAACCACTAGAAGTGTCTACGCACAATACACTAAATAGTGCCTTAAGGAACATTACATCATTTAACGACAACAAACTCAGCAATTACATATAGCGAAACTTGGCCCTCGGGTCTCTTTTTCCTTATCAAAAAACCTAAAGTACCATAAGCTTGACCAAATATTTGAAGTTGCGATAGGTCATTATCGAATGCAACAGCGGATGATAGATCGTAGATAGAAAGAGATAGGATTTACTGCAGAGCAGTCCGTTTGAGGTATTCCACCCCTTTTTGAAAACTTGCATTCGTTTTGGTTAAATAAAGAATTCAGGCAGGGTGATCATATGATCAATGTGTATGATTTAAAACAGATTGCAAATGGCGGCGCCCATTAGCGGGTATTTATGTATTTTCTTTAGCAGCTTACTTTTGTTCTCCGCTATTTTATATATGCTATGGTCCGACGATTAATTTCGGCAACCGCCGGTGAATGTTGTTTCCATTTTGGCCGTGCCACTCGTTCCAAAACCCTGCAGAGAATTTGAGTCCAGGAATGTTTATGTGGGTCAAAGAACACCCATCGACTGCGATTTCTCTACTACCGAGTGTTTGACATAACGCCGTTATAAACCATTGGTTTGTCATAACCACCAGAACCGCAAAATTGATGGTTAGAACATGGCGTATATAGAAAAGTGGAAAACAAAAGAAATCTGCTATAAAAAGCAAATATACCTGTGGAGCGGCAATCTTGTTCGGACATTTTCTTAAACATTGGTCACGTGATCACCCCTCAAAACCCCCTCCCCTCTGAAATTGAAATGTAATTATGTAATATTTATATTTGCAAATGCGTTCTCCAGGCCACGTTTTCAAATTTGTCTGATCTTGATTTTATAGTTACAAAATGAAAAGCAATAATTATGTTATTAGATCAATACTTTTAACTTTCCCTTAATCATCATTTTTTTTTTTGAAATCTAAATTAGATAAATGAAAGGTGGCAGATAAAAATTCCAATCCATCAATTTTTCCTTTGATATTCAACATAAAACATTTAATATTTTATAACAGCATTTGTTTAGATAAAACCTTGACTTCGTTATTTTCTTTTTTAAAAAAGAACCATCAGGGGTGGATTACCTTCACAGTAAGATGAATTGCTTATCAGGACCAATTTATCTTACTTTTACTCACAGTGGTTTTGTAATGGAAATAAAGCACCAAAAGAGAGGAGCATTATGTAATAAGTCGTTGTTAGAAAGTTAAGAGAGTTTAAACGCATTTATTTCGATTCCCGTGTGTATAGCTGAATGACAATAAACGGATTTAATGGCTTTACTTGATACACAATGGGGAAACCTGCCCAACCCGCAGTCATGCGTAGACGTATAAAGAACGCTTGCAGGGTCTGGTGCTCTTAACCCTTTACCAAACAAAAACATTTTGACTGTCCCAAATGGAAAGAGTTTACAGACGACATTTCAAAATATGATGAAATTGGAAAATAACCTTCTGATAAGGCAGAAAACATTGTAGGAAAAAGACAAATTGCTCGTCACGTTTTCTAAAGTCGTCTACAACAAAGTGGTCAAATGTCGTTATTATTTGGGAAACGGTAAACACTAGAATGCTGGGTATTTTTTTTGAAATAGAATTTTTATGTCGTCTGCTTTCCTAAACCTTTCATATCTGCTTAATATTAACTTGCCCAACCTGAAGTCATGCGTAGACATAAAGGACTGCAGATTTTGTCGCCCTAAACCTTTAACAAAACACAAGTGTTGCTTCGCCGTAGTCTATTTAATGGTTTATCCTCAGAAATTGACAGAGAGCTAATACTGTGCACGCAGTCTCCAACATTTTTCTTGGAAGCGCGTCGTTCTCTTGAACTTCTTTTCAATACCGTTTAATATGTCCTTCAGATTTAGGAATTACTCCTGCATCATTTGACCAAGAGTGAAACACGATGGATAAAAAATGTTGTAGCGCCATACACTACTAAGCCTTTCCCAAACAATAACGACATTTGACCACTTTGTTGCAGACGATTTTAGAAAACATTGTGTGAAAAGGAGAAATTGGTCGTAACGAGCAATGTTTTCCTTTTCTCACAATGTTTTCTGTCCTATCAGATGGTTATTTTTCATTTTCTTTTCACAATTTGAAATGTCGTCTGCAAACTCTTTCAATTTAGGACAGTCGAACATTTGTTGTTTGGGAAAGGGCGAAAGAGATTAGCGTCACAGGGGACATGTTTAAATATCCATTCATCGTGCATTCCCTATTAATCCATTATATGGTTGTAATGCATTCTGGATTAGATCATAACATTGCCCATAAAAAACGATTCAGAGAGTATTACTAAAGGGTTAGAACATCCAGGCCTGGGTTTCACGATACATCTTAAATCCTTACTCAACCTCAAAAAGTGAGAATCCCCAAATACCCCCTCAAATTCTGTTTTACGAACGTTTTCCTCTAGTAAAATCTGAGATTGTTCCTCCAATATTTGAGGCAGGTAAGTACCTTACTCAAATCGATCTTTAACTTCGTACTCAAGTTGAGAAGTTTCGTGAAACCCAGGTCTGGTATCTGATTTACTGACTCAAAAATAAATATTCGAAAGGTAAGTGTAAAGTCAGTAGAATATGTTTGCTGAACCTTTCTTCTACACCAAGTCCATAATCAGGGCTGAAAATAGGACAAAAAGAGGAGCCAAATAAGGTTATTTTCTTGCGATCAAAAGGGGTTCAAAGCGTCAGATTCTTAAGACATGATCAATACTCAGAGAAATGGGTCAGGAAATTACCTCACAGCACTCCTTGGTTATACAACAAAAGACATTCCTTCATCGGAAATTACATTTATATAGCTTCCATATTAAACAATGCAATCTCATCATGCGGGCAAAAGTGTCGTTCCGTTCGGATGTACCTATTGAGCGTTTGTATATACAGACGTGCGATTGGGTGGAGACCACTGAGGAATTACTTCCGGAGTACGTTGAACGGTAAGAAGTAGTTCATGAAAATTTAGCATGTTACCTTGTGTGTTGATTATATGCTTTTTCGGACACAAGAGGGTCATCTTCGACTGTTTTTGATAATGTGTGGGTGCTGGCAAGGTTTTAAATATTTGTTTTGTTGCTTATTTCCGAAACTACTTTCGCGGAAGGCGAAACGATAAAGAAAACGCCCTTCGCTGACCCCAGCATTTTTGGAGGCGGCTTTTGAGGGTGGTAAAAAGAGAATGCCGATAGCGAAAAGTAGCTGCTGGTCGGCATGATTGTTCGTGAAATTCAAAAAGAGTACGGAGTGTGGAATAGTGAAACATCAAGTATCCACTCTGAATCTTGTCATGGAAGGTACTGTGAAGGGGCCAAAATGACTGTTTTTATATAGAATATATAAGGTCCGAAAGTAAGCGGTATACAACCGATTGAGATATTCTGTTTAAAGATGCTTGTTCACACATGAGACAATTTGCAAGTCAAAATAAAATCTCGTTGAAACAAGCCTGTGGTTGAGGTAGTGGTCCTTCACACCTCAGAGATAATGTCAAGCTGAGGGGAATGTAATATAAGTAAAGAGTTTTTGAAAAAGCAATGAATATTCTTTTGAAAAGAAATTGGTGGAAGATTAAGCATTGGTGAGACTTAATCCTACATCGATAAAATTGGATGATTATGATTTATTCCCGAATTACAAAAACATATTGAACGCTACAATAAGTGTTCTTACAAACGATTTTATGTTTTTCTTACAAATATTACAAAGTCCGGATACATTTTCCAAAATGAAGGCAAGTATAGCCACCAACCTACCCTGCTTGCAGCTGATCCCAGACAAAATACACACAAAAAAAAACCTTATGAAATCTCCATCATTTGTTTTCTGTAGGATTGAAGACGTTCAAAGTCATTGCTAGGAAGTCGATTCCGAGCTTGCACTGGATTTAGTGTGATGAATAATGGCATTGCGTAACTTTCCTGTCGCCGAGTCCCCGAACGCGATTCTACTTAGATAAGAACCTATCATTCACAACCAAACCTATATCATTTATCAGAATGATAAGCGATGTTTGACATTATGTATTTGCGTTTTATCTCCTGAAAAACGTTTTTCATTTCAATAATATTAGGCGGATAAACGTAAATGATGATAAAGTAGAAACGGCGTAAGGTTTCTGTTTGTTTAGTAACTGCGTACTTTCCGAGACCAACTCTAGAACCCTGTTGAAGTACGGATATTGTGGGGTTTCTGCTATTAATTCAAGCCTGGTCGTTTATTTGTTCAAGATGTTTTCCAACTAATGCACCGGAACTACCCTTATCCAACAGCATTGTGCCTTATTGCTCAATATTGCTTTAACCCTTTACCAATCGCCAAATTTTCGACTTTTTCAAATTGAAAGAGCTTGCAGACGATATTTCAAAATGTTATAAGATGGAAAAATAATCTAAAGATAGGGCAGAAAACCTTGTGGGAAAGGGAGAAAATGCTCGTTAAGGGCATTTTTTCCTTTTCACACAGTGTTTCCAGAGTCTGCAACAAACTTGTCAAATGTCGTTATTGTTTGTTGATAGGTTAAGCGACCACAACAAAAGAGGACAGACTAGGTGTTTCAAGATGATGAAAAGTATTTCACGAAAGCGGAAGAGGGTCGCCTCCTGGACACGAGGGTTGTGGGTTCGACTCCCGTGAGAAGCGGGTTCCGCCTTGCGACCTTTCATTAATCCACATAAGGCGCGGTAACTGGTTATGATAAAGGAACCAGAATCAAGGAACCAGAATCGAGAGTGCTAAATCTAAGTTGTATGCACTTGTTTCACAATCGATGCAAAAAAGATAGGTTTTAACCTAAACTTAGTGCGTGTCTGCACCTTCAAGAATGCTCAAAGAAAGGATAACGAACTACTTACCAAAGAGTACGCACACTTAACACGTTCCCCACAAATATGAATGTGTGATTTGATAAACATCTAAACATTTACAATCGTCGCAACAATAAAGAGAAAATATAAACGTATGTGTGTGGCATTCGAGAGAAACCGTTGTTACTAAAGGATAAATTGTTCATTTCGAGCAATTCATCCTTTAGTCACGTTGGTTTCTATATACTTTAATAGAAGATGATGCATATGCCCGAATTATGGTTGTGTGAACAGAGTATGCGGGTCAGACAGTGAGATTCTTTGTAAAGTACTGGCTTGTTTTTTCCTTCCTTAATTCAATTAGATATCTTAAGAATATATGTTTTAGCTTTTATGTTGAGAAGATGCTGGTGCACCATAAAGAAGCACCAAATATACAAGCCGATCATTTCTATTTCGGTGGTGTTTGGAGGGGGCAACAAACGTTGTTCAGCATTGATGTAGAAAAAAATATTATTACTTATAACTTACAACAGCGCAAAATAATCAAGTATGTTTATGTGGGAGAGCAGTCCGTGTCTTGAGAAGAGTGGCATTCAGCAATGGTGTAGATAACACATAACATGACAAAGTGCTGTGTTCACTGCATTATAACTTAGAACTAACAACAGTGCAAAATGATCAATATGTTTGTATGGGAACGCAGTCGGTGATTTGAGAAAAATGTCGTTCAGCAATGATGTACAAAAATAAATAACATGACAAAGTGCTGTATCAACTGCATGATAACTTAGAACTAACAACATGCAAAATGATCAAATATGCAAAGCAATCAACGATTGGAACAGAATGACATCCAGAGCATGAAATATATAACACAGTTTTATTAACCAAACAATAACGACGTTTGACCAGTTTGTTGCAGACGACTCTGGTAAACATGGTGGGAAAAGGAGAAATTGCTCTTTACGAGCAACTTCTCCTTTTCCCACAGTGTTTTCTGCCCTATCAGAAGATTGTTATTCAATTTCAATCACATTTTGAAATGTTGTCTGCGAACTGTTTCAATTTAGGACAGTCGAAAAGTTGGTGTGTGGTAAAGGGTTAAGACATAAAGCACCAAAGCGTAAAGTCAATGCACATATTATTACATGCGGTGGATATGGTAGCCGATATACATGTATACAATAAACATGTTCGCAGTGATTGCATTAAAGAAAATAACAAAAAGAGAAACAATGGGAGGAATAGTCTTACCGACGCAGTATGACAAGAAAACTGTTAAAAACGGCATAAAACCCCTATAAAAACCATCGAACGAATCATAAAAAAAGAAATAAATAAAACAAGGTTTTATCATATACATTTTCAAGTTCTGGGCGATGTAAACTACTCCCTTGGAACCCATCTGAGTAATCATAGACATCTAAAGTAATGTTTTTCCCAAAGTCGATTGTAATTGGCAACAGTTGGCTACGAGGGTAAAACAAGGACGCGTTCTAATAGGACATTGCTTTGATTTGCCCAACTTTTTATAATTGTATCATTACGAGAGAATGAAATCTGCAAACAGAACCGAAAAAGCGGGCGATGGATTCTGTATATGTACAACATGTTTAATTGTTACAAAATGCGTTGTCTTTTATCAATTCGTTATTGCTTTGAAAAAAAGAAAGCCGATGGATCTTTGCGTAAAACGGGGGAAAATCGAAGATAAAGATCGTTAAGGGTAGCTTTTGTTTTCTTTCAAATTTATTTAGATGCATTCTATATCAAGTCTAAATGTTGATAATATCAATCTATTATTGGCTCTCATTTCTTATTAATTGAACACTGTTGTTACATATTATAAAGTTTAACCTTATTTATTTTAACATCGATTGTGAAGGAAGCGTGAACCTTATCAAATTCACGATCGATGACTGCTTCAAAGATTTCAGCTCGCTGGTAAAGGGGATCGAATCTGGGACCCTTTGAACAAGACGCTCTACAACAGTACCACTGTCGCCTATTATCTTTTATTTCTAAATAATTCAAGAAATCGTTTTTTGAACGAAAAACTTTAAGTTCATGTTACTACATGTATATTTGTCCGTTTTTAATCTTGTGCATTTGTTTTCACGTAGGATTCCTGAATTGGCAGAGGTATAAAAAGTCTTCATCGACATGAGTGAAAGTTTTTTTTCCTTCCGCCGTTGTGCCCTACCAGATGTTTTGCAGATTAATTCCGCACAGTGATCTCCGTTTATAAGATCTATCACTGTCATCACAAATGTCACATTACCAACTGCTTAATGTGTCGATTAAAGATGGCGTCGACACCCAGAAAAGCATCCAGTTGTGCTCTCTTTGTAAAGAAAACGAAATTTATTTACACTAAACGGTCAGATATCAACAAAAAAATACATTTTTACTTATTAACCACCGGATAAAAAACTTGGGAGAAAAAACCATCATTTAAATTCCATCCAAATTTTGATGAAAATCGTGTTGTAGCAAGAATCGATACACCGTGACAGGGGAGATTACTGTGAGGAATTTGAATCATCTGCTGTGAGTAATGGCTAAGATTTCTTTAAATTTGCGATTCATGCAGTTTTTAATGATGTTATATGGAAATGACTGAACGGTCTTCAAAAAAGACGGCTAAAAATGTACTAAACTATTACAAAATGTTTTCTTACTTTTTTTGTAAGTATACCCAGATTTGTACCGAACTAAGTACGTCCATCGCGGAATTCAAGTTAGCAGCCATTTTGTAAAGCTACCATGCTAAGAGAATGCTCGTGATACCGGGCAACCAGATTCAGTACACTTACCAATAAGAAACAAGATCACCTTGTTGAAAACACAGAATAAAGGACTCTATCTGAGGCTTCTTCCTGTCGAATAAATTCCTAGTAGCGTGAGATTTACATTTCCGTGAGATTTAGTCTCTGGGTCGGCTTACGGCAAACCACTGGTTTATCGTGCTTGACCAAGCTAGTGTGAACATCTAAGCCACTAGGAATCCTTTACATGTATTGATTGTTGCATTACAGTTGTGTCTCAGGGCCTTCCCCTCTAAATAATTTTACAAACACTAGAATAGTTCCTAGAATAGTTCTTACTTCATTTTGACGGCATGATAATATGGTTAGTGGCGTCCGCAGGAAAATCAATTCGACCAGGAAAAGCGATGACACATCCCCTCATAAAGATTAATTCTTAACAGCTACGAACTGGAAACAACAGCAGATAAGAATGGGAATGAAAAGAATCAATTGAAATAATGGACATCTCCAGATGCAGTTGTGTTAAACAATGTAAGATGAAGGAAACTTTCAACGACAAATGACTTTCTGGTCATAAACGTTGACACCATCTTTAAACACGGAACTTTCAAACTTTATAGATTTGGTTAAAAGTTATAAAATTACATGGCGACAACAGAAGATGTATCAGAAATGCTGTTATATTGATAAACCATGAAAGCACACCAAATATCAAGGGTTACACTGATGACCAGTATTCGTTAGAAACTCAAAGGATATGTAAAATACTGTTGGAAGCAGCAAAAGTTTCATACCAACCAACCAACTGGAGCCGAATGGTCTGCCATCGTCTATGTTCTCATTAGTTTAACGGTTAGCATCTGAAACGTTTGACTGGCAAACCGCAGAGAGTACCAAAAATGTCATATTTAATGCATAATTCATCACGAAAAAAGAAGGACTGGTAACAAAAACTAAAAAATGAACTGGTCACAATACCTAAAAGAAAGCACTGGTAAAAATACTGGTCAAAAAGACTAAAAAAAGAACTGGTAAAATGAACTAAAAAAAACTTTCGCCAAAAATACCAACAAATGTGAACATACATTGTCTCGCGAAACAATTTTCGGATACAATAGATAAATCTATCAGGGTAGTCAATAAAACTCCTATTCGTAGCCGAATACGTCACCATTGTCCATTTCGTTATTAGTAAGGACAACCACCTTATGTAAATTATATAACCTATGTCATAATGTGAACGCATTTGAGAGGGTTTATTTGATAGTTTGCCTGTTTTATATACGGATAGACTGTCATCAATAATAAATAACACGGTTCTAAACCTGAGGGATACTACCATCTCATCAGAATCTACCAGGGACATTGAACCTTAAGTAGCTGTGTATAAGCTGTGCAGAAAGACTATGCACCTATATTGATCAGTTTGCCTGTGTTTAAAATGATCTGAATAGTACCGTTTTATTAAACATATTTAGGAAAGTCGTTGCGTAAGTCAAAACTGATAAACATGGATATTATCTTAAATGAACGTAAAATACTGCAGTGTTACACGTCATTGGACGCGACTCGGAGAAACGATTCCAGTGATGTGTTACTTTGCAATATTGTTTAGTAAAATATTGTTATAAGGGGGACTGTTGTTTTGAACTAAGACTTTTAAAATAATATACTTAGTAAACGCTACCATGCTGATCGTTAATGTTCTAGGAAAGGAGTGAGTGTGTGTCTGTGAGGGTGGGGAGTTAATTGAATTTTCAATACTCCTTCGTTATATCGTGACAACAGTTGTTCTGATAACCTACTTTCCTGTATAAAAAGCAAAGCCATTATGTTTTGGCCTGTTTTACTAGACATATTACGCTAATGACTTTTGTAAGTTTTGCAGAATCTACAAGGGGCATTGACCATTTTGTATCAGTGCAGAAATAAAATGTGCACCTATATTGCACGTAAGTTTGCAAATATTTACAAATTATTTGATCGTTAGCGGTCGCCGTGGGAAGCAATTTCTCCTATTCTCACATCAGTTTGAATCTAATAATTTGAAAAAGATAGAATCAACGTAATCGTACTTCATTATTATCTTTTGATCTTGTTTGAATATTAGACCAGTCCAACAATCTAATCAATGAATATACGTATTAACCCTTACAAAAATGGGTAACTTTCTAAACAAAAATGTTGTGTCATCCATTCTTCAAAACCTTACATATCTGCTTAATTTGAGGTAAGGCACTCAGAGTAGCAAACAGGTTAGATCACAGGACAGCCGCCAATTTACTTGGCGACTGGCCTGGTTGTTCCCTGTTTGAATGAGCATGAAGCTGGTTCCCAGCACTGTAAGGGTTAAACGCAGTAGAGTCTGACAGGGGTTATTAATTTGTCCAGGACAAAAGGCTGGCGGGCGGAAAAAGACAATAATCGAATCGGAATAATTGCGGCTGACCATGGCGTAACCCCATAAGCAACTCGGAAACCAGCGGTCACTAGCGATCGAGCCGTCATAATCTTCCCCGGAAAGCGTTTATTGATAGACTGTCTGTCTGTAATCTGGCTAAGAAAACTAGCCGACTGAACATACGCCAAAAACGCGAAGACGTTAGACCAGGGGCCCGTTTTACTAAACAACTTACGGAAAATGTTTGCGTAAGTCATAATTGATAAACATGGATAATATCTTCAATGAAAGTACAATATTGCAATGTGACACGTCATTGGAAGCGTCTCGGAGAGACGATTCCAATGATGTGTTACTTTGCAACATTGCTTTGCCAAATATTAAGATAAAAGGACTTGTTGTTTTAGACTTGCGCAAATCTTAAGCGTAAACTGTTTAGTAAAACGGGCCCCAGGTGTAGAGCGTCGTATTATTGGCACGGGGGCCGGGGATTCGAATCTCGTGAGTAGCGGATTCCGCATTGCGATCTTTCATTAATCCACATTTGGCCCGAGTTGAAGTTTTCATCCAAGAAGCCGATTCGAGAGGGATTCATCTAAGTTGTAAGAACTTGTTTCACAATCGATGTAAAATAAATAAGTTAAAACTAATCGCAATAACAAAAAACAAATGACAGTTGAAGTCGACAGTTGTCCTTCAAGAAGATTGAACTAAAGTGTCGTTATGTTTGCACTTTTAAAAAAGGTAACCGATCATCAGTGTGTGTTAACCAATATATTAAGGAAGATCTAACCCTGAAGCAAAGCTTGTACCTTTCAGTTCATTGCGGTACGATACCGATTTCATGTATATTAAACATCCTAACGATTCTTGTCGTCAGGCATCATGTCCTTCTCCAAATCGTAATTACTCGGGTATTTCCGTGTGCTTAGAAATACACCTCGTACGTAAGTGTAGAGTTACAAAATTTCGGGTAAATCGACCCAGGCTTATAAAACATATTCTAAAAGCGTCCAAGTAAAGTAGCTTAATGTTTATTCGAGTGTTGAACATCATTTTAAATCATTTTGTATAGGTATATTATGCCTAATAGTGAAATTATAAGTTGTGAAAGATATATATATAACGGTTTCCTTTATCAAATTTAATGACAACTCAGATTTCATGTTTAGGATCTTTATTGGAAAACGAAAATACAATGACTGAAGTCTCGCGAGGAACAATATGGCGGCTTACATATGATTTCAGAGGTGTTTTCATTGGATAAAACCAATGAGTTTTGATTGGTCCTTTCCTGTGACTCCGGCTGGTTCCCCAGGCAAGTTGCGTTCCTATAATCTTGATAATCTTGACGAAATACCCCTCAGAGTACGGTGTGGTAATACGTCTTACCAGTTTAGGCCGGAGGGACCAGTCCTTATCATTACCAATAGGATGTACGGCCATTACGGCCTATTATATGGGAATAACGCGGTAATAAGTGCCATGAAGTATCAACCCATTCCATACATTAGTAAATGCGATAAGAACTTGCACGTTACAACTACAGCGACGCCAGGGTTGGTAGAATAGCTCTCCTCATTCTCCGAATAGTCTAGCTAAAAATGTAATTACAATGACAGAAGTCTCGCGAGAAACAGTATGGCGGCCTCCATCTTACTTCAGAGGTATTCAATCGTATCTACTCGGCAATCCCCGTAACAAGTCGGTAGATATACCTCGTAGGCAGTACATGAATACACCAGAAATCCTGGGGTAATTCGCCTTATTTCCGGCGGATAACGCAAAATGCACACAGGCACTAAATATGTATTTGAATACACACAAATTGGTTATATATCACAATTGAATGGGTTTTTTACCCTTTTTATTAAAGATGATCATATCAACACATCTTTGTTTCATATTGTGTCAATCGGCTCTTTTCGGCAATCCCCGGCTTGTTACGGGGATTGCCGAGTAGATACGATTGGCCCTTCGTTGGTGACCTACTTTCAAAAATGGCTCCCCATTACCTCCGAGGTTATTTTAAGAAATGGCCGAGGTGTTCCGAATGCAGAGGTATTATTATGGCCTAAACCCGATGAGTTCTGATTGGTCCTTCCCCGTGACTCCGGCTGGTTCCCTAGGCACGGTGCGTTCCTATAAGCTTGACGAAATACCCCTCAGGGTACGGCGTGATAATACTAAGTACCAACTATAACCTTGGGGGACCAGTTCTTATCATTACCAATAGGATGTGTGGCCATTACGGCCTGTTATACGGGAATAACGCGGTAATTAGTGCTACAAATCTCTCCGGGACATAGACCATCTGTCTAGCTTAGAGTCATGACACTCGCTCTGTGCCAATGGTTCTCCCTGGTGCTATTGCATGGATGTCCATTACCTTATGGTTAGAAAATAGAGACCATGGAATTATAAGACTGCTTATTGCGTGGGTTCGAATCTGGACGACGGTATATCTTTTATTTTTTATTAAAGGTATCTGGCCGTCTAACTTTCATGATGGTAATTGATTCACTAAGTTATGATCGGTTGTAAATCTTTGGAAGCCTCCTTCATGTGAGCTTGGATTTATGTTATTAACAAAATAAGGTCGCTTTAACCCTATACCAAACGTCTAATGTTAGACTGTCCCAAATCGAAAGAGTTTGCAGACGACATTTCAAAATGTGTTAAAATCGAAAAATATTGTTCTGATAGGAAAGGAAGCATTGTTAAGAGCAATTTCTCCTTTTCCTATAATATTTTCCATAGTCGTCTGTAACAAACTGGTCAAATGCCGTTATTGTTTGGTAATGGGTTAAAGGTATTGGCTCGACTAACTTACATGATGGCAATCGTTTCGCTAAGTCATAATCGGCTGTATATCTTGGGGGCTGCCTTAATGCGGGCCGGAATTTGCAATATAAACATGTATCTTATGAAAATCAGCCCAATAAAACAGAGAGAAAATCTCACCAAAAAATAGGGGGACAGTTCAGTAGTCGTTATTTGTTGAAAGATTTGTTCTAGTGCAGGGCTCAAACCTCATTCGTTAGTCATCAAAGTAAGGTACAGTTAAAATGTCAGCGACTTCTATTAAAACAATCTGAACTCTTGGGGATTATTCAATAAAATCCCAAATGAAACACAGCGGATATACCCGAGTAGTTACGCTTGGTATGTAGGCTCGAGAATACCCTTGGGTCCTGGCTCATTCGTAAACCCCCAGTGCGGGGTATAAGCAAGGGCAAGGATTCAAGGATAAATCGATAGTTAAATAACCGGACTGACCCGTACCAAAGACAAAGTGCATTCATTCTTGTTTAACCCATTACCAAACAAAAACGACATTTAGCCAGTTTGTTGCAGGTGACTATGGAAACATTGTGGGAAAGGGAGATATTGCTCTTGACGAGCAATTTTTCCTTTTCCCACGATGCTTTCAGCCCTAACAATTTCATCACATTTCGAAATGTCGTCTTCAAACTCATTCATTTTAAGACAGCGGCGTTTGGAAGAGAGGTCAGGGGCCACAGTAATAGTAGACAGAATCGTGGTGTTTAATTAAGATAACAAACGGCTTTATATCGACACCAGTTATGAAAAGAAATTCAAGTATGAGTTTTCTAAACGATTTGCGTCATGTTTTAAGGTAGCCCAAGACCAAACTTTTCATTCTCGGTCTATGGTTGTTTAATTAAGGTGGAAGACTCATGATCCGCTATTCTGAAAAAGATTCTTTCGTCGGATTAATTCGGTCGTTATCGGCATGCACCTGTCGGGGCCGTAACTATTCGTATCAAATCGAATAGTTCCGGCCCGACCGGTATACATCGAGAACGACCGAAGAGATCCGACGAAAAAATAAAATGTTTCAAAATTTTGGGGTATGGGTAGTCTACCTTAAACAAGATTGACTGTAAAGTGTGACAATGCGTTATCTAAATGTGAATTTATTTCTGCAGGAGGGGTGGGGGGTGGGGTGGGGGGAGAGGGGGGGGCTATAGTTAACATATAAAATAACGCTATAATTAAGTTCCAGTGTCGAGTGAGGTAACTGAAAATATGTAGTCAGACCCTTACTCGCTGATCAAAGTTGCGATGTCCAATATTGTAACATAGCAGAGGTAATCACTATGAGGAGTTTGGCTCGCTGTATCTGAGTGGCTCTAAAGTGCCGACGATTACCACCAGCATATAGAGCTAGTTTATACCCATTGTAGAGAAAAAAAGAGGTATACTACCTTGTACTGCAGATTTTATAAGGGGTGCTTTCAGAAGCACTTTAAAGGCACATCAAAGGAGAGGAGTACAAATAAATTACTGAAAAAATATATGGAGTTTTTTTATTATGTTCATAAAAGTTATGAGAATTAGCTTAGAAATGCATTTAGACCATATTAAAAAGATTCCTTTAACATATGTTATTTTGTGCTTGAAATATAGTTGTCTCCAATTCAATCATGTTTATCAACAACCCCTTTGTTTACATATTCAAAATAAAGAATTCTGATTGGTCGGTTCAAATATTTGTGTATCAACTGTCAAGGTCAGAGGTGAAGAATGAGGCAATCTGGATTATTAAAGTTGCTAATCTAGGTTATTTCTGGTAGACTTTCACGGTCAAGTTTTGCTGATGGTTTTTGTTTGGTGATAATTCACTTAATCTAATCAAAAGTTTACCAAATAAGATAGTTTGATATAGCATTAATCTCCTTTTATGTGCCTTTAATGTTAAACAATCTTTTCTTTTCGTGATAATCATTGTTAAATTCCTCTGTTTTTTTAACGGAAATCATGGCTTCTTTGTGCTTAATTCAACGTTTGCTATTCTATGACAAGTATAACCTATTGTTTGTGTACTGTTTGCTGTATTTCGTGACTTTGTTTTGTGTTTAGGTCATTGGTAAAGTGTTGCCGACATGTTTGTGATTTGAAATAAAAAATGATTACGATAATTATTATAATCACTGTATAATAAACATCCAATAGAACACCTCTGACATAATCAGAATGCCTACATAGTTCTTCTTTCTGGACTACTTTTGTTTTACTTTCACTTTGAAATGTACCTGACAAGTGTAACATTAAACTAATTCGCTTAAAGAAGCGAATAAAAAAATATCAAACTTATTTCATATCCACTTATGAGTGAAAAACCTGACCAACCAATCTTGGTTATGTAAAATGATGTCCAACAATTTCATGTACATTGAACTATCTAAATTGGACGCTCAAATGAAACGATTTACGTAGTCATATCATTTGATTAAGGAAACAAACTTATTTCACAACTTGTAATTGTTCAATTACAGATGAGTTACCGAACAAACATATTCATTTAAAATGACGATTAACACTTCCACAAATATTGAACTAAATAAGACTTTTACAAGAAACGTGTTATAAGCCGGGGCACTTAACACAAAGTTAAAAACCTACACTTATAAACGAGGTGTTTTTCTCAGGTCACCTAGATATTGCTACGCCTTCATTGGTGTAATAGGGTTGATGCTCACAGTTCACAAAGTACGATGCTTCACCTGAATCTGAGAAGTGAACTACCAATTTAGGATATCAGGCTGTTTGTACATTTCGAGTATGTGGATACTTTCTGATTTCAGTGACTTTCCAATCATGATGAGCAACTTCTTATTTAGTCGCTGCTGTTTCAACGTTAATTGATCAAATATAACCATTCTTTAAGGAATTTACAATATCTCTCTCACGATCGGTTATAACATATTGAAAATGTTTGCAAATGGGATTTCAAAGACTAAGTGTGATGAAATTGAAAAATATCCTCTGAAAGGAGAAATGACATTGTGGGAAAAGGAGGAATTGCTCTTAACCATCAAATTAAATAAGAATGTTCCAATTGAAAGTGTTTGCAGACGGCATTTCAAAATATGTGAAATTTAAAAATAATCTTCCGCTTGGACAGAAAACATTGCGGGAAAAGGAGAAACTGCTCGTTTAGAGCGATTTCTCCTTTTCCCATAATGTTTCACAGAGTCGTCATGAGTCGTCATTACATGATTGGTTGTACCTGCGCCTGATGAATATAACATGGTACAGGAAAAGGTCATGGCACCTGAAGTTATTTCAACCTCTGGCTCGCTAAACCATTAGCGACTGACTGAAAGGTAAATGAAAATATTAACACTCTTGATTATCCCCGTATAATAAAGGCGTATGTTCTATTAACACGCCCTACAGAATCGAAAACATATGAGGGTCGGAAATAAGTTCTACTAGGTAAATAAAGCCCATGTGGAATTGAATCTATTTCCTGGTAGGGTCATTGCGTTTTGTCTCAATTGAAGAAATCCTTTTTTCTTTGAGAGTGTGTTATTTAGCATTAACATTTAAGGTAACTTTTGATGCCCGACTCACCGTGAGTTGAAACATTTAAGGTAACTATTGATGCTCGACTCACCGTGAGTGAAAACATTTAAGGTATCTTTTGATGCTCGACTCATCGTGAGTGGAAACATTTAAGGTATCTTTTGATGCTCGACTCACCGTGAGTCGAAACATTTAAGGTAACATTTGATGCTCGACTCCCCGTGAGTGGAAACATTTGAGGTATCTTTTGATGCTCGACTCACCGTGAGTGGAAACATTTAAGGTATCTTTTGCTCGACTCATCGTGAGTGGAAACATTTAAGGTATCTTTTGATGCTCGACTCACCTTCGTGGAAACATCAGATGTATCTTTTGATGCTCGACTCATCGTGAGTGGAAACATTTAAGGTAACGTTTGATGCTCCACTCACCGTGAGTGGAAACATTTAAGGTATCTTTTGATGCTCGACTCACCTTCGTGGAAACATTAGATGTATCTTTTGATGCTCGACTCGACGTGAGTGGAAACATTTAATGTAACTTTTGATGCTCAACTCATCGTGAGTTGAAACGTTGATGGTATCTTTTGATGCTCGACTCGACGTAAGTGGAATCATTTGATGTAACTTTTGATGCTCAACTCATCATGAGTTGAAACATTTATGGTATCTTTTGATGCTCGACTCACCTTGAGTGGAAACATTTAAGGTATCTTTTGATGCTCGACTCGTCGTGGGTGGAAACATTTTAGGTATCTTTTGATGTTCGACACACCGTGAGTGGAAACTTTTAAGGTAACTTTTGATGCTCGACTCACTGTGAGTAGAAACATTTAAGGTAACTTTTGCTCGACTCATCGTGAGTGGAAACATTTAAGGTATCTTTTTATGCTCGCCTAAGCGTGAGTGGAAGCATGTAAGGTAACTTTTAATGCTCAACTCACCGTGAATGGAAACATTTAAGGTAACTTTTGATGCTCGACTCATCGTGATTGGAAACATTTAAGGTAACGTTTGATGCTCCACTCACCGTGAGTGGAAACATTTAAGGTAACTTTTGATGCTCCACTCACCGTGAGTGGAAACATTTAAGGTATCTTTTGATGCTCGACTCATCGTGAGTGGAAACATTTAAGGTATCTTTTGATGCTCGACTCACCGTGAGTCGAAACATTTAAGGTAACATTTGATGCTCGACTCCCCGTGAGTGGAAACATTTAAGGTATCTTTTGATGCTCGACTCACCGTGAGTGGAAACATTTAAGGTATCTTTTGCTCGACTCATCGTGAGTGGAAACATTTAAGGTATCTTTTGATGCTCGACTCACCTTCGTGGAAACATCAGATGTATCTTTTTATGCTCGACTCATCGTGAGTGGAAACATTTAAGGTAACGTTTGATGCTCCACTCACCGTGAGTGGAAACATTTAAGGTATCTTTTGATGCTCGACTCACCTTCGTGGAAACATTAGATGTATCTTTTGATGCTCGACTCGACGTGAGTGGAAACATTTAATGTAACTTTTGATGCTCAACTCATCGTGAGTTGAAACGTTTATGGTATCTTTTGATGCTCGACTCGACGTGAGTGGAATCATTTAATGTAACTTTTGATGCTCAACTCATCATGAGTTGAAACATTTATGGTATCTTTTGATGCTCGACTCACCTTGAGTGGAAACATTTAAGGTATCTTTTGATGCTCGACTCATCGTGGGTGGAAACATTTTAGGTATCTTTTGATGTTCGACACACCGTGAGTGGAAACTTTTAAGGTAACTTTTGATGCTCGACTCACTGTGAGTAGAAACATTTAAGGTACCTTTTGCTCGACTCATCGTGAGTGGAAACATTTAAGGTATCTTTTTATGCTCGCCTAAGCGTGAGTGGAAGCATTTAAGGTAACTTTTAATGCTCAACTCACCGTGAATGGAAACATTTAAGGTAACTTTTGATGCTCGACTCATCGTGAGTGGAAACATTTAAGGTAACGTTTGATGCTCCACTCACCGTGAGTGGAAACATTTAAGGTAACTTTTGATGCTCGACTCACCGTGAGTGGAAACATTTAAGGTATCTTTTGATGCTCGACTCATCGTGAGTGGAAACACTTAAGGTATTCTTTGATGCTCGACGCACCTTGAGTAGAAACATTTAAGGTATCTTTTGATGCTTGACTCACCGTGAGTGGAAACATTTAAGGTAATATATGATGCTCGACTCACCGTGAGTGGAAACATTTAAGGTATTTTTGGATGCTCGACTCAACGTGAGTGGAAATATTTAAGGTAATTTTTTATGCTCGACTCACCGTGAGTGGAACTATTTAAGGTAACTTTTGATGCTCGACTCACCGTGAGTGGAAACATTTAAGGTATCTTTTGATGCTGGACGCATTGTGAGTGGAAACATTTAAGGTGACTTTTGATGCTCGCCTCATCGTGAGTGGAAACATTTAAGGTATCCTTTGCTTGACTCATCGTGAGTGAAAACTTTTAAGGTAACTTTTGATGCTCGACTCATCGTGAGTCGAAACATTTAAGTTATCTTTTGATGCTCGAATCACCATAAGTGGAAACATTTAAGGTAACTTTTGATGCTCGACTCACCGTGAGTGGAAACATTTAAGGTAACTTTTAATGCTCGACTCATCGTGAGTGGAAATATTTAAGGCAATGCTTGATGCTCGACTCACCGTGAGTGGAAACATTTAGGGCAACCTTTGATGCTCGACTCACCGTGAGTGGAAACATTTAAGGTATCTTTTGATGCTCGACTCATCGTGAGTGGAAACATTTAAGGTTACCTTTGATGCTCTATTCATCGTGAGTTGAAACATTTAAGGTAACTTTTGCTCGACTCATCATGAGTGTAAACATTTAAGGTAACTTTTGATGATCGACTCATCGTGAGTGGAAACATTTAAGGTAACTTTTGATGATCGACTCATCGTGGGTGAAAACATTTAACTTTTGACACTCGCCTCATCGTGAGTGGAAACATTTAAGGTATCTTCTGATCCTCGACTCACCGTGAGTGGAAAAATTTAAGGTAACTTTTGATGCTCAACTCATCGTGAGTATTATTTAAGGTATCTTTTGAAGCTCGACTCATAGTGAGTGGAAACATTTAAAGGATCTTTTGATGCTCGAATCACCGTGAGTCGAAACATTTAAGGCGAATTTTGATGATCGACTCATCGAGAGTGGAAACATTAAAGGTAACTTTTGATGCTCGACTCATCGTGAGTGGAAACATTTAAGGTAATTTTTTATGCTCGCCTTAGCGTGAGTGGAAACATTTAAGGTGACTTTTGCTCGACTCATCGTGAGTGGAAACATTTAAGGTAATATATGATGCTCGACTCACCGTGAGTGGAAACATTTAAGGTAATATATGATGCTCGACTCACCGTGAGTGGAAACATTTAAGGTAATATATGATGCTCGACTCACCGTGAGTGGAAACATTTAAGGTAATTTTTTATGCTCGACTCACCGTGAGTGGAACTATTTAAGGTAACTTTTGATGCTCGACTCACCGTGAGTGGAAACATTTAAGGTATCTTTTGATGCTGGACTCATTGTGAGTGGAAACATTTAAGGTAACTTTTGATGCTCGCCTCATCGTGAGTGGAAACATTTAAGGTATCCTTTGCTTGACTCATCGTGAGTGAAAACTTTTAAGGTAACTTTTGATGCTCGACTCATCGTTAGTCGAAACATTTAAGTTATCTTTTGATGCTCGAATCACCATAAGTGGAAACATTTAAGGTAACTTTTGATGCTCGACTCATCGTGAGTGGAAATATTTAAGGCAATGCTTGATGCTCGACTCACCGTGAGTGGAAACATTTAGGGCAACCTTTGATGCTCGACTCACCGTGAGTGGAAACATTTAAGGTATCTTTTGATGCTCGACTCATCGTGAGTGGAAACATTTAAGGTAATATTTGATGCTCTATTCATCGTGAGTTGAAACATTTAAGGTAACTTTTGCTCGACTCATCATGAGTGTAAACATTTAAGGTAACTTTTGATGATCGACTCATCGTGAGTGGAAACATTTAAGGTAACTTTTGATCGACTCATCGTGGGTGAAAACATTTAACTTCTGATCCTCGACTCACCGTGAGTGGAAAAATTTAAGGTAACTTTTGATGCTCAACTCATCGTGAGTATTACTTAAGGTATCTTTTGAAGCTCGACTCATAGTGAGTGGAAACATTTAAAGGATCTTTTGATGCTCGAATCACCGTGAGTCGAAACATTTAAGGCAAATTTTGATGATCGACTCATCGAGAGTGGAAACATTAAAGGTAACTTTTGATGCTCGACTCATCGTGAGTGGAAACATTTAAGGTAATTTTTTATGCTCGCCTTAGCGTGAGTGGAAACATTTAAGGTGACTTTTGCTCGACTCATCGTGAGTGGAAACATTTAAGGTAATATATGATGCTCGACTCACCGTGAGTGGAAACATTTAAGGTAATATATGATGCTCGACTCACCGTGAGTGGAAACATTTAAAGGCCTAGTCTTTGGAATGTCTGGTATCTTATCTCCCACTGGGCACCCTACAGGGCAACAATACAGTTCCACAGCATGGAGCAAATTTCCTGTATATTACTTGATAAGGAATGGGTGGTCAGATTATGCAATACCCCAACCCTTCGGTTTCTCATGATGTAGAATATTGATAAGAAATACGTGTTTGGTTATAGCTTTCTTTATCTAAAACAAGGATTTACATGATTAATAGATTTTTCTTAATAAACTAAGAAATATAAAAAAAAAGAGTTAGTTGTTTAATGAACTAGCACTTGTCAAAGTTATAAAATGGATGATGATGATGATATACTATGGTGATGATGATGATATACCTCAGAGGAACTATAACATTCCCTGCTGCAAGTCATTCTTACATAAATTAATCTTTATTCAAGGTACGAATTAAAAAAACAGTCCTCTATCAAAACCCATCCAAAATTCCAAAAATATATATCAAGTCTTACATAGAAAAAAATGTCATTCTGCTTCGATTTTCATAATGTGGAATATCAATAAGAAATAAATGTTGAATTCTTGATTTCTTTATTTAAAACAATGATTGACAAGATAAGCGGATTTTTCTTAATAAACTGTTAAGAAATGTGAAGAAAATGATAAGTTAGTTATTCCATAAATTTTCACTCGTTATACTTATAACATTGATGATGATGATGATGCTATTGATGATAATGTTGATGATGATGATGATGGTGATTTTGATGATAATGTTGATGATAATGATGTTGATGATGATGATGATTTTGATGATAATGTTGATGATGATGATGATGATGATGATGATGATGATGATGATGATGATGATGATGATGATGATGATGATGATGATGATGATGATGATGATGATGATGATGATGTGATGATGATGATGATGATGATGATGATGATGATGATGATGATGATGATGATGATGATGATGATGATGATGATGATGATGATGAGGATGATGATGATGATGATGATGATTATGATGATGATGATGATGATGATGATGATGATGATGATGATGATGATGATAATGATGATGATGATGATAATACTACAGAGGAACTATAACTAAGCTGCAAGTCATAATTACATAAAAAAACCAATTCTGCTGCTTAAATGTCCTCTTTAAAAAAATTGTCAAAAGAAACCCACCAGTTTGACACAGTGCTATACATGGTATTACGTAATCCCAATTAATTATCACAGCTGGTCATCACACCGGGTGGGCATCTGGTTATTGGTTTTGGGGGGTGTCAATTAAAGAAGGACTAAACTAGGCCTTTAAGGTAATATATGATGCTCGACTCACCGTGAGTGGAAACATTTAAGGTAACTTTTGATGCTCGAATCACCTGAGTGGAAACATTTAAGTAACTTTTGATGCTCGACTCACCGTGAGTGGAAACATTTAAGGTAACTTTTGATGCTCGACTCACCGTGAGTGGAAACATTTAAGTAACTTTTGATGCTCGACTCATCGTGAGTGGAAACATTTAAGTAACTTTTGATGCTCGACTCATCGTGAGTGGAAACATTTAAGTAACTTTTGATGCTCGACTCACCGTGATTGGAAACATTTAAGGTAACTTTTGATGCTCGACTCACCGTGAGTGGAAACATTTAAGTAACTTTTGATGCTCGACTCATCGTGAGTGGAAACATTTAAGGTAACTTTTGATGCTCGACTCACCTGAGTGGAAACATTTAAGTAACTTTTGATGCTCGACTCATCGTGAGTGGAAACACTTAAGGTATCTTTTGATGCTCGACTCACCTGAGTGGAAACATTTAAGTAACTTTTGATGCTCGACTCACCTGAGTGGAAACATTTAAGTAACTTTTGATGCTCGACTCACCGTGAGTGGAAACATTTAATGTAACTTTTGATACTCGACTCACCTGAGTGGAAACATTTAAGTAACTTTTGATGCTCGACTCACCTGAGTGGAAACATTTAAGTAACTTTTGATGCTCGACTCACCGTGAGTGGAAACATTTAATGTAACTTTTGATACTCGACTCACCTGAGTGGAAACATTTAAGTAACTTTTGATGCTCGACTCACCGTGAGTGGAAACATTTAAGGTATCTTATGATGCTCGACTCACCGTGAGTGGAAACATTTAAGTAACTTTTGATGCTCGACTCACCTGAGTGGAAACATTTAAGGTTACCTTTGATGCTCTACTCACCGTGAGTGGAAACATTTAAGGTTACCTTTGATGCTCAGATCACCGTGATTGGAAACATTTAAGGTAACTTCTGATACTCGACTCACCGTGAGTGGAAACATTTAAGGTAACTTTTGATGCTCGACTCACCGTGAGTGGAAACATTTAAGGTTACATTTGATGCTCTACTCACCGTGAGTGGAAACATTTAAGGTTACCTTTGATGCTCAGATCACCGTGATTGGAAACTTATAAGGTAACTTCTGATACTCGACTCACCGTGAGTGGAAACATTTAAGGTAACTTTTGATGCTCGACTCACCGTGAGTGGAAACAATCTGAACTCATCGGTCTATGCTATGACAATCCCCTGACATGATTTGAAAGCCAATACATTTCTTCTTGCAAAAATACTCTCGTTTGTATTTTGTTTTCAAATGAAAATGGCAAACGCAATATCCAAACAGTCATCGAATTTGATTAAGGAAATAAAAATACATCATTACTTAAGATTTTATTCTCAGAAATTGGTAATCGACCAAATGTAATGGTCTTTAATGATGTTTAACACTTCCATAAAAGTTAAAATGCTTAAATTGGAAACTTACTGGCAATATTTCATTGGCCGCGAGATTTAAAGCAAAATGTACCACCCTACACTAATATACTGCGTGTATATTTCAGGTCATGGAAATACCTGAATAGTTACGAATGGGGTGGAGGAGGACAATTAATCATAATCTACAAAAAGTATTACATTGATATTCCGGGGCTCATTTAGTTTCGAGGTTGAAAGAGTCTGACTTGTGTATGTATACCCCGTTAAATGTTTCCACAATATATCACATTTAACAAATTTGTTGCAGACGACTCTTGAAAAAATGGTGAGAAAAGGAGAAACTGCTCTTAACGAGCAACTTCTCCTTTTCCCAATGCGTTTTCTGCTCTATAAGAGCTATTTTTTTTTAATTTCATCACTTTTTGAAATATCGTCTGCAAACTCTTTCAATTTTGGACCGTCAAAAATTGGGCGTTTGGTAAAGGGTTTAAGTTATGATGAATAATTTATTCGGAGCTGAATGTCACGCGGGTTTTCTATACCAAACGCGTAGCCAAAAGACATAGTTCTCCAGAAATAACTCAACTGTCGTTAGATAAACGTTTTAAGATAGTGTTGCCATGGGAGAAATTCAACGCTGTATGGAAAATCTAGTATCGTTTATGTTTTATTGTAGAGGGTACGGCACTTAAGAAATTAAAGTAGAACATCCATAACCAGTCATTTTGAATCTCATTCTCTCGTGTGAATACTTCGGTCGCTTTCGATATACATCGGGTGGGAACGAAACTGTTGACATTAAACCGATCAGTTCCAACCCCAAACGATGTTTACCGAGAAGGACAGATAAACTCTGACGAAAGAATACATTTAAAACAGGCGGATTATTGATATTCTACCTTAAAGCTTCGTATGGAGAGTGTATATTTCAATACACCTTTCAGAACATTCAACCACATTTATTACTTTTATTATTATTATTGTCTTTAACATGAACCTACTCTATCGCTGCCTTTTTTCTTGGAAAACAAACTCCTCAATGCCAATCAAATTCTTTGAAATCACAAAAAAAAGCTTTATCTTTTAAACGTATTATGACTAAATTTGAATCTTAAAACAAAAAGTGCACATAACCTGTTTTGTATGATAACATACGTTATGTTACACATCTTGATCAGATGACCTTGACCTTTGACGACATTGACCTTGACGCCATGTTGTAAAATACAGTAACAAATAATGCAGAATCAAACTGAAAGTTTCAGTCGCCGATTTGTTTTAAGTCAATGAAACTCCACAGCAAAGTCGCTAATCGACAATTTTGGCAGCAAAAGAGTTTTTAGAAACAGGAAACATCACAAAAGCCCGTACCTCAATCATGACATGAGCCCTTTCCCTAACGCCAAATTCTTAACTATCCGAAATTGAAAGAGTTTGCAGACGACATTTCAAAATGTGGTGAAATTGTTCAATAATCTTCTGATAGGACAGAAACCCTTGTGGGAAAAGGGAAATTGCTCGTTAAGAGAAATTCTCCTTTTCCCACAATATTTTCTTGAGTCGTCTGCAAGAAAGTGGTTAAATGCCGTTATGTTCGGTATTTGGTGAAAGGATATTATTCCAAGGATATACATATTTTGTTGAGGGAAAAGATTCCTGCATGGCCCAGTGGTAAAGGTGGTGGACTCGCACTCTAGGGGTCACAGTCTTTCCACGTTTTGCCCATATATTTGACTGTTCAGAGTCTTAGTCCGGTAATGGTTAGATCCAGGGCAACCTGTCATATCACTTGAAATATGTCGCCATTGCGTTAAAGCATGTGTATGGCACAATATCATACATTGCATGTATATAAACTATTAAAGGCATACTTGCGCTCATTTCCACTAGATTATGAAAGTTCTAGAATGATTGAAATTCAAAGAAATTGAGTCTGTGACATGTTCATATGATGCTTTTAACAGAGTGAAAAATGTATGGTCTGTTTCCATTAAGCGATTAAACAAGGTCAGCCGAGAAACATTGGGAAACAATAAAACCCAAGAAAATCTCCACTTTGAATGTTCACGTTGTTAATATTGGATAAATGAGAGTATTTTTATGTGTTTCACATGACTCTTTTAACCAAGGTGATCGCCACTCATTAATTAGAGTGCTCCTTGCTATCTTAGATGTCAACCAAATGTAAACAATGAAGTTTAATTGGTGGGCACCAAATTTGTGAAAATAGCACTTTGAAAAATAGATGATAAATAGTGCAAGGGTTACATTGTCATGATCCTAAGATTTTTCGCTATGTTTCAACATATTCTATTATGATTTAAAACTCATATTTACGATGGCATAGAGGTGACATGTATGCGATTTCTCTTCTCGCTTTCCCCCCAAAATAGTCGAAATAACGAAAAATTTAGTCGTTATTTCGAGTTAGTTAGTCGAAATAACGAGATAATTAATTCGTTATTTCGACTTACTAACTCGAAATAACGAGATAACTAAGTGTTAGTAAGTCAAAATAACAAGATAATTAAGTTGTTATTTCGACATACTAACTCGAAATAACGAGATAGTTAAGTCGTTATTTCGACTTACTAACTCGAAATAACGAGATAACTAAGTGTTAGTAAGTCAAAATAACAAGATAATTAAGTTGTTATTTCGACTTACTAACTCGAAATTACGAGATAGTTAAGTCGTTATTTCGACTTACTAACTCGAAATAACGAGATAACTAAGTGTTAGTAAGTCAAAATAACAAGATAATTAAGTTGTTATTTCGACTTACTAACTCGAAATAACGAGATAGTTAAGTCGTTATTTCGACTTACTTACTCGAAATAACGAGATAATTAAGTTGTTATTTCGACTTACTAACTCGAAATTACGAGATAGTTAAGTCGTTATTTCGACTTACTTACTCGAAATAACGAGATAATTAAGTCGTTATTTCGAGTAAGTAAGTCGAAATAACGAGATAGTTAAGTTGTTATTTCGACTTACTAACTAAAAATAACGAGATAGTTAAGTCGTTATTTTGAGTTATTAAGTCGATATAACGAGATAATTAAGTCGTTCTTTCGACTTAATAACTCGAAATAACGAGATAGTTAAGTCGTTATTACGAGTAAGTTGACCAATCAAATTCACGCACTCTTTAACTTAAAGTATAATTTACCCGCGTGCGTACAAAAAACACGGGATTGTTTAACATTTCGTCACACGGTACGTCATTTCACATAAATTCGCTGAATACAACGAACTATCTAATTGGTCAACTTACTCGTTAAAATGACTTACCTTTTTCGTTATTTCGACTTACCTACTCGAAATAACGACTTAATTATCTCGTTATTTCGAATTAGTTAGTCGAAATAACGACTTCACTATCTCGTTATTTCGAGTTAGTAAGTCGAAATAACGACTTAGTTATCTCGTTACTTCGACTTACTTACTCAAAAAAATGACTCAATTTTCGTTATCTCGACTTATTCTTCTTGAAAAACGAGAAGAAATCGCATACATGACACCTCTATGCCACCATTCATATTACCCCGTTTCCAGTTTTTCTGGGCGCTAGTATGCCGTCATATCGGTCATCTATGAAAAAAAAAAAACAAAAAAAAAACGTCGTTTCAACCCTTAGAATGCTGGGTAATTTCCTCATATAGATTGTTATATTGTCTTCTTTCCAATACATTAAACATCTGCTTTGTTTTGTTGAAGAAAGTTACTTAGAGTAGCAAACAAATTAGATCACATGCCAGCCGCCAATTTACTTGGAGACTGGCCTGGATCCAACCTGTTTACATAAGCATGAAGTTTGTAAGGGGTGTCCTTTTGAAAGACATCATTTTATTCGTACATTGGGTTGGTGAATTAAGCAAAGCCATTACAAGACTAAAAATAAAATCATATAAACGAATGAAAGTGATGAAACATGTTCTTCTACGAAATACAGTATCTTAAAGGGACTAACTCAGATGTTTTGTACTCTAGCAAACGTTAGAAATTTGATATAATCAATCATTGTCACCAAACCAAGACTAATTTCGAATTCTTAACTTCTAAGATCCTTATTCCCCGTGATTTCTTTACATAATGTGGGGTGAGCATTCGCGCCTGTCAGGACACCTATCGGAAAGCCGGTTTATAAATAAGAGTGAACAGTCAAAATACCGATATGTGAGATAGTTCTTTTAAAACTTTTCATTACACCTCTTGCATAGATGCACAAACAGCTAGGGATATCGACCCTTCTATGGGACTATTGTACAGTATATATTCTTCTGGCGCTTTCACATTTGTTATAACAATTAGATCTTACTAAGACGCTAGACGCCAAAACTAAGACGCTAGACGCCAAATAGACCAAAGGATACAGCGTACAGCAAATTACATGTTTATGGATTCATGAATAATTGAAGACATAAAAACATAGTTGTATCTCCAAATACGATCGTCTGTTGACGTTATGGAACAGGAAGGTATTTGCTTGTGTGTTCCTATATTTAGCGTATCACCTCGTAAAAACAAGTCATGCACAGTAATAAGTAGAACAAAATATGCCGTAGAACACCAGCTGGCTTTTAACCCTTTCCCAAACAATAACGACATTTGACTACTTTGTTGCAGACGACTTAAGAAAACATTTTGGGAAAAGGGGAAAAAGCTCGTAATGAGCAATTTACTCCAATTCCCACTAGGTTTTCTGCTCTGTCTTAAGAATATTTTTCAATTTCATTACAATTTGAAATGTCGTCTGCAAACTCTTTCAACTTAGGACAGTCGAAAATTTGTTGTTTGGGAAAGGATTAAAAAGATCTTTTTAACGTGTGATGATGTTGTTTACCTTATTGTTAATGATATTTTTAAACGTGTGATAATGTTATTTACCTTATTGTTAATTAGTCTGTTTGGGTCTTAAGAAAAAAGGTAGATCGTCGGCCACAAGACATGAGGGTTCGAATCAAATGAGTAGCTAGATCAATAATGCGACCTTTCATTAATCCCCATTTTGAGCGAGGACTTGTTATGGATCCAGGAAGTATAATTGAGAGAGGTCAATCTCAATTGTATCAACCTGCTTCACAATCAGGGTGGAATGAATAGGTATCGTATGTACAGTGAAGCCTCGTTTATCCGGACCCCGATAATCCGGATGTCGCGCAATCCGAACGAAATTGTAAGGGAACGGAATTATTTGACCAGTTTGTTGCAGACGACTTTTGAAAACATTGTGGGTAAAGGAGAAATTGCTCGTGACGAGCAATTTCTCCTTTTCCCACAATGTTTTCTGCCATATCAGAAGATTATCTTTGAATTGCATCACGTTTTGATATGTCGTCTGCATACTCTTTCAATTTGGGACGGTCGACAATTTGGCGTTTGCTAAAGGGTTATAAGTATATACCGCTCATACAGACCGTTTATGTCTTAATGTGAATAAGAACATGCTCTGCTTCATTAGTCCGGATTATTCTGTAAACCGGATATTTTGTTGGGAACGGATAAACGAGGGTTCACTGTATACAAAAGACTATTGTGCCAATTATCGGGTATAGCGCAGATAACGCACACACATACATTCTCTCAAAACTCTTTCTATGGCTTTCCAATTTTTGATATGATGATAGTGGTCAAAGTGCTTTGGCCTTGGGGTCTTGGGGTCCACTTGGCGACCCTCATTGATCCACATTTTAAATCTATCTATTGACATCGATTATGACGGAAGTTTTAAGCGTATCAAATTTACTCTCGATAACTGATTCCTGAATAGTTTACCAGTACTCCCGCCAATTTGTGGGCTAGCCTCAGCAAGTTTTACCTCACCTAACGAGGATTGAACCCGGACCCCTCCGTACAAAAGGACGGCACTCTACAACTGCAAAACCGTCACCCACAATTCTTATCTACATTTAACGCATGTACTGGTCAATGTCTTAGAAGTAATTTCGAGAGTGATCTTCCAACGTTGTAAATACCGGTTTCACATCACAACCGATGTAAAAAGAATTATTCAGATACAAAGCTAGGAAATTATTCGGTTTTGTTGTTACATGTATGAGGGTGATTATGGAGAAACGTCACAACTGGCTTGGTGTTCTAAGACGTTTGCACCACCGCGCGCAAAGTTCTCAAAGTTCTACGCTGCATTGATCTTTGCCACCACAATATTTTCATCAAGATTTGGATGGAACTTAGATGATGTTCCTTTCATGTGTCTACCGAACATAGGGGATAATTTAGTAATAATGTCTTCTCGTGTTGATCTCTGACCAGTATATTTGAAAGATATTTCGTTTCCTTTACAATACATACACAAATGGATGCTTTTTTGGGGTGTCGCCTCCATCTTTAGACGCCATATTTGTTTCTAAGGAGATGGTCATGTGACATTTGTGGTCGCAGTGATCAATCCCATAAAAGGAGGTCACTGTGAGAAATTTGAACCGAGCCGCTACCTCCAATACACATTGCAGACATTTTGTACTGTATAATTGGTGTGGATAGACATGACCATATATAGAAACAACAATCATTACTGGAAATGGTGTGGACCCCGTGCCCACATTATAATACTTAACCCATTACCAAACAATGACGACATTTAACCACTTTGTTACAGACGACTCTGGAAAACATTGTGGGAAAAGGAGAAATTGCTCGCTAGTAATTTCTCTTTTTCCCTCAAGGTTTTCTGATCTATCTGAAGCATACTGTTCAACTTAATCACATTTTAAAATGTCGTCTGCAAACACTTTCAATTTGGTACAGTCGACAATATTGTGTTTGGTAAAGGGTTAAACGACATGTTAGCCCACGTGTAATAAAACAAATGATAAAACAGAAGAAATATGTCGTTTATCGCGGCTGCACTAAATACCACCACTATAGATGTTTTCCCGGAAAACCAATCAATTACTTTAACCCTTATAGTGCTGTTACCAACTTCATGATTATGCAAACATGTAAGATCCAGGCCAGTCGCCTAGTAAATTGGTGGCTGACCTGTGGCCTAACCAGTTTACAGTTTACAGTTTATTGTTACTCTCAGCACAAACATATATGTGATTAGAGGTGAAACAGTTACAAAACAACACATATTACCAGGCTGTTGGTTAGTCATATGCATTGCAATGCACATAGAAAATCAGACAAAATTAAGGACGAAGAAAAAAAGAAAAAAGAAAAATACATGTGGATGCATATACAATATGCATTCGAGCATATACATACAATTATCATTTACATGCATAAACATACACCAAGTGCACGTTCATAGTCACAGTTTGCTACTCTGGGTATCTTTCCTTATCAAAATTAAGCAGATATGTAAGATTTTTAAAAGCAGATGACACACAAATCTATTGTTAGAACATTACCCCACATTCTAAAGGTTTGTGCACATACATTCTACACGTATTAAAGTTTTATAAATCACAATTCCGTTTAAGGTGTTGTTTGTGTCGTCACAACGTAAATGAAAGTTGGAATGTCAATATCAAAAGTCGTTTCGTAATATGGGCCTCCGGCCTACAATACACAAATTATATTCAAATAAAGTATTTAGATTTATTATAGAAGAATATATCGACACCATTCATGAATTAAAATCCAGAAAGGCTCTTACTAGTTTTAGAAAATCGGCACACGAGCAAGAGACAGAAAAGGGAGGCCAAAGCAATTTTCCCAGAGATGAAAGAATATGCACATTGTTTTTCGGGACAAATAAAAACGAATTTCATTATCGTTTAATTTGTTCAAGGTATTTGAATTTTATATAAAAATGTATGAAGAAGTACTATCATACATGACCAAATGTGAGTACATTTATTAGTTTGATATCAAATCCTTCAAAGAAAACCTTTTTTAATCTGTCAAAGTATGTATATTATTCTCAACGAATGTGGAATGGAAAACACATCCTACATTTACATCCTCTTTAAATTTAAACCTTTCGAAAATATGGCCTTGGTTAGGTGACGTGAAGGCTACGGTTCTCGAGAAACAAGTTTACTCTTTATCAAACTTATTACTGTGCATTACCATACTTCTGCTAAAGAAAACTTCAATACATGTATTCGTTTTCTTCGTCCATGGAGCAATTGCTACTCTCTTAGAACTACCCTTTCAATGGTATGTTTCGATCTGAATTAGCGTGGGAAGTGCATATTTCATTCGTCATTGGTTAAAGCGTCCGCCTCTGGACGGGGAGGTCGAAGATTCGAGCCCCACGTGTGTGTGTGTGGGGGGGGGTCCGGAAAGTGTTCCTCGCGAAATGGACAGTTCGTAAACCGCGAGTAAGTTACATAAATGGTTAGCGACTTATGTCAGCCTGACGCCTGGCATAGTGATAGAAGTTTTGGGGCACTTGATATACACATTAAAAAAGGTCTCGTGAGCCCAACTGGCTGGCCCTTAAACCAGAGGTGACAATATATTAAACAAAACCTTTATTTCCTTTTAAGGGAATATGAACACTTGTAATGGAAAGAAAAACAATACAGTATATATTTAGACAGTTGCAAAGGATTTCGTAGCCAAAAAAGAAAAGCTGACACACAAAACGTGAAACAAAGACACTCGATATATCACCCATTTGTCAGATACAATTCATGTCAATTTACTTTCCCATCAATAATGCGACCTGTTATGATTTATGAGGATACAACCTCCCCCTTTATCTAAAACAGATCGTGAACAAAGCTTGGAAACAATACACGATATTTCCATACATAAAACGACTACATTTTTATAGGTCTATGGTGTACTATAAGGGTCATAAAAGGAGCTTGTAAACAAAACTTGATATTTCCATACATAAAACGTATACATTTTCATAGGTCTATGGTGTACTATAAGGGTCATAAAAGGAGCTTGTAAACAAAACTTGATATTTCCATACATAAAACGTATACATTTTCATGGGTCTATGGTGTACTATAAGGGTCATAAAAGGAGCTTGTAAACAAAACATGATATTTCCATACATAAAACGTATACATTTTCAAAGGTTTATGGTGTACTATAAGGGTCATAAATACATCTTCCTGCATGGTGCATGGCCTGCAATATGCAACATCACTTAAACTTGACAAGTGTCTTTTATGCCTTCAAAGCGACCCACTCAAAGATTTGTGCTCTGGTATTAGTAAACGTTAAGAACTTATTCAATTGAAAAAGAATATTGTTTCCTTGTCGCCGGCCCCCTTTAACATGATATACACAGAAAGTTCCTAAAGCTCTTAAACTGCATTTTAACAGATGGAAACCTCCTATCAAATCTGAGACCCTATGGCATCAAAAACCAAAAACAGAAGTTCCAAATGTGGCTAAATATACTCACAACAGTACTATTTTGAAATAGATCATTCTAACCACATCATAACTTCTCTATATGTTACTCGCCATTAAGAACCTGACCCATCATAAGATCGGAACAATTCGAAAACTATTTTGTTACTTTGTACTATGCAAATGACTTAATTGTATTGAGAATAAAATTATTGGCTTATTGTAAAAAGCACATATCTAACGTCACGTCACAAGAACCATTAAACGTTTCCAAAGGTCCACATGACGATGGTAGCTAAACAGAGCACATTTTATCCTGTCATTAGTGTCATTTACGGACCGATAACTAAGTGCCGTATAACATTTGTGATATCCGGCACTAACCATATAACACATGCACGTGACGAATCATTACGTCATGAGAACGAAATGACGTCATATTTACATCATTCTCTGCTTATTTTTCCTTTTTTCTCGTGTATTATTTTACATCTTGTTTGTTTGAAAGAATACATAAAGGTAACAGGATAAATGGAATAGAAAGTTGGTGTCTTTGAATGGGAAAAGTTATCGGGCTCGGCTTCGTATTATTATCCGTTTCGCCTTCGGCTCACCGGATAATATTCCTAAGCCTTGCCCGATAACATTTCCGATTCACGATACCAACCATCTATTCTCTATTTATTCTATCTTATATCGTTTATTACAAAATAAGTCCGGTACAACTGTACAAATGATCTATTTTTTTCTGTGCGGTTCTGTACGGTATACCAGGTATAACGAAGCTGTCAACCATCTAGTCGTATGCTATATTAAAAATATACGTTGTCAATTTATCGGTAGAATGAATTGATCTTGATGAGTTAAAATCCCAATCTGCGAGATAGGCCTTTTAACCTAATCCATATCAGAATGATAAACGCACACACCTTATATACTCTTAACACTTAACACCACTTTTGCAGGAAGACAAGAAACCGGCGTCCGCAATAAAGCGGAGATTCACGTTTCCGGTCCAGGACAAATCCTAAGTATGTCGCCCAATACGATAACCACGGTAACTGACAGATTAAAAGCATCCGGGCGTTTCGGCGGACGGTTTGCGGAACCCCTGTATCCCAGGGGCCGCAATATTTCTGACGATTTATCGCGGTTTGATGATGGTCTACCCCGTAACCACACGCACTATTGAGCCTGTTGACGCAACAGGGGGGATGCAAACGTGTACTTTACTACCCATTACGCCTTAACCTTACCCGTTACCAAACAATAACGACATTTGACCAGTATGTTGCAGAAAACTTTGGAAAACATTGTGGTAAAGGAGAAAAAATAGCAATTTCTCCTTTTCCCACAATATTTTCTGCACTTTTATTACAGATTATTTTTCAATTTAATCACATTTTGAAATGTCGTCTGCAAACTCTTTCAATTTGGGACTGTCGAAAAGTTGGTGATTGGTAAAGGGTTAAGGAAGTTAGTGGTCTATTGATAATTGAACGTGGTGGTAAGGAACAATGATAAAGTAGTATGTACATGTATGTTACCTAGGGTGATAGTTTTCCCAAATGTGTCATTTATATAACTCGTTTCTGATTCAACATAAAAAAGTTTAGCCTATTTACTTACTGCTTAAAATATACCAAACCCCACGGAAATAATGCTTATTTTCACGATGTATAAATCAACTACGTCAACCGAATAACATCATTCCGGAGACATTCCTGCCTAAGTAATTACGTTCTCGTTGACCAAATAAAAGCGAACGATTGCGATTTGTTTGACCGCATAATTGTATCTGTCATTCGTTAGGCCAAAAGGGGGCAATCAGGCGAAAGTAGTTCCTTACGTGTAATGGAGTCACGAACTATTTGTTTTATTCTTAACAAAATAGTTCCGAGCTTTCACAATACTTTATAAGGCGTTGTTTGGATAGAATACAATTTAAAAAAAAGGAATTAGCTTTAAAAAAAAGTTTTACCTTTCTTCAAAATGAACCTTTACCTTTTTAGAAATGTATGTATATGTCTTTTTATATTTTTTGTTATTTATTTCAAACCATATTAAGCTTTGAATCGCTTCTATTTAAGACAATATTGAGAAGCATGTTGATGAGCGACATTGTTGTGAGGTAAAGCGTCGGGCTTTTGTACCGATGGTCCCAGGCTCGAATCCTCGCTAGCCGAGGTGAAAACTTCCGGGATTAAGCCACAAACCGGCGCGATTATTGGTTTAGTATCCAGGAAGCAGTCATCGAGAGCGGCTTTGAACAAGCTTTAAGCTATGGTAAATAAGTGATAACTCGGTCATCCCGTATTTTGGGGGCATTGTTTCTCGTACAACGCTAATTGTATTTCTTAACGTTTTCCTAAAAGAGGATAGGGCAGCTTTCTCAGTGGATAATACTTTTGACACAATAAATAGATTTGCTTTTCGTAGGTCCATGAATTTCTACCGTTGAATTTACGTGACATTCGGCGACAGTGGTGTAGTGGTTGAGCGCCGGCCTCTGCTAGCGAAGGTTTCGGGTTAGATCTCCTTTGGCGGCGAGGAGAACATGCCGGGACTATCCCACAATCAGGCACGAGTTCTGGTTTATCATCAAGGAAACATTCGTCAAGAGTGAATTCAAATAGAGTCAAGCATCTGTCACACTCGCTGTCAAATAAATAAGTTTAAGGTAGAAATATCAATCATCCGTGTGATTGAAACTCATTTTTTTCTTTTCGTCAGATTACTTCGTACATTCTCGGTGCGCATCGGTAGGGGCTGGGACTTTTCGCTTTTAACTGAATAGTTCCGGCCCAGACCGGTGTATACCGTGACCGACCGAAGTAGACCGACCACAGAATGAGTTTCAAAATGGTGGATTATGGATAAACTACCGTAAATTGATATCGAGACATCAAATCACCAGAATGTCCTCGTTAAACGTATAGGTTACGGTAACCCTGAATCACGCTGGCTCATTACGATATAAAAATAGCAATAAAGTGATGTCTTTCCTACATGGAAATTGGACTGCATCACGAACGACAAGCCATGTTACCATCAGAATCGGAACAATAAGGAATCATTTATGGGAAATCAGAGCTCTATACCTTTTTACTTAACATATGCTAAAAAGCTGCGCAAGTTCAAAACAACACTCCATTTCATTCAAATATTGAGATAACCACTATGGTAAAGTAACACATCATAAGAACATGATGTCCGAGACACTACCAATAACGCATCACATAACAAAATTGCACTTTTATGTGATTAACTGTGTTTATCAGTTTTGACTTCCGTAGATATTTTTTCTCTAGTCGTCAAATAAGGGTCTATAAGGATGCGTTCTGGACAAGTCCCAAAAAATAGAAAATGGAATAATGGACTGCGTTGTCGAATCGGCTTCTTCGTAATCCCTATATAAACAACGTCTTTCCACTCAGTAAATACTCAATTTGACCATCTAATTGAAAGCGTATTGGTGTTTTATTTCTTTTTATTTGTGAATCGTTGGTTGATAGACACCAGACATTATTCAATATTAGGCCAGGACAGATATGCGATTTTTTCACCAAACCTCAAACAAATTGCAACAGAAAATATTTCTGGTTATCTGACAACTTTGGGGTGTTATCTATTACGTGTAAAAAATCGCCATTGAAAGGAGAGGTGGAAAACGGATTTTTTCACCTGTAATATGTCACCTGTGAAAAAGAAAATACGAGGTTTCCAGACACTTTTTGTAAGTCACAGTTGCAAAACTTGCGCTCAATTCAAACATGATGATTAAAAATACAACCTTATGTTTGTGTTAATAAATTTTGAAGGTAACAAACCTATAAATATAAAAACGTGACCTTGACCTTTGACCTTGACTTCTAACCGGTGACTCTAATATGTTCGTATGCATGATTTTCGAACAGAAACGATCACATTTTGACAAAAAGCCCTCTACGCAAGTTTCTTTTTAACTATTCTATGAAACATGAAGCATCAAGAATAATGTATGACTATATTACATATTGCTTTCTGAACTGTCATTGGGTTCAAGTTCATTGGGTTGACAGTTAGAAAAACTCGTCCCTTTGCATTATTTACATGCTATAGAACATTCCAATCCGTGGTTACTGCACGAACAACCTCTACTGTCACAGTTGGTTTTGCACTTGCATCTAATATCTGCAAGCAGTTCCGATGGGGCAGGATGCACGTCTGTTCTATGCGTATGTGTGGGCAATCAATTCTTCTCTACAGAAATTAACCAACACTTCATATCATACAAGTGAGCAACATAAAGAATTCTCCCAGTCAAGACAAGAAAGAGATACCAAAGCCCGTAATATCATTTTTGAATTCTTGGAGGAGCGAAATCCATTCGCATCGGTAAATTCTCTGCAAAATATCGAGACTGGTGTGACATCAACAGGTGATGTAAACGCACACAACGCCAGGGAGATCGGTAGTGCCATTATTAAGGATCTTAAGAGACAAAACGTGATGGACGTTTTATTCAAGAAAAGCAGACAAGCTGTGACTTGCTGCAATTTGGAAATGACATAGTTCACGTTAACCCACAACTCTTATTCAAAGGTATCTTCCAACTGTATGTGGACTATGTTACCAAAAGGTATGTTTCTTATGTTTTCATGCCGTGATAACCGACAGTGACATTGTCTTTCGATCGGACAAAAATTTCAGTTCAATTAAAAAAATAAGATCATGGAGTATTAAGGAACCCAAAAATGTTCTTGGAATGCACATTTGTAATATTCTTCCTGCTCTTCATGCCCTTACTGGGTGTAATACAACTTCACACATTTTCGGAATTGGAAAGAGGTCCGCACTGAGAGAAGTAAGATCGTGTCATGTACTACAGAGTGAGCTTGGCCACTTTCAGGAAAGTGTGAATTCAGAACAGGTTGAATATGTCTGTGAAATAATTATTGTGTCATTCTATTATGGATCCATTGACGATTCCTTAGACAGTTTACGCCTCCGAATCTTTAGAGAAAATACTGTAAACAGTTTAAACACTGTAGAAATACATACCCTGTCGCCGACGTCTGCTTCTATAAGGCTTCACAGTCTGTGCAAAGCGGCAAATATGGGATTGGATAGAACAAACTGAACAAGATCCAAAACATAGGGGTTGCAAATTGAAAAATGGACTCTGCATTCCAATAAGAACAGACGTGCATCCTGCCCCATCGGAACTGCTTGCAGATATTAGATGCAAGTGCAAAACCAACTGTGACAGTAGAGGTTGTTCGTGCAGTAACCACGGATTGGAATGTTCTATAGCATGTAAATAATGCAAAGGGACGAGTTTTTCTAACTGTCAACCCAATGAACTTGAACCCAATGACAGTTCAGAAAGCAATATGTAATATAGTCATACATTATTCTTGATGCTTCATGTTTCATAGAATAGTTAAAAAGAAACTTGCGTAGAGGGCTTTTTGTCAAAATGTGATCGTTTCTGTTCGAAAATCATGCATACGAACATATTAGAGTCACCGGTTAGAAGTCAAGGTCAAAGGTCAAGGTCACGTTTTTATATTTATAGGTTTGTTACCTTCAAAATTTATTAACACAAACATAAGGTTGTATTTTTAATCATCATGTTTGAATTGAGCGCAAGTTTTGCAACTGTGACTTACAAAAAGTGTCTGGAAACCTCGTATTTTCTTTTTCACAGGTGACATATTACAGGTGAAAAAAATCCGTTTTCCACCTCTCCTTTCAATGGCGATTTTTTACACGTAATAGATAACACCCCAAAGTTGTCAGATAACCAGAAATATTTTCTGTTGCAATTTGTTTGAGGTTTGGTGAAAAAATCGCATATCTGTCCTGGCCTATTCGTCGTATGTATTGGCTTTTGTGTTGATTTCGCTTTTTGCATTGTTTAAACAATATGATTAGTGGTAGTGAGATTTTATTTTTATTTTCATATCCGTAAGTGCCATATTCCTTTTCTGCATTTGTCCATGTTGTAATTGTTATAAAGTAAATTTCAGTAAAAATCCTCATGTCCTCTAAGGTTTTAGGTAATTTTCGCTTCCCCTTATGCTTATAATAGAATATTGACTCATTCGTACAACCATAGTGGTGCATTAACATGCAAACATAACAACACGGTTTCAAGGACATGACTATCAAGTTTAGATTTGAGGTTAAACATTTAGAATAGATTTAGATTTAAGATTACATTTTTTAGAGAATGAGGCATCATATATGATGACTTAGACTGGTTAAAAGAAAAAAAATATTTGGTCACTTTGGTCATGGAAAATCTCTTCTGATATGAACAAATTAACCATAACGCGTTCCTTCAGACTTTTTTCTTTTGTATAAGATCAACCCAAAAATGTGTAGATATTAACTGAACATTGAAGTTGATGTAATCCCAGTCATTTATAACTGTTCTTTCGCTGCGTGCCGATTTTCTAATATTGAGTTTCGCATTAGTAACACAAGCACGTTCAATTTAAATGCATCGACAAACAGATTTTAGAGTAACAACTGGCCCCTCTGTACTTCCGTCATACCATTCCCTCTTGTCATACCTCCAGTGGAGTTAAGACTTCGCATAAGTGTCTGCTCAATTGTTAAATCGGTCGAAAGTCCTGCCCAATAGCGGTCACTATGGCGTATGACATGAAAACTGTTTTTGAATTTATCATATATGCAAAGATGATTTGTATCGGATAGTTCATTCATTTGTTGGTCGACTTTACATACATATTATGCCCTGTAGCTGCGTGATAAGGAAGCATATGTTCCAATGAATGAATGTGCAGTTCTCATTTGCCAGTTCGTTCGGCTTCGATAAACTGTTAAAGGATTCTAATCATGTCCATGTATTGAACCCAGAAACACGCAGTTGGGTACGACGCCAACTGAAGTAGTTTTGCGTCAAATCCTTCTTTCACATGTTTAAATACTTCATTATCATTAACATCTTCAAGCGAAATCTCTTTACTGACCAGCTGATCGTAGAAGTTTGAGATGGTATTCAATTCCATTACATTAGGTATTGTATCGTCGGTAGCACCACACTCTTCATCGAGTGGCCCATATGTCTGCTCCAACAATGATATTGTGCTCTTGGGGGATTTCATATGAGATTGTTTCATTCGCTGCAACGTTATTCAAATGTTCTTCATCACTGTCACTTTTATGATATGTCCTGTTTGCCTCTTGTCTCAACGGTATCCCATATATATCTGAAGTAAGTATCGTATTAAGCACTGAATCTACCAAAAGGTGTCCACGGACTGCCCTTGACACTGCCTTACCGCTCATCATTTGGTCAACTGCGTTTGGTGCATATACGGTCTCTTACACACCTTATAGTCCAGTTACAAGCATAAGATGGCCTATACTTCCGAGAAAACTCATTTGCATATATGAAAACCTCCTAATGTTAGAACAACATTCGTCAATGGACTCTCGCGTGTCTCACTTTGTTCGATTGCAGACGCTTTCCAGTAAAGATGTTGATCAAATGTCACAATAGGTGTAGTTTGGTACCTACTAGATTTCTGTACACACAAAACATAAAGTTGAGTAAACACTGGACACATCACTAGGATTTAGATCAATCACTGGTAAGAACTTGATAGATGATTTTCAAGGAAAATTGCCTTCTTCAACGGATTGCATAAATCCTGACCAACCAGGCGTTATTGATCTTAATGGTCGGGCAATTTTCAAAATGATATCTAGGTAGTCAGATGGGTCTTGGACATTCCTGGTTCTAAGATCCTTCAGATAGATGCATGGACGCTCTAGTGGAGCCTTATAAAACTTGTTGTATTTCCTCACAAGTACTACATACTAATATTTCACAGCCATATACAGCTTTCCTAAGACATGTTGAGTGCGAAGAGAAAATTGTGCTGTACTAGTAAGGAAATGCAATGAGCATCTAAAAGAAGAGGTTGCAGTTATTATCCATCAACAAAGGGTTCTAAAATGTAGTTTCACAGAACAAGTATATGTTTCTTTAAACCTGTTCGATATTACAGTTACTTTATGGCGAATATTCACTCATTTGTGCATAGAAAACAACTCTCGGATGAATTCATCGAAAGAAAAATGCAAAACAAGAATTATGGTCCGAACAGGATTCCGTAGTTTTTTTCCCGAAATCTATGTATCATTTTTTTATTCTCTTGTTGATAAAAATTCAACTGAATATCATTATTTGTTTTTAAACTATACAGTTTTAAATTAGAAAATTATGCATAGTATGATAGTAACGTTAAAATAAAATATTTAACGATCTTACACTCTACTATTTCGTTCAAAGCGTACTTGACACAATTTTTTTAGTGACGTCATCAGTGACATAGTATTTATCGCGACGCGTCAAACATAGAATACACACCATTTCAGACAAACTATAGGTGTATGCTAATAAAGATCTAGCAAAATCATAAAACAAGTTCATGAATTAAGAAAGATAATGCTTTATATTATTTGCATTGTAACAGAAATGATGATATCTGCTATTGTTTTGATATTGTCTGCAATTTCCGGTGATAATCGATGACAACTTCCGCCTAGGAAAATCACGCGTATGGAGGTCAATGCGTATCAAAATAGATTTCACAAAATAACAAAAATGTTTTCTCCTATATCTTTTAAACAGCAGCGAATGAACATGGCGATTTTTTAGGGAACGTTAAGTAATAAGTGGTTTACATGATGCAAGTGTTTTTATTTCTGTTGCAATTTGTTTGAGGTTAAACTGCATCTGTCCTGGCCTATATGATTCGATGGCGACATTCTGTCTCTGGTACGGTCACCGATTAACTCTTTGCATGCTGGGTATATTTGTAAAATAGATGTGTGTGTCATATGCTTTGTTAAACCCTTAATATTTGCTTAATCATGTTGAGGAAAGACACTCAGAAAAGCAGACTTACATCACAGGCCAACCGCTAATTTACGTGGCGGTTGGACTGGAAATGACATGTTTGCATAAACATGAAGGCAGTACCAGCACCAAAAGGGTTTAGTTGACAATGTTACAGTACAAATACTTCATACACTTCATGCAACGTGAAGTCGACCATTTTAAAGGTCCTGGCCCGCGCGCATCCCCGGCACTAGGGTTATACCCATGGACAAGGCACCCAGGTTGTCGACCATGTCTAAAAATGCTAAACGAACCGTTCGCCTCTTAAAATAGACTGGGAACCGGTCTACCGTCTTTCGAATAAAGAAACTGGTATCGTGCAAATCCATAAGGCAGAAGTCTTACTGGTAACGGAAGGAACGAAAACCACACTGTCCTTAGAGACAAACGTTTGCCGATTCAAAACAAACAAACAGTTGGTCGTGAGACTAAGAGATCTTCAAAAAAGTTTGAAATTGAAGTTCTGTCCAAAGCTTTGAAACAAATAAGTGAAAGTGGGTAAATCAAAGTCTGATAAAGTACTGTCTGCTTTGATTATCTCAAATCAATGATTTAGGGAAAACAACCGTGTATTTTGTTGCTTATCGTTGTTATTGTTGGTGTTGTTGTTGTTGTTGTATTTTGGAACGTTGCGATCTGACCGATCAAAACACTCAGCATTTGTAAGCTGTCCGTTGTCTATCTTGTGGAACATATTGTAGCCAGTAGTAGACAGCGGGGAACAAGTTTGCTCCTTAAAGTGACTATCTCACATGGGGAACCAGTTTACTCCTCTAAGTGAATATCTCACATAGGGAATCAGTTTACTCCTTTAAGTGACTATCTCACATGAGGAATCAGTTTACTCCTTAAAGTGACTATCTCACATGGGGAACCAGTTTACTCCTTTAGGTGACTATCTCACATGGGGAATCAGTTTACTCCTTTAAGTGACCATCTCACATGAGGAATCAGTTTACTCCTTTAAGTGACTATCTCACATGGGGAATCAATTTACTCCTTTAAGTGACAATCTCACATGAGGAATCAGTTTACTCCTTTAAGTGACTTTCTCACATGGGGATCACCCAGTTAGCATAAAGACATGAAGCTGTCTCACGGCAGGGAACCGGATTTACCTTTGGTAGCTATCGTCTCACATGAGGAATCAGTTTACTCCTTTAAGTGACTTTCTCACATGGGGAATCAGTTAACTCCTTTATGACTATCTCACATGGGGAACCAGTTTACCCCTTTAAGTGACTATCTCACATGAGGAATCAGTTTACTCCTTTAAGTGACAATCTCACATGGGGAACCAGTTTACTCCTTTAAGTGACTATCTCACATGGGGAACCAGTTTACTCCTTTAAGTGACTATCTCACATGGGGAATCAGTTTACTCCTTTAAATGACTATCTCACATGGGGAACCAGTTTACTCCTTTAAGTGACTATCTCCCATGGGGAACTAGTTTACTCCTTTAAGTGACTATCTCACATGGGGAACCAGTTTACTCCTTAAAGTGACTATCTCACATGGGGAACCAGTTTACTCTTTAAAGTGACTATCTCACAGATTTTGCTTTGAGATTTTTTTCATGTTTGAATGGCGACTAAAACAATCATATCCGACAAACATCTGCCCATTTTTATTTCAATTTTTTTCAAAAATGTTGAAGCCCCATGTTTATATTCAAAAGGTTCAAAACGAATTCGATCGCATATTACCGTTTTGATGGAAATATCGATTTATAAATAGTATTGGTTTAGTTCTTAGACACGTTTCTAGTGACACGTGTAAATGGCCTTAGCCTATATCGCATTGAATGTTTCTAACCCTTTCCCAAACAACTAATTTTCGACTGTTCAAAATTGAAAGAGTTTTTGCAAACGACATTTCAAAATGTGATGGAATTGGAAAATAATCATATGATTAACATTGTGGGAAAAGGAAAAATTGCTCGTTAAAAGCAAGTTCTCCTTTTCCCACAATCATTTGTAAAGCCATCTGCGACAAAAATTGGTAAACTGTCGTTATTGTTTGGGAAAGGGTTAAAGACATATCCTGGAGTAAGATTGTACGCAGAGAATTCTTTCCTTTTTTGTACAAATGTTCTTATGATTAAATGAAACAAAAATCTAGTTTAAAAAATAGGGGTCACCATGATCGGTTTTTCACAATGTAGCTTTCTCAAGGGCCATTACTCTGCATTTCTGTGAAAAATGGTGTTCAGACTATGGTTTGTCCGAATCAGTGTTGACTTTAAAGTCATATGCGGGAGTAGTCACTGCGCCCATAAACCACACATGTCACGTTTCATTTTAACGTCAATAACGCGAATCTATAACTGCCTTTCAAATTGAAAATTAAATATTGATAATTGATGGATGTTTGTTAATGAAGATCTACCTTGATTAAGTATTTGTCAATTTGCGCTGCAATGTTTTTTGATGCATTGATTATACATAATTCATTCAATAAAGCATCAATATAATTTGCAACAGAAAGCAAACACGATTGATCCAATTGACATGCTAGGCATTTGGTTGAGTCTGGTGTCAATGTTTTGATTCGCCGGCTGAATACCGCGTCGTGGTTTTCTTATTTTGAAATAGCTGTAAACTTTATTCAGGGAAAACAGTTAAAAGATTGGGAAATTCTACTTGGAACAATACGTTTGATTAAGTAAGAGAACGCCAATAGCAATTTCATTTTGTAGTTTCAGTTGTTTTTCGATTCGCTAGGATACCGTTTTACAAACCGACTTACGGAAAACATTTGTGTAAGTAAAACATATCTTACTAGATAGCATCAAGATGAAATTAGAATATAGTGTAATGTGACACATCATTGGAAGCGTCTCGGAGAGACGATTCCAATGATGTGTTACTTTGCAATATTGCTTATCTAACTATTGAAATAATAGGAGAAATCGATTTAACTTACGCAACGTCTTAGTGTAAAATATCTAGTAAAGCGCTCCCCAGTTCTGGATCTCCGGGGTCCAAATTCGATCCCATGAGAACCTCTGTTTACTTCGAAGTGCCCTTCGGCAAGACACTCGAGAACCAATGTCAAGCACAGAGGAATCTGACATACCTAAGACTTTTTGACAATGCGATAAACCTAACAGCCAGACGGCCACCGTGGCCTAGTGATTAAGACGTCCGCCTCGGGACGGAGAGGACGAAGGTTCGAGCCGACGGGAGGCGTTTGTCTGGAGAATATTTCTCATGGAACTTGTTCCATAATGGCGAGTTCGCGAGTCTTAAGCTTGTTAGACTAATGGTAATCGTCTTATATTCGCGTGGCGACTGGCATAATGATAGAAGTTGCGAGGTACTTAGTATAAGCCGTGAAAAGTCTCTCATAAGTCAAAACTGTCTGGCCCTTTCAATAGGGGATAACACTTTAACATGATTGAATTTGATTCACATATATTACAAGCCTAGAATAGATTATGTACAAGGGGTTTACTAAATAGGGTTTCACAGTATTCATAAATTAAATGTTTATGTCTTTTATAAACATAATAAAAGAACTCCACATATTCCTTTCATTTCCTTGTATGTGCCTTTATGTTAAAAACGTGCCTTAATATGAAAAACAACGGCTCTTTTAGCATACATCAGTAAGTTATCTTAATCAGATTAATCCAAATGTGTTAAGACTCATGAGAAAAATGATTTATTACGACATTGGATTATGGTTGTAAGGAGTAAGAAGGAGTAATTGCGGGATATGCATGCATTAAGGTAGAATAGCTATAACTCGCCATTTTGAATTTCTTTCCTTCGACGGATTACTTCGATCTTTCTCGGTATACATCGGCCTGGGTGGTAACTATTCGGTGTACAGTGAATAGTTCTAACTCCGAGAACGAACGAAGTAATCCGACGAAGTAATGAGTTTCAAAATTGCAGATTTTGGGTATTCTACCTTAAATTAAACGATTCTAGTCAATTACTATAACGGTATTTCAAAAAGGACAAAACGCGTCCGAAAAACTAGAATTTTGAGTTTGATGGTTTGATTTTCGAGCTAGGTTAAATTAGTTATAAGAATGACTAATAGCCCTCATGTCTCCTTGGATATTCTGGGCAGCCTTACCTTTGGAAATCCGTTTTGAGTTTACTAAAACTAGTCTTACGCAAATATTTTCATTAAGTAAAAACGCTACCCCTGCTTTCATCGAAAGACTTAAGTGGTATTATAATTGGTGTGTCGGTGCAAAACGCCGTTTTTATTTAAAACTTGTATCACTGAACCAAGAGGGGGCTATAATTTACTTATCTTTTTTTTTATTAAATTTATTTAGTTATATTTCTTTCATTTTCTTTATGAGTTACAATTAACATTGAAAGAGTTTGCTGCAGGTATTTCGAGAACGAACAACCTTCTATCTTCGGAAAACAGAATAATGAATTCCGGTTTCAACAATATTTCCTTAGACATCCAGACAAGATGACCTTGTGACCTTGATCAATGGCCCTAATTGGAAGCGCATGAAACGATGTGGGCAGCTTACAAAAACACTAAATGACGTTCGTTTCTGATTTTAACCCTTGGCATGCTGGGTAATTCTCTATAAATATTTTTTCGTGTCTTCTGCTTTCAAAAACCTATGCATCACATTTCCAAAAATATATGGATACTTTGATTACTTTCTGGTATAAAACCTATTGATTTTCGGAAACCATCATTATTTCGTTTCCAATGATTCGTCAATGGCCATTCAGCCAGACAAGATGACCTACAGCAATGATCTTAATTTGGGTGCACATAAAACGATGTGGGCAGCTTTCAAAAATAAAGAATGACGTTCATCGTACATTTATCCTTTTAACCCTGTGCATGCTGCGCAATTTTCTTAAAACAGATTTTTGTCTCATTTTATTTCAAAAACCTTAAATATCTGTTTAATTTGGTAGAAGAAAGGTACTCAGAGTAACACACAGGTAAGATCACAGGCCAGTCGCCAATTGACTTGGCGGCTGGCCTGTGATCTAACCTGTTTGCATAAGCATGGAGTCGGTCCAATGACAATAAGGGTTAATGCATACTTCCAAGGTTTGTAAAACATTTGATGTTAGCGAGTTTATCACTAGGTATCGAATATAATGTCTTTAATGACATGGGTTTGCTCAAGGATCGGCTGTTTTGCCTATAAATTTATGGATAATTTCTGTAATAACACAATTAAATGACCAGAGGGCCATGCTATTATTTTCAATTTCGAAACCTTTTTACTACTCTTTAACTTGTTCTTCATTGAAAATGTCCTAGAGCGTCTATGATAAATCTTCGTGTACAAGGCCATACATGATTCGTAAAATATCATAAACCCTTATTTTGATGGAACCGACTTCAAGCTTATGCAAACAGGTTTTATCCAGGCCAGCCGTCAAGTAAATTGGCGTCTGGTCTGTGATCTAACATATCAGTATCTTTCCTCATCAAAATTAAGCAGATACTTAAGGTTTTGGAAAGCAGGCGACACCAAAATATTTTGTTTGAAGATTATTCAGCTTTCTAGAGGTTAAATGTTAATCAAGGAAGCTATTAGTTCATAGGGCTCAATGTGAGCGTTTATTTCGTGTTTGACGTGATTCTGGCTCAAATTATACGAAAGGTATTTAACTTAGCTTTTATGGACGTAACTGTTTACATTCCAATTTTCCAACCTTGAATGTTCTTTAAAGTGACTACAACTTTCTACATTCAGAGAGTGTCAACTTCTTCGTAAGTTTGGCATAAGACTCTCTTACAAACTACGGTGGTTTCGGAGTAAGGCACCCTTCCTTTACTATGTTAGTGGCAACAATAGGTTAACGCCACTCCTTTTCTGTTGCTCTCATTTTCGACGGCTCTCAGAACTGTCTCTGTGAATGAGGAAATGAAACGAATCTAAACGAATTCGTGGTCAATGAATAATCAAGACACGGACAAACGCAACCCTATACACCCATGTCGTCCATTGAACGAGAGAAGTTTTATTGTATCACAGGATGTATAATATATACGGAACGAAAGGCATCTCGAGGACATTAATGGAACATCACGTAGTTCATTAGGAGCGTACTCTCTCCCTCTCTCTTTTCTGGGCGTTCGGAGCGGCAGAGCTCTTACAAGGAAAATGCTTTTCTAGATGATTGAATCTGTAACTGTGTGAGTAAAATATATACGTCTGGATCATTTGGACTATTTTAAGAAGGGATGCGTTTAATGTCAAAACATCCAAAAAATTTTCATCTGGCCTAGAGGGGAATTCCGGCGCGTCCTCTTTGCACAGTACCTCTATATATTGCAGCTTGGATCATCCGAGCGAGTTAGTATGATCCAAGCTGTAACTGTGTGAATGCAATATATCAATATATTCGTCTGAATCATTCTGACTAGTTTATGAAAGGACATATCCGTAAAAAATAATTGATAGTACGCAGGTTTGGTAGTTTGGTATAACCTAAGTTTGATATTTCTTTTGAATTAGGCTGACTGGCTTATTAAGCCAGCTTTTTTTTGATGAACACTGTTAATGGGTGTTAGGTTCAAACTTTCATAATGCTGCATCATGATCATATTGCGTTGCGTATGTGATAAGGCTGGTTTTCTTATCGAGATTTTGACGGTCTGTCACCTGGTACCTAATTGTCCACTTATTTCAAGAAAAAAACTCCAATTTTAGCTTACTATGTCAATTTCTCATAACGAGATATTATATCATCTTCAAACAGCGTCATTGAGAGCCGGTAATTGTATCAAGCATACTGATTGATCTAAATATGGAAAACAAGTTGATTTAAGCATTGATCCATATAACTCATTACCAAACAATAACGACAATTTACCACTTTGTTGCAGACGACTCTGGAAAACATTGTGTGAAAAGGAGAAATTGCTCATAACGAGTAAGTTATCCTTTTCCAACAATGTTTTCTACTCTATCAGAACATTTCTTTTCCAATTTCAACACATTTTGGAATATCGTCTGCAAGCTCTTTCAATTTGGGACAGTCGAAAATTTGGCGTTTAGTAAAGTGTTAAGGTGCTGGTTTTCTGTTGTAGTATTTAAATCGCCCCACATGATGCGTTTTGAAAAGAAATCGCACACCTTTGTTGACTTCTTAAGCATTGATATAAACTGGTATTTCTATACTAAACCAATATTTCAATATTGTGTAGTAGTATACGGTGTAAGAAACAGGGGAACTTCCCCCATTTGAAGGCGCCCAGAGCATAACATGTACGTGATAAATATTTGATACCGATCTCAATTTTCCATGGAAATTTAACCTCTCAGAAGGAAGGCGGTTACCATAAACGCATTTTGATATTTGAAAGATGTTTTTCTTGTAGAAAAAACTTTGTGAACTTTGAACTTTGTGTCATATGTCAGCAAATAAATACATCAACCCGTTGTCCTTTAATAGTATACGTGATTAGTCCTCATAACTAGCAAACATTAAATAGAGTGAGGGAAAATATGATTTTCTCTGTAGTATTTAGAAGAACTAAAAACAGTGTAACAATATGACAAATTGCTCACTTTAAAAAATGTTTCCGGTTGCCGCAAAGTACAATGATTTCTAAACTCTTATGGAACAGAAGGGGCAACGTGGGGTCATAATGAATCAGATTTAATCTTCAAAATACGAATTTGTTTTGATTTTGAACTGCCCAGGAAATCAAAATGTGAAAAGATGAAGTGAATTTCACAACAAGTTGTTTTCAAAACTGAAGTATCATACATTGTTTCGGAACACCGTCCCATGGGCATACTAAGATTATTCCGAATAAACAACATGTTTATATAAACAGTATTGAGAAGTGCAAATCTAGTTAGCTCCATGGTTGATTTCCCATTGGCAAAATGGCAGCGCCTTTATTTTTACAATCAGTTTATCCTTTGCATTGGTGAGTTATCAAGTATTTCATTTATTTAAAGAGGATAATGAAGTTCTGATAAACAACACTGTTATGTTGTAATGCACATACATTGTTGGGTTTTTATTGATTTATCATATTTCTTAAACCAAAAACACTTTCTGTGCATATACAGCTTTAGGTTGTATTTAACTTGTTATATTTTGCAAAAGCAAATATACTTTAAAGCGCTGTGAAGGAAATTGATAATTATATAAGACGTTATAGTAAAGCAAACAAAAGACGCTCTCACACCCACAGTTTTCATCACAGCGAGCAAAAGCGATATCATATTACGCCATTATGATTCTCCACTAAGTAAAGTCGCTACTAACGTTGTAATGGGCGGAACTAGCAATAGAAAGAAACACATTAGCCTATTGGTGATAAAATGTATGAAAGGAGTCTTAGATTACGTACAAAGATTCCACGTACGAAGAGCATACTTAGTGCTTACTCCTTTATTTCTAACTCCTTAGAATACTTGGTCATGATCTAAAGTCCAAAACCTTAAACAGAATCTTTCTGCTTAATTTTGATGAGGAAAGATGCTCAGAGTAGCAAACTGGTTAGATAACAGGCAAGCCGCCAATATACTTGGCGGCTGGCCTGGATCTAACCTGTGAGCATCAGCATGAAGTCGCTTCCAGCACTATAGGGGTTAAGTAAACACTATATGCCTGCTTCTTATTCGAATCGACTTTTCTCGTCGAAACGATTCTAATGAGTAAAAATGAAAAATTAATTTTTCGAAAAATGTTCAGAAAACGATATGAGAAAAGCAGTTAAAGTTTCCAATACGCATTCTTATCTAAACCCTCGTACAGATAGCCTGCGACTTTATAATCCCTACAACAAGGAAGCATACAACGGGCGTATCTACTTAAACCCGCAACACAAACCCGCCATCGTCGATTGTAGGTGTGATCGTACTATTAAACTCGTAACCGATTTCTCTTATTCTGAGAAATATGCATCAGACAGCTAGAATATTTATAAGAATTCGCCGGATTTTATGTTCTGGGTTGTAGAATTGTTAAAAGCACACACCAATATTATAAATGTGGAGAGTTTCTGTTCCCACCGTCTTCCAACGTTCAAGCTGCAAAAGCGTTAAAGGAACTATCTCACAAATGGTGTTCTTTGAGTAACATTAAATACGATTTACTGAATCACTTTTGCTCTCTCACGCTACTAACTCCCAAAGCACCAATCTTTGATTAAGTACCTTTAAGGCTGTGGCCCTGTAATGGTTACTCAGTATTTCAGAGGCACAAGCACTCATAAATGTTGTAAAGGTGAACGAAAGTAACGTATCACTTGAACTAATGGTTCTCTTTATTCGGTAACTAAGTGTATGGAGGGTTGACATTTTAACCACTCCGCTGAACCGAGGAGCTCCCTGTATTAATAGCAAAACAACAGAATTGTCTAATTCTCTAATAAAGACCGGAATTCGCATGGTATAAACTACTCCTTCAAAAGTTATTGAAGATTGTTCTGGTTTTTTGCATTTCTATTTTGCATTGCCTCATCCTTTACTCTACATAAATTCTTACTGTTGCACCTATCATTGACAATAAAATAAAGCATTGCGACGAATAAACGATGAAAATATATTCATGACAAACAAAGTTGGTTTATCTTTTGAAACGTAACTTCGCATTTCCTTTTCCTTTTCCCAACAAAACTTTCTTCTTATCCATGCATCATCCTTTCATGCTAGAAACAAATGCTTTTGGCACTATGAAAGTCATCCTCTTAGCCTACTTGTACAAATTGAGAATGTCAAAAGTCTGCCCGTTTTCTCAGACATTGATTGGTTATTCAAGACTCGTATAGCATGAAATAAACACCTTTGATGTTTGTTTAATGGATGATGCAAGAAATAAATATGACAGACAGCAACACGATAAGTTCAAATTTATAGACACATTCAGATTGATCTCGGCAGTTCATGAGGTCCATATGTTGCAAGATGATGACGCCATAAACCAATGTGACAATTAGTACAAAGACATTAAAGGTCAAATTTCCCGATAAACAAAATTTTCTTTAATTATCGTTTTTGAATTAGGTTATGGTTTCGTTATGACGGAGGTAATGATTTTTTTCTCATATAGAAGCGAAAAATGTTGTTTTTGACTACTTTTATTCACCTTTATCGATTTTTGTGAATGACTTATCTCCCTTGTTGTGACGTCATTTGTGCTTCAAAGTCATATGAACTAACAGTAAGAAGAATCTAGTTCTCAGTAACGACGGTGTTTTTGCACAAATTTCGGACATTTTAAGTGTTGAATTGTGTTTGGGAAACATAAATTGGATATTGAATATGGTATTTTGACAGGTCTTCTGGTGTTATTCTGCTTTTGGTCGCAGGGATGCGAGTTTCTCCCGTTTTCCGACGAACATAAAAGCTGCAAAAAGTTTCGATAAGTTAACTGGATCGTGTTTACTTTACAAATAAGCAAATGATATATTCCCCAAACAAGAACAGTAGGCTGTGTTACTTTCACTTCGAAGACGGCAAGTTTACGCATTGTTAGGCGTTTCCAAAAAATGATTTTAATGATCTTTAAATGATCGGACTCAATTCAAAGTAATTTATACAGATGAAGACGCTTCAAATTCATTCTACTTATTGAGTAACCGTTATATTTTCCTTATTTGAAACACACCAACAATATTCACTTTACCTTGATGTATTGGTTTCAAGACTGTCAATTTAAACCAGACAAAGCTAATCTCACTTTCAAACACCAATCAAGCGATAAAGCATACAATCATGCATCTTGTTCTTATTTGCAAAACTTGTTTTATGTTTTAACATAATCGTAGAAACGTTGCCATTGTACATAAATGAGACAAAATAAAAAATGTACGTTGATTGCTATGATAACAAACCGATTAAAACAAGCAAGTTTCTTTTATCTGCCGTTGTCTTTGAATGAAAATTCAAAGTAATGAATATTTGATATCCGCAAACGGTCTCTGAACTCATCAACGCAAATGATAATGGGTTCGATCTTAACTTAAGCGTCTGCTTTTCGGAATTATTTAAATCACACATCTTATTTTTTTGCCATTGGTAATATTGGTTTAAATGACGTATGTCACACTGAAATGCAGGTGTTCAAACATGATTAATACAAATTTATATTGATCATTTAGTAATAAGATCACTTAATATATAATTTACACATTTGAACATAATCTCTTTGTTTACAATTTAATTGATTATTGTCAGTTTATCTCACATACAAAGGGTCAATCAACAGACATCGGACATTACAAGGATTAAGGGTCGTGATGCAAATTAACACCAATCTGCCACATTTGCACTGTATGTTTCAAGTCTCAAGTCCTTTATTGTTTAGGCGAAAGATAGCCTCTGGCGTTAATCTCTTAAATATCTCTGTTGTTAATTAACAGGTCTGACACGTTCTGCTATTCCAGACATGAAATAACAAGCGGCAAATCTCACACTTTCAATGCGTGGCAATTAAATTTATCTTAAAAATCCATTGTTAAGATATAACCAATTAAGACCAAACTCTCACAGGATGTTTGGATTGATAAGGTGTCAGGACATATTTATTTCTCAATGTGACTTACGTGTGATACTTTGTCGTTATGATATTCAAAGAAGTGAACATGTTGTCTTTTTTATTAGAATAGTTAGACACTTCAATAAGTATATGATAATCAGTATTCACCAAAACGGTATTAACTCTATGTTTCAACAAAAAAACGTTTTAACATCAATTTCAAGTTTTGTCAAATTGATATTTAAATTCCAAAATCATAAAAAATAAATTCAAATATGTTTATTTAAGGTTGTTAGTAAAATAAACTATGACGATTTTTTTGTTTTAGCTGTTAATTATTAAACCTGTCCGAAAATTAAATGCTCAATATGTCAAGGCTACTTACACGAGAGAAAACGAACATTAATATAAAGTGAATATGAAGAACAATTCTTAAGTTCTTAACAGTTGATCTAGAAAGACGACATCGGAATCAATTTCGAAATCATAGACCTCTTACTGGGGTGGAGTTACTGGAAAGTTGCCGGATGATTTTAACAAATACTCTTAAATGTGCCAGTGTTTAGTTTTGAAATTTGGATGTGTGGTGAAAATGTGAGGTAAAGGATAACCTTCGTATCACAAGTAAGTTGATGTGTAGTGAAAATGTGAGTTAAGGATAACCTTCGTATCACAAGTAAGTTGGGTTATAATACGGTTTGTTTGTTCGCAATTTATGATCTTCTCCCGTTTCATTTCATGTATTGATAAGACAATGCAGGGTGAATTTGACAGTTAATAGTTATACGATGTACGGTGTTAAGACAATTCGTTTATTCAGACCTGTGTCTTTGTTTACTACTCAATTAAAACCTTAATTCTAATACACGATCATCGACGAAAAAGTACTCTTGGTTTTTTTTCAACAAATATTAATAAAAATAGCTGTTTCAACAAATATCGTCAAAATTTCAAGCCGATTCTTACATATGAAAACATTTACAAATCCTTTCAAATTTACGCGTTACGTCACTTTTTTTTTTCAAAAGAATATTCTTATAATATGAAACATATTCAATAAAGAAAATGCACTGTCAATCCAAACATTGACTTAAGGATTGCTATTTCGAGGAAAATCGTCCCAATTTCAAGCCGTTCCTTTCATATGAACGCATTGACATATCCTTGTAAATTCACGCGTTAAGTCACTAATTTATTCTTTCAAATGGATCTTCTTATAATATGAAAACTATCCAGTATACAAAATTCACTGTCAAGCCAAACAATGACTTAAGAATCATTTAATTCAAGGAAAATCGTCCAAATTTCAAGCAATTCCTTTCATATGAACAGGTTTACGCAATGACAAATCCATGCAAATTCACGGGTTAAATTATTAATTCATCTTTTTCAAATTGATATTCTTATAAAATGAATCATATTCAATAAAGAAAATGCGCTGTCAATCCAAACAATGACTTAAGGATCGTTTATTTGAAGAAAAACACCAATTCTAACCAGCGATCGCTCTTCACGCCCTTTACATGGCGCATTCAGTGGATCACGAGTGACGTCACAACAAAGGGAAGTAAGTCATACGAACTTTTATTAATCGGTGCGCTATGACGGTGATTTATGACGTAATGCGTTATGCTAAAATGTTGCAAATAATTTCAATGTGATTCTTTTACTTCATATTTTAATTTTATGAAATAAACCCAACCTGTACATATGACCTTTAAGTCCTAGTGCGTATTTTGCAAATTGTTTGTCTTTGGTTTTTGCTTTAACCCTTTCCCAAACAATAACGACATTTGACCACTTTGTTGCAGACGACTCTGGAAAACACTGTGGGAAAAAGAGAAATTGCTAAAAACAAACTTTCTCCTTTTCCCACAATGTTTTCTACCCTATCAGAAGAAGTTTTCCAATTTCATCACATTTTGAAATGTCGTCTGCAAACTCTTTGAAAATTTGGCGTTTTAGAAAGGGTTAAAGGGACTATCTCACAGATTGATTTTTTATCCTTTTTGGAATATATTGTTTTCTAAGGCTAAAAGAACATCACAAATCTATAAAGACACTAAAACTTTATTTATAAAACTCTTTCAACCTTTTTTACTAAAGGAAAATAGCACGTTGTGTTGCATGTTTGTTTCGCTGATATGATAAACTGTTAAAACGGTTAATTCATAACTCACTGGTCATTTACTCCCAGCTAAATATAGAGTTTGACGTGATTACGGAAGACCGAGACTAAGAAAGAATTCGACACTTTAATATCATATTGCTCCTAAAACGTATTTTCGAGAAATCTTAAGACCATTTATGCACTATTTCTTTCCGTCAAAGCGCTGAAAGGCTTTTGCTCGTCTTCCGATTTGTGATGGCGTGAACGCAGATTTTCATCACCTTTGGATGTACACGTTCACTCGCTAGCGAGATTTCAAGTGGTGTCAAAATTCTATTCGGACAGCTCTGTAAACTTCGTAAGCGGGTGTAACTCGGATGATCCAAGCTGTAACTGCGTGAATGAAATATATACGTCTGGATCATTCGGACTAAAGCGGGTGTAAATTCGAGAGACTGCAGACGTATTACAAGTGGGCCAACGATATTAACTTACCCATTTACCAAACACCAAACTCTTGACTCTCCCAAATTGAAAAACATTCTTCTGATAGGGCAGAAAAAAATGTGCGGAAAAGGAAAAATTGCTCGTTAAGAGCAGTTTCATCGTTTCCCACAATGTTTCCCAAAGTCGACTGCAACAAACTGGTCGGATATCGTTATTGTTTGGTAATGGATTAACCAAGCAAATGCAAAGTGGTCCGAAAGGGTGTGTTTTACTTTGCCCCATCGATTCGCTGTTCTTGCAATCTCACATGTCGCACATCTGCATATCTTTCGGCGTTTTTAGAAAACAATACATTCCAATTAATGTTCCTCTACTGAGTGTTTTAATCTTGATCTTTTGGTGATAAAATGGGAATGCAAATGTTTTCAGCGTGTCTTTTTAGGAAAAAAATCATTTTCATTTCATGAGTAATAAGATCACACGTGGGCCTCCAAGGCCTGGTGGTAAGAGTACAAAACTTGAAATAAAAGAGTTTGGATTCTTTCCGTTTCTACGTTAACTATATCGTCATTACTTTGAGTACGACCAGGGACCCATCTCCGCTTGGGTTCGAATCCCAGTGAAAGCATTTCGATTTTTAAAAGAGACAGTTTCCCCTATTGACATACAGAATGTCGTTGGTTCTACCCGACTTGGGTCGTTGGTTCTACCCGACTTGACCAGCCTTTATAAACAGGTAAGTTTGGAGCCTTTCTCTTTCATTATTAATCGGGCATCACATCTAAACAGCTTTTGGTGTGCTGAATAAAGTCCATATAAATAAATAAAATATATCACTTGTTGGATTGGGAAAATAGGGGGATTATGATGTACATTAGTAATGTACATGTACATGTATAACGTTTAGAATACAATTTTATGATACCATCCCAATAAGCTGTTGGATTTGGGATTTGCATTGCTTTCAAAAGTATTTTAGTCATATCACAACTGACATTGCATCTCCCTGATACTGCTCAATTAGATCATGAAGTCATCGATTCCTTTACAAAATCAAATTTATAAATGCCCGAGTGGCGTTAACATAGTTTAACGCAAATAGCCTTGGGGCCTGGCCCGTACGTTTATCCCAAACTAGGAATGCAGGTATGCATGGATCAGGACCCCAGGTTAGGTAAACGAACGGGTCAGGAGCCCAGGCTAAAACGCAAACCCCTCACAGTAACCCCTCACAGTAACCTCCCCTTGTTATACAGAATTGATCATTGTCACCACAAAATTTCCATACAGGTTTGGAAAAAAAAAATCAAATGAAAATTGACGAATGTGATAACTTAGTACTAATATCCGAACCCCTAATGTCTTCCAGTATTGATGTCTGACCGGTTAAAGTGAAAACATTTCGTTTTCTTCACACAAAAAAGCCCATATGGGTGATTCCATTGGGTGTGTCGCCATCTTTAAACGACATAGTCTTTTCTAAGTAGATGGTCAAGTGACATTTGTGAATGCAGTTGAATGCAGTGAGCAATCCCATAAAGGAGAAATCACTATGAGGTAGTTTTAGCAGAACGTCGAAAATAACATATGCCTAGATGTATGTCCAACATTACCAATTACATTAGATTTATCTTATCAAACAGGTATTTTAGGTATATAGAGAGAAATCGAGTATGCTTCAACGGCAAGGGCGGGAGGTTCGAGCGAGATAAGAACTGTTCTCTTGTCCGTATCTATTTAATTACATGTAAAGGCGCTTAAAAAAATACATACGTATCAAGAAAAGTGCGGTGCATTACGCTATGAGCTCAATTTTAGGACAATCTATAAGTGGTATCTTAGTAAAGAAAATATGACACAAAGTGGACTAAATTAGGTTAATTTAACCCATTACCAAACTATAACGACATTTGACCGGTTAGTTGAGCACAACTCTGGAAAACATTGTGGGAAAAGGAGTAATTGCTCTTACTGAGCAATTTCTCCTTTTCCCACAATGTTTTCTGCCCTATCAGAGGATTAATTTCAATTTCATCGCATTTTGAAAAGTCGTCTGCCAACTATTTGAAATTGAATAACATAGGCGTAGGAGCCGGGGGGCCAGGGGGCCCCCCCAATATCCAGACCGGGGTAGAGTATACTTTGCCCCCATATTCACATTGGCAAATGAAGATATTTGAAAAGAAAAATGAAAGAAACGAAATTTAACAGCAGAATAAAAATAAATGTGTATTTTTGTGTTTTATCTTATACCAATTTGCCTTTTGTTACGAACAATAACCAAAATCTTTTTGACGTCATCATCGCAAATGGCAATCTGAACACATCGGGTTTATCCAATGAAAACTCAGCTCACAAAATACCCGGGAAGTTTTGATTGACAAAAACAGTGGTGTAAAATGTGTTCTAAGGAGTCAGGCCCACTATTATCCTCAATTGTTAGCTAAGGTTAAAGAATAATTCAATTCTTTGACAGGTGTATATAGTTGAATCCGTGGCCGTGACAGCCTGGTCGCTGTCACATCCTGAATAAAAAACGACACAATTGCACTTCGCGTGAGATCGAGACCTGACATGTCCATATCTTTTTTTTTTTTTTTTTTATTAAAGATAAACATTTTCATACGCTTTCTTTTAATTCTTAAAATGTTATTGAATTTGTATATGCATGAAGAGTCGTGAAAAGTTTAGGAACATTTATTCTTAGACCAGTCCTCACCTGAAGTTGCCGCCCCCCCCCCCCATGTTGAAAACGCTTCTACGCCTACGGATAAGTGGAAAGTTTGGCGTTTGGTAAAAGGGTTAAAACAACTTATAAGTGGTGTCTTAGAAAGGAAACATGGCACAAAGTGGGCGGGCTAAATTGGGTTAATTTAAACAAGTTCTCGATTTTGGACGCTGGACAAACCTATCAGTGTTGCATGACTGCTCGAGAGATCGGTCACGAAAATCTAACGTAATAAAGGCAAGGAGACGTTAATTCAATTGGATATCGTGTCCAGAGGCCTGTCTCATTAGGTTTGGTACGAACGATTTCCTCGTAAGCGTTAAATATGTAAGGGAAACCATTCTTCAGAAAACCTTTGGCTTAACCCTTTACCAAATGCCAAATTTCCGACTGTCCGAAATTGAAAGAGTTTGCAGACGATATTTCAAAATGTGATTGAATTGAATAATAATCTTCTGATAGGGCAGAAACCATTGGGGAAAAGGAGAAATTGCTTGTTAAGAGCAATTTCTTCTTTTCCCATAATGTTTTCCATAGTCGTCTGCAACAAACTGGTCAGATGTCGTTATTGTTTGGTAATGAGTTAAGTTCAATCACAAACCGAACGCGAGTCTTGAATCTGAAATCTTTATACGTCTTTCAAACGTATACCTATTTTTCATTCACAATAACAAAGCTACCATTTGGATTCAAGGATAACAACAGTGTTGCAAATGTAGATGTTTAGTTACCAATCTTTATGAGGCAAGCTTCTGGCAAACAGTGATCTCAGATCAACTGCGTTAAAGCCATGATAGCGCCCATTTACAACAGAATTGTGCAAGTCCTAGAATAAATGACGAAAAACATTAAAATACTTGAAATTCGCTTGAGAGTGTTACCGAGATTAAAACATGTTCATAGGATATTTTTGAAATTGTTAATCTTATTCTTTTTGTTCGCAATTAGCGGTTAAACGAGGTTAGCTGATCTTTGCCGGGTAACTTTCCCTAAACGTCGCGGAACAATTAAAATGGACAAATCCTCCATTTCGAAAGCGTGCTGTTGGAGAAAGATAGATGACAGTATCTTCATGTGTATTACATGACCTTTTTGTCTAGGTGACCATTCGTTTATTTTGGCGCCGATCGCTATTGATAGACGTAATTGGAATATAAACAACGAAGGCAAATTGCGTGCTACATACTGTGGTACATAAATACCATTTTATCTACAGCGATTTAAACCAAGGCGGAGAAAAAATTACTGATTTCAGGTTCAATGTTCAATTCACTTGATCACATAAACCCCTTCCGAATGAAATGTTTTAGATACTTCCAAGGAATACCCGAGAAGTGTTTCAATAGAGCTGATTCATTCCCGCATAGAAAACAGTCCTTTTGTTAATCAGAAACGTTTAAATCGATTACCAAGGGCAAAAATACCATTTTATTTACAGCGATTAAAACTAAAGAGTAGAAAGCATTTGTGTTTTTAGGTTCAGTGGTCAATTCACTTGACCACCAACAAAACCCCTTCTCAAATGAAATCCATGAATACTGGAAAATAATTTCAATAAAGTTGATTCATTCTTTGCATCGACTACTAATTTTGTTAATCAATAACATTTAGATCGATTAAACGAAAGCGGAGAAAGTATATAAGATTTCCGGTTCAATGTTCAATCCCTTGACCACAGAACCCCCTTCCGAATGCAATGATTCAAAAATTAATCCAGGAATACTGGAACAGCGTTCGAATACAGTTGATTCATACGCGCGTAGAAAACTCATTTTGTTAATCAAAATCATTTACCTCGATTATAAAAGCCGACAATAACGTTATACAAATACGTAACCCATGGTGATAAATGTTGCGCTGTTAAAGCCTTTGTATGGCTATAACTGACTTCATGCTTATACAAACAGGTTAGATCCAGGCCAGCAGCCAAGTAAATTGGCGGCTGGCCTGGGATTTTACCTCCTTGCCACTCTGAGTAACTTGCCTCAACAAATTTAAGCATTTTCGTAACGCTTTACTAAACGCCAAGTTGCAAGTTGTCCCAAATTCAAAGAGTTTGCAGACGGCAGTTCAAAATGGGATGAAATTGGAAAATAACCTTCTGAAGGGACAGAAAGCGTTGAGTGAAAAGGAAAAAATTGCTCGTCACGAGCAAATTCTCCTCTTCACACAATGTTTGCAACAAAGTGGTTAAATGTCGTTTTTGTTTGGTAATGGTTTAACCCTTGTAGTACTAGAACTGACTTCATGCTTATGCAAACGGGTTAGATCCAGGCCAGCCGCCAAGTGAAGTGGCGGCTGACCTGCGATCGAACCTCTTTGCAATTCTGAGTATCTTTTCTCAACAAATTAAGCAGATATTTCAGGTTTCGGATATCAGGCGACATAAAAATATATCTTTCGAAAAATTACCCAGCATATCAAGGGTTAATCGGATGTATGCGCCGGTGCGTGCGTTGACCCCGGAGCGTATCAATTAATTTCTATTAATGTTCCCACAAGTAATAAACAAATAGAATTAAAGATGATTATAACGCGGTGGCATGCAGTTAGTCTGTTTGCAGAGGTCCCATGCGGACCCACCCAGGGTCACCCGTCAAATGACTCCCCGTCAAATCAAATCTTTAATTATCCCGAGATATTTCTGACCCTATGTCTCTTTATAAGATGTTTCATAATTCCGGTAAACCCTTAACCAAACCAACTGTCCTAAATTGAAAGAGTTGGAACACGATATTTTAAATTGGCAGACGACATTTCAAAATGTGATGAAATTTGTTGAAATTGCTCGTTAAAGTTCTCCTTTTTCCACAATGTTATCCAGAGTCGTCTGCAACACACTGGTCATATGTGGTTACTGTTTGGTAATCGGTGAACCTTTACTTACAAAGACAAGATCGAGTTAGCTCGAATGATCCAAACTTAGATATTATAACATAGGGAATTGTTCCGAAATGGCCGGTTCGTGAGCCGAGAGCTCGTTAAAATAATGGTTACTGACTTATATCCGTTTGGCGCTGGTATAGTGATCAAAGTTTGGAGGTACTTGGTATAATCAATGAGTATTGTTTCATAAGCCAAACTGATTGGCCTTTTCACTAGGGGTGACAGTATAATAAACAAAACCTTTTATAATTTGGATTCTTTAAGTTATGGTAAGGGAATTGGATCGGTTTCAATATAATCATCTACCGAATGCAATAAAGTGCCTCTAATAAGTATAGATTTATTCAATTATGTCCCTTATGCGTGGTATTAGAATTATACATTTCACTATTTACAAACAAGTATGGCCTATATGTAAGCAGTTTGTTGTATTTGCTTCATTTAGTAATACATAAGTACGCATATGAAGTTCTTTAACATGATATCACCGAATGGCGACAATTCACGCCTCTGCATACATGTCCGGACGAAAACAAATACATTTGTATTGAGGCACACTCGTTTGGTCGTGTGTGTCAGAAAGAAGGATGGAATGTTGGTCAAGTACCCATTCGTTTCAGTGTATATCGACTGGAACTGACTTTATCATCCTAATTGAATCTCCCTCACGATCTAATTGTTGCATACCCATTGACCTTCTTTTGTGCATAACCCCTATAGTGCTGGAACCGACTTCATGCTTATGCAAACAGATTGCATCCAGGTCAACCGCTAAGTAAATTGGCGGCTGGTCTGTGATCTAACCTATTTGATACTCTGAGTATCTTTTCTCTACAAAGTTAAGCAGATATCTAAGGTTTTAGAACGCAGAGGACACATAAATCTATGCTTAGAAAATTACCCTGCATTCTAAGGGTTAAGATGTTGAAAACCTCCAATTACGAAATCATTAAAGACAAGGAGTTTTAAGTACATTGTATGTAAATGTAAATGCCTCGTTTACTTTGCAAGACGCCTTGTTTACTTTTGTGTTTCATGTTATCGTTTTGGCTTGCATGGTGTTTAGTGCCTTATCAACAATTATTCAGTTATGTAACGGCTTTCCTTGATCAACAGATTCTAGGCTATGACTCTGAAATGACAGGTTTTTTAACATCATGTTTTCTGTAAAGGGGCTTGAGTGTTGTAGAGATTTGGTATCTTACTACTCGAATGGCGAAATAATGCGAAATTCATCCTGACGATTTCACTAATAGCTCACCCTGCTCAATTATTCCTGTCGTCACAGTGGTTTAAAGGGCATAATGATGAATTAGCAATCAGATTTAGAGACTCAATCATGATACAATAACATAGCTTGTATAAATGCGGAATATGGCTGGATTTTCATTGTGTGGTGTGGACATCAAAATGAAAACACGTCTCTTGTGACTGAATGCATGCTGTAAGTATTTGTAATGGAATGAGAGGTAAATCAATATCGAACGATACAGAAAAAACTTGTTTGTTAGCTACTATAACAAATTCAGTATCATTCGTGATTAAATCATTTTGCGTTTAATGTAAACCGTACACTAATTAATTCCTTGAATCATGTAGCAACAGTACAATTTGTGAGGAAAAGTGCAAGTTTTTATTTTGATCCAAGGGTATTTATGACTTAGCACATTGTTAGTTATGGTGTCCGCTTAAACTATTAATACGGCTGGACAGTTCATAAGAGGCCAGCCGACCGACCTAGCCTGTGATTGATTCACAACGCATCGTTCATTGAGGGCTTCAGTCAGACGAATTGGTGTGCGGAACTGAATAAAATACGAAATATAAACCAATGTTACGATGTTTTCTTAACACAAGGTTCCTTTGATACGCCAGCCAGACAGGGTCGTTGTGTGATAGTGGTGATCAGATACAAGGCAGCTACTTTTTAACTACATATAGTAGAATATCTGTACCACGAACTTCTGAGTGTCGAACCCTTCTATAAGTCGATGGTAATATGGGTTCCGAAATATTTGTTCTTTTTCTCTATGTTTTCTTATTCCAGATATATGTTGGTCGAACTCCCTCCCTCTATGTCTAACATTTTCATATAATGTCCCTTGAACATCGAGGAATTTAGAGATTTTACTAAAAGTAACATATATGTAATAAATCTGTTAAATGCGTCTTGTATTAAGATAGCCTCAGACAAAGTGACTATTCTTGCACTGCTTAAGAAGAGTCACTCAAAACAAGAGTTTTTATACAACTGACATGTGTAGGTAGTCTGGGAATCAGGGTTAGAGTCAACCAACCATTTTTACAACCCTTTACAGCGTTTATGAGGGTTTATAAACAGAATTAATCATATTCATGTAATATGAACTAAGGCATTGCCTCTAGACCGCTCTCTCAACTCAATGGCATGGGTTCTGTGAAAAAACTTGCATAATGAATATGCATTTCAATCTTAATTCGTAGTACAACTTTGTGGAAATATAAGAATTGGCTTACTTTGGGGAGCAAATACTCATTTTGTCACAAAGCTGTCATCTTTGTCACATTTAGGAAAGGCTCAGTAAAAGGATAAGTCTCCTTGCAGACTCCTGGTAAACTTTTTTGATGGTATATGTTCTATTGATATGGATATTAGTTTAGCTTGATTGGGCTGTGTATGAGGGCCTTTAATCAATAAAGAGACATTCGTCATGTAAGGACAAACTGCTCATGCCATGTCAGAACCACCAAACTATGATATTTGAACCACAAGTGTCTCAGCATAAAATCATACAATTTTCTTCACAAAATCATGTGTTGTAGGTACTGGTTTAAATCATCATGACAACAAACAACATGTCATTTGGTGATGAAGAAGGGTCAGTTGGGTAATTATTACCAAACAATACTTAACAACATACTCATCTGCTTGTACATGGTTAGGGCTAAGTTACATCATTATAGAAAGTCAATCAGGTCTTTGTTTGAATTGCTCTTTATTGTTTAATGTAGATAAGAAAATCCCAAATAGATTGCTTTGCTGATCTCCAAAAGGTCATTCAATTACAAAAATAGCTTTGTTGTAGCCAAAAGGTCTTTTGTTTAACTTTCAAATGAAAGAAAAAGATTTCATAAATTTTCAATAATTTTTTATTAGTCTTTGTTCACACATAAAACGCTGCTTTTTATGTGTTTTTCTATTAGAGCACTTAAACATAAAGCACTGTATGCAATAAATGATTAATGAAATGAAGTTAAAAGACATATAAGTGATACTCAGCATACAGCAAAGGTTCATGTATCATAATTCTTTCCTTTAACACATTGGTTGAAAAATAGTCACAGCTTGATATTGACAATATTTTAATTCTTGACATCAACAGTTCCCTGGTCTTCATAGTTTGAATAGAAAAAAACTCCTGAAAGTTGGAAAAGTATGACAGAAAAATTAATGATCAACTTTTTAAATAGAAATTTCAACAAATATTCTTTGACATACATCCTTTAGACTTTCATCAAAATTTTCCAAATTTTTGTTTCAAATTTAAAGCAATAGCAGATATAATTGGAAATTTCTTTAACCAATGAATAAAAGCAATTGTGACAAGGCAAACATGCTTTCAGAGAATGTTTACCTTTGTCATAATTGGTTTTAAAATGTTGAAAATTAAGGTGTTTACAATGCATGTAAACTCTCATGTCTGTTTCCTTGAAACATTTCATTAACATGCAATAGATAGGAAATTAGTTGAGTTTTTCAAAAAAAGAAAAGAAAATGAGGACCATGAAACATGTGTAACATTGTTATCATTATAGAATATTCCATTGTCCATAGACAGTTTTTCTATATTATTGTCCTTTGATATTGTCAATACCAACTAACACTAAACACTATCCTTTAAATATGGTGTATCACTGTTTAGGTTTATTTTTATCTTCATGAAATTAGTCTTTTGAAGAGAAAACTAAGCTTTTGAACATTTCATTAATCAGGTAGTCAAAGTACATGTGAATCTTCATCTGTTTTTGATTATATCAAATCCATGTGGTCTCCCATCACTGAACATTTTGTTGTTGTTACCTTTTCCTTACTCTGCCAGATAGTCATCAGATATGGCTGTTAAAATAAAAAAATAAAAACATAAATCTTTTGCCAAAACTGACCACCTTCATCTGACTGATTATTGGTAACATTGGAAATAATTCATTCCCCATAGTTATCAATTGAAGCAGTTATCTGACAGAATGAAAAAGAAGTGATTGGTGATAACAATCTATATTTTAAGCTGTGTATCAAGGCAGGGTTATCCCATGATCAATGTTTGCAATATAAAACAGATTGCAATTTTTTTAAGCAGACTACTTCTGGTTTCAACTATTTTATATACGCCATGTTGCGACGATAAATAATCTGCAACCGCCGGTGAATGTTGTTTCAACTTGAGCTGTGCCATCCCCTCCAAGACCATGCAGAGAGTTGCGAGTTGAGGGATGTGAATGACCTTAAAACATCACCCATCGATTGCAATATCTCTACCGAGTGTTAGACATAAAGTAATAATAAACAATGGGTTATCATATATCACCAGAACTGGAAAGTTTATGGTCGGAACATGGCATAAATAAAATAGTGCAAAGCAAGAGTAATCTACTGAAAAGAGTTGTTGCACGGATATCTTGTTCGGACCTTTTTTCGTAAACATTGGTCACATAATCACCCCAATTGATACCTGTCTTGATTCTTTTTTGGTTTCATTCTCATTCTAGGTTTTTGTAAAAGATTATATTAATTTCAAATTGTGAGCAACACCAAATTCATCAACATTTGTGGATAATGACTATTTGAAAACAAAGTGATAAAAGGAGGACATTTTAAGGAGTTCCATCTTTGTCAGACTTGCTTGTTTCCTTAAACCTTTGCTGCAGATGTAATTATGCTTAAATTCCATCAGAACTGTTTGAATTAAAGAGAGAACTACATTGACACTCAAAAGATTGTTCTTTGTTACATTACTTTCATATGTTATATTCTATGATTATGACATTTCTGTTTGTAAAGTTCATATGGGCATGAGAACAATACTTTTACTTACTTGTATCTAAAAAATAGAACCAATGTTAATACAGGTCTGCATCATCTTTCCCTTTGAACCTTGTTTAAAACTGACATTCTTCTTCAAACATCATGCATTCTGTAAAATAAAAAAAACACAACTAAATCACCCTAAACCTTTTAGGAAAACTTCTTATTTGCAAGAACATCTCAATGTTTGGGAATCATATCATCACAGTACCAATCCACTAAAATAGAATACTGCCAAACGAAAGGTGACATATTTAACAAACTTAAATATCTCGTTATTTCGTGTTAGTTAGTCGAAATAATGACTTAATTATCTTCCTATTTCAAATTAGTAAGTCGAAAAAATGACTTTATTATCTTGTTACTTTCGAGTTAATAAGTCGAAATAATGACTTAATTTTCTCGTTATTTCGACTTACCAAATCGGGGGGAAAAATCGCATACTTGTCACCTTTATGCCACCGTAAATACTGGCTACATTTTAACTGACTGATTATTCTTAATTGGTAACATTGGAAACAATTCTATCCCAATGGTAGCAGTTATCTGACAGGAAGAAAAAGAACTGATTGTTGATAAAAATCTATATTTCAACCTGTTTTGACTTATATTGGTTTCATTCTCATTCCTACGAACGTTTTCGAAAAAAGAAAGAAGAAAAGAAAAAGTCAATCACACATTTTGAGCTACAACAAATGTATCAACATTTATGGATAATGATTTTTTTTAAACGAAGAAATAAAAGAAGGAAATGTCAAGAAGTCAGACCTTTGTCAAACTTGTTTGTTTCATGAAAACTTTGCTGCATATGTAATTATTCTATAATAATCTAATAAGAGATGTTTGAATTAAAGAAAAAAAAACTTTGACATTTGAGAAATTGCTTCTTTGTTATATTGCTTTCAAAAGTTGTCTTCTATGGTTATGACGCTTATGTTTGTAAAGTTCAAAGAAGCATGAGAAAGACTATGTACTTACTTGTATTATAAAATGGAGTCAATGTTTATGCGGGTCTGCATCATCTTTTCTTTTGAAGCTTGTTTGAAATTGTCATATTTCCAACCATCATGAATTCTGTGAAATAAAGGAAAAACAACTAAGGGATCTATTACCATAAACCTTTTGGCCAAAATTCTCACTTGCAAGAACAATTCAATGTTTGGGAATTATATTATCACTTGAATCAAGTAAAACAAAATACTGCCAACGAATAAGATGACATATATCCAAATATGGGTCCTGCATGGCTCAGTGGTTAAGATGGTGGACTCAGAACATAGGGGTCCTGGGTTCGAGCCCCACCGAGGCCATTTAGTTTTGGTAGGATCGCTTCAGAGCCCTAGCCTTGTACTGGTGTATCCAGGAAAGCCACTTCAGAACTGAAAAATGTAGGAACGGCCCTTACGAAGAGGACCCATATGGGACATGTGTCGGGTAATGATTCTAAACTAAACTAAATACTTTACAGGGTATTTTATTTTTTAAAAAGAAAATTTAACTGTCATTGTTATTTAAACTATCGCCCCATAACGCTATTGAATTGTCAAGAAGGTACCTTGTACTCAATTTAAAAGCTCCAACAATAACAAATAATCAATGTCCGCAACTGACGAGTTGACATCGTTGCTTTATTGGTCAGCATAATAGTGTATTCCATCTACAACACGATGTGTACCTAATGCTTTACTTACACACCGCGAAAATGACACAGACCGTCTACATAAACATTAGATTATGCCAAACTGCAGGGTGTAATCACCGAATCGATAGTGGAGTGTTGTGGGCAACACACATCTTCTAGCCTAGTACTGCAGGGAACATGAACTTTAAAATAAAAAATGAATGCTGTAGTTCTACTTAAAAGGGAGAAGTTTTTTTCAAATGGATATTTGTTTAGAGGAAGCATCTTCAGCGAGGCGTGACGAGGGCTCGCATTCTCGATTTTTCTATGACGAATTTTGGTGAAAATGGTCTATTTAGATATACTGTTTTATAACGAAATGAAAGAGTACAAAAAGTTCTCTTACCTACAACCGGCGATACGTTGTCCTTTCAAGGAGTTGAACACTGTGTCCAATTTAAAGTTTGAAGCGGTGGCGCCGATCTTGTTGTTCGTGTTTTGTTTTTCGATAGAATGGTTTATGGTTTGTTCAAGATTGGCGGAAATCAACTCAATGAGCGGCAATGAATTCATGTAAAACCAGTCCATTCCATAAAGTCGGAAACACCCGAAGCAAAACCGAGTTTTCTCTTTACAAGGAATGGTTCACTATTGGTAGATATATTGGTAGATAAAGGTAATGCTTGAAAATAAATTTAGATAGAACCAGTCCATTCCGTAAAGCCGGAAACACCCGAAGCAAACCCGAGTTTTCTCCTTTAGGTAGAAAGTAAGAATCTTCCACTTTTTGATGCTCATTTATATTTTTCACGTGGACATTTCTATGCCTTCACTACGATTTTATAGGCGATGTGCTTTATATAGGTCTGAATAAAAGTTCTATACATTCTGTTCAATTCAGACCGAGAAAAATATTGCCAATAAGAGCATACACTTAAGTCCTGTTTGCGAAATAGTAGTTATTCGACAGACGATAAAACAGTCTCAGCTTCGGAAGCATTGAAAAGAAATTATCATTTCAAAAAAAGCATTGCTTGGCTTTTTATGGCGACCGTCTCAGGCAGAATATGTAGGTAATGTATTGTTTTCCTTTTGAGTTTCTTTTCAGCAACGATTTTTAATTGCTAAACTACATTTACAGATTAAACAAACAGCATTTATTCCATTGTCGCAAATTGAAAGCTTTTGGCAGACGGGGATTGAAATGGAATTAAAATCGAAAGAACCTAATATCATCGTAGGATAGATATAATTTGGTTGCGAGTTTTGTTCGACGGACTATCTTTTTTCGAACATCAGTCAATGTGCGCATGCCTAGTGATTTGTTTCTGGGAATCAACCCATTACCAAACAATAACGACATTTGACCAGTTTGTTGCAGACGGTTCTGGAAAATATTGTGAAAAAAGGAAAAATTGCTCTTACCGAGCAATTTCCTCTTTTACCACAATCTTTTCTGGCCTACTAGAAGTTTCCATCACATTTTGAAATGTCGTCTGCAAACAGAAACAGCATGTGTTAACCGGACATAATGTCAACATGAACAGAACATAATGATTTTGCAGCATAACAAGTCAACGTACTAACTTAACAACATATTAGTTTAACCCAACATCATGTGCTTTCAACCGAACAAACCAATGTTTATCTGGACAATGAATAGTTAGACTCAACAACGTTATTGATTAACCGAACATGCTATATTATAAACTAAACATAATGATCACTCAACATCACACAACAACACAGGAATGAAGCAAACATCATATCAGTGTTGAACATAAGACAGCTGTGGCGTTCCATGAGTTTGGCGATACAACAAAAACTGTCACATTCATTGTTTTAAACCAAGTATATCGTTCCCTTTCGTGTTCAATGCCGTATCAATAATTATCTAGTTACTCAGTTACGTTACGGCTTCTCTGGATTCACCAGTTCTAGAGAAGGGCTCTAAAGCGTCTTGATAAAGAAATCCCCAACGATACTAGAGCTACTAGTTTGACTTGAACCTGAGATCTCCGAGTTCCTATGACCGACATCTTAATCACTTGGCAACGCAGGACCCTTCTTAATAAGTAAATGGTATATTATTGAAGAGTAACTCCTAGTAAAGGTCCAGCCACTCAAAATGCATACAAACGTTGTTTCAAAAGACACACCATTCCCTGTACTTTACGGTAGTTGTGTGGCATTTTCCTATGAATAATCTACTAGCCATTACTAATTATTTGAACCATCTGAAATAAAACACACTTTGTACGTAATTGACTACGTATCTTTCACATTTATTCATGTTTATGCGTGTAATCGTAGGTGTGTTTGAACTATGGACCTATGCGCTTAAGTTCTAATAAAATTGTATTATGTTATTTTGATATCAAAATAAGTCCATGTTATCAAAGCAATTCGAGAATACATCGCGTGAGTGTAGATTTATCATAGATGCGGGTAACACTTTGATATTAGAGTTTTGAATTCGAAGTTTCATGATTAATACCGATTTCGATAGCAACAATATATTTGGCAACATTTAAGCAAACACGAATCCTTGGTACGAAAACATCAATTTCAATGATTCTATAATTGTTTTAAGTGGTGCTTTTGTACAACAAATTGGTGTTTAGAACAAGCAACACGCTATTTGTATTTACTTTCTTTGGGACACAAAACAAATTGTTACGATATCATGATAGCAGACTATCATCTTAGCAATCACATGAATCAAAAGATATGAAATCCATTACCCAAAATACTATCATTACACATTTACATGTTGGTTTCTTGAAGAATTAGTACCGAACTTACAACTGAATGGTATCGAATAGATATAAGTGGCTATTGTGTAAACCTGAAGAACTATTACTTTCATAAAGAAAGCTGCAAAAGACTATCAGAACGCTTTTTAATGACACTTTCCTAGAAGTATGGAAGCAATAAATACAAACATTGTATCATGCGGATAATTGAATCAATAAATGCGGTTTCCATTGCCAAAATGCTTTCATTATAAGTTTTCTTGTTGATTTCCTTGCAATAAACTATCGTAACGCTTAACCCTTTCCCAAACAATAACGATATTTGACCACTTTTGTGCAGACGGTTTTAGAAAACATTGTGGGAAAAGGAGAAATTGCTCGTAACGAGCAATGTTTCCTTTTCCCATAATGTATTCTGCCCTATCAGAAGATTATTTTCCAATTTCACCACATTTTTCATGGTCGTCTGCAGACTCTATCAAATTGGAACAGTCGAAAATTAGGCGTTTTGGAAAGGGTTAATGGCGTTAAGTATTGTATCATCTGAGAAATTGCAGGCATTGGTGAAATTGCACGAAAACGATCATATGGTCATCCTCTGTGTTGTCTGTGGCATCTGCATAACCGAATGTCTCTAATAAAATCTTGAGAATATATTTACAGTTAGTTTTCCCTTTCACAAGATACTTTATAGAGTCTTGTGGACCTACAGCGAACATGGAAAATCAAAGCAATCAAACCTGACATAAGAATATGATTGGCTGACTAATTCGAGCAAAAAATAATTCTAGGAAAAACTAGTCCGAATGATTCAGACGTAGATATCTCATCTACATGTATCTATCACAATTACATCTTGGATCATCCTAGTCAGGGGAAAAGAACTTTCGCTTAAATACAGACGTTTCCCCAGTCATGACTTCTCGGGCATTTCCGTGGCCAAAACACCTTGTGGATAAGCTACAAGTTTGCAGTCTAATGTCCCGGCTAATAACACATCTACTCTGAGCGTCCACGTTAAGTAGTCCATTGTGCGAGTATGAAGGTGTTGAACATCGCCAAGGGTGGCGAAATCTGGTATTGATTTACTTATCTATTTTTCCGGCCCTTGCTCGTATAATGCTTTACATGTAAATTTTAGTAAAAAAAAATCACTTGTCCATGAATGCATTTGGACATCCTTTGCAATACAGATAATTGATTTCTCCTCCCCTGCCATTAAGACTTAACTGTTCCCTCCCAATTGCAATTCATTCAACGATAACGTGATAAAAATAAAATATGCATTTTAGCATTTCATAACCACGAATCCGCCCTGGTTTAATATTTTGATATCGAATACAACTTATCTGTTTTATATCAAATAATACAATGCATGAACTGATTGTCTGGTAGGCAATAGATTTATAATGATGAATGACAGACGAGGTCTCGACATAAAACCCTATAGAACCCTTTGAAACTTTTGGGTGGAACCGAATTGAAAGCATTGGAGGTTTGTGTAGATAGGAACTAATGATCAAATATTCGATTTTAGATCCGAATATTCAAACTCTGAATAACTTTTCGACTATTCGTTTTGTTGGACCACTATTACTGTATTTGTACAATTACAATGAAAATTGTGTTTTGATTCATTTCTCTAGTTTGCAATAACTTGTAATGATCAGTTGCTGAACATATATCGAGAATTGAAAAAAGAACCTAAAAACAATTTGAACTAGAAGTAAAAATGTCTATTACCAGCCGTTCTTCCTATTGTAACATTATTTTCGGTTTATTATCATTATTATCATCATCATCATCAGTATTATTATTATTTTTCTTTTTGCTTTCTTTTCCAGATACCTTGGATTTTACAACAGGCAGAATCTAGACGGATATTTATGCAACATGTTACGCGTTACCTTTCAACTTTGGGCGTTTTGTTCGCTACAGATTGACAGTAAGATAGGGATGGGGAATGAATTAATTGCTTATATCATTTCCGTATGCCAAACGAAGAGTTTTTGCTCATACCAAATCTAATTGTTGCCAGACGACTGTCGAGATTCCTTTACAGTAGCCAGACGTTTCTTTCTAGTATGATGTACGTAATTCATCTTTTTTAATAAAACAATAATATGTCTTTTTTTTTGTTCATTGAAACAGATCTATGAAATCGAATTTTGGAATCAGATTTCCCGCATCATAAAATTGCGACTGGTACATATTGAAATCGACTGCAGACGACAAATGAAAACATATCAAACGATACGTTTAATAATTAAGTAAATTAGGTGGAAACCATTGTTTTGAATGGCTGCAAGTTTATCCTTTAAGCAGTATTAGGAATTGCCCACTTATCAAATATAATCAAAACAGTATCCTCGTTTTTGTAGGAACAGTCTTGTCGGGAAACAGTACAAACTGACCCAAAACCAGAAACAAGTGACTGAGTGTTCTTTATATACAGACTCTCAAACTGTATAAACCCTTCGGACCAGAGATAATAATAGAAAGTTGGAGCAATATACCTTTTATTTCCCAGCCAGCGCGAAATTCTCAAAAATAGCAGCAAACGTCGACGATGGACATATAGAGATAATGTATACGTGACTCTGGTCGCAAGCAACGCTTAAATGTTTAACTTTGAACTTTGAAAATAATGTGCTGATAGGGTAGAAAACACTGTGGGGAAAGGAAAAATTGCTCGTTAAGAGAAATTTCTCCTTTTCCCACAAAGTTTTCTGAAGTCGTCTGTAACAATGTGGTCAAATGTCGTTATTGTTTGGGAAAGGGTTAAACAATTTGAACGTTCCTCAAATTACTAAACAAGTTAACGCTTTTTAATCAGTGCTGTAGGATTATAAATCGGAACTACTCGGGTATTTCTGTGAGCTGTGAAATACACCTCGGATATAAGTGTAGGGTTACATTTTTTCGGGTAAATCTGCATCCGGCAATATACACATTTTCTAAGCGTGCACGTTAAGTAGTTCAATGTGTTTGGAAGTGTTGGACATCCTTTTAAATCATTTTTTATCAGTAACTCATACCAAATGACGAAATTGTTGTTTTGACATGTATAGTTGTTTCCTCAATCAATTTTAACGACTTTTAAGATTTCACATTTAAGATCTATTTTTAAAAACGAAAGTAAAGTGACGTCATTCATGCGGGAAACAATATGGCGTCATCCCTTTTATTTCAGAGGTGTTTTCATTGGATATATCCGATGTGTTCAGATTGTAGGATTACACGACCAATGCAATCTAAGTCATATATTGACAATAATCCATGGCGAAAAGTGTGAATTATCAAAATAATTGTCCTGCTTGTCACAGAAAATATACTTGCACATACATTTCTAAACTAACTGTCTAGTAATTGTCAAAGAATTCTGGATGTCATATTTACATACATACTAAAGTCTTTACCTAAAAATTCTGAGTGTCTACCTTTTCTATACGGCAAAGCCAATACGGGGTCCCGAAATATTTGCTCTTATTTCACCGTCATAATATACCAGACAACAATACGTCGAACTCCCTCTATGTCGAACAGTTTTATGAGGTTCCTTCAACTTTGACGTATAGAGATTCTACTGACTACTGACTGTAATTTGTTCATAGGCGGCTGTCAAGTGTAACGTGACATACAAAATGTAGAGTCATACATTGATAATGATTCAATAATTGGTATGGTTATTGGTAACGATGCAGTTTATGAAGCCGGAATAGCGTTCATTTACAGTAAAATTGAGTAAGGTTTAGCATTATTGTCAATTCACATAAAGTCCCTTTAAATTCCCGTTTAAAGAGTAACTTAGAAAGTAATTTGTTATAATTATGATTTTAAAAGAGTGTTGGCGATAAGGTTTGTTTACAATTAGCAATAAACAGTGCAAATGGATAGAGAATATATCATATTCTCTATCAATTTGCACTGTTTGAAATATACAAAGCAGCAACTCTCGCTGCATTGTGTTACTTGGTTATATGTGTTCTTTGTTGTGCCAAAATGTTTAAAAGAATACATAAGGGTAACAGTATAAATTAAAAAAACGTTTGGTGTCATTAAATAGAAAGGGTTATCGGGCTCGGTGTCGGATTATTATCCGTTTGGCCTTCGGCTCATCGGACAATATTCCTACTTCTTGCCCGATAACATTTCCAATTCACGACACCAACCATCTATTCTCTACATATATATGGAGGTCGGGTTTGTAATGGCTCTCCAATGGTACTTTAGCCCCTTGAAGTGGTTCCCATTCCACATTATCGCCCGCAATTTGGCACGCTTCAAGGGGCCCGGGAACCGGTAATAAGACGTAAAACGCCCGTTCAATGACCGCTGTGAAGTGAGAAGGGCAGGCAAAACGTAGCAATTATATGCATGACACTGCGAAAAACAACCAGCATTCAGCCCTCCAAGCGATTTCGGAATTGTTCTTCTGTTTCCTGTTATGAACGTGTATTGTTTTATATACATGTAGTTACAAGTGTGATAGAATTACTTGTATCGAAGAAACTACTGGTGGAGCATTGTATTGCATCTTATTTTTATTATCTATCTGTACGACGTTTCAGAAAGAAGCTTTCTGCTTTACATTATGAACCTGTGAGTTGGCCAATATGCATGTAAAAGGTTCATCTTAAATGTAATCGCTTAGTACGATATTGTCCATAAACAGATTTCAGCCAAACACATGGAAGCGTTTGGATAATGTTGCTAACTGTCAATCTGATCGACAGTCTAAATGAGACTGAAATGGCAGATCAGAAGCATCTTAATATTGACAGCCGTCATGTAGGAAACCCTTTTGGAAATAATCACGTTCATACAGTTATTAATATCAAATGTTGAAAAGATGGTAAAGCTTAAATTAAAGGATGCGAAGTCGCCACATGCACGTCTCTACGATTTTCAGTCAGTGCGTTTAAATTATTTCGACCGAGACGAAAGTCCTTTATATCAATGCATATGGTTTAACAAATCAAAGTCTCACCGCAAGACTGTATCATGTCCTTCACATGTGTAAAGCACTTTCCATATATACCAGAATTGCACTGATTCCTAGAAATGATTCAAGATGATTGAAGAACGAGCAAGGAAACCCAATCTCTGTTGTTGATTCATTTCGAGTATCAACGGCACATTAATTTGTGATTTGAGAGAAATTATATTAAACCGATCTGCATTTGGCAGATTTACAGGTTTAATATCCCGGCATTTTTATGGTGCGTCGAGATATTTCAAAACAGAACACATTTTCGCAGACAAAAAGCAAATTATGAGATGTATTTGGCTAATCAATTAATAAGAAGAGAGAGAACGGGCATGCAATGTGTCTACTATTGTAGAGGACCTACATCTTTGACAAGCAATGTTTTGTTTTAAATGCTTGCTACATTTCATTTTTAGTTTTTAAGAGCAATGTCTTTTATTAGACTGTACCAAGCACTGCCTTGTTTTAAACGCATGCTAAATTTCATTCTTGGTTCTTTCGAGCAATGTCTTAATTTTAGACTGTACCAAGCACTGCCTTATTTTAAACGATTGCTACATTCAATTTTTGGTTCTTTCGAGCAATGTCTTATTTTAAGACTGTACCAAGCACTGCCTTGTTTCAAACGCATGCTACATTTCATTCTTGGTTCTTTCGAGCAATGTCTTATTTTTATCTTAGACTGTACCAAGCACTGCCTTGTTTTAAACGCATGCTACATTTCATTTTTGGTTCTTTCGAGCAATGTCTTATTTTTATCTTAGACTGTACCAAGCACTGCCTTGTTTTAAACGCATGCTACATTTCGTTTTTGGTTCTTTAGAGCAATGTCTTATTTTTAGACTGTACCAAGCACTGCCTTGTTTTAAACGCATGCTACATTTCATTCTTGGTTCTTTCGAGCAATGTCTTATTTCAGACTCTACCAAGCACTGCCTTGTTTTAAACGCATGCTACATTTCATTTTTGGTTCTTTCGAGCAATGTCTTATTTTTATTTTAGACTGTACCAAGCAATGCCTTGTTTTAAACGCATGCTGCATTTCGTTTTTGGTTCTTTAGATCAATGTCTTATTTTTAGACTGTACCAAGCACTGCCTTGTTTTAAACGCATGCTACATTTCAATCTTGGTTCTTTCGAGCAATGTCTTATTTTTAGACTGTACCAAGCACTGCCTTGTTTTAAACGCATGCTACATTTCAATCTTGGTTCTTTCGAGCAATGTCTTATTTTTAGACTGTACCAAGCACTGCCTTGTTTTAAACGCTTGCTACATTTCATATTTGGTCCTTTAAAGCAATGTCTTATTTTTAGACAGTACCAATCACTGCCTTGTTTTAAACGCATGCTGCATTTCGTTTTTGGTTCTTTAGAGTAAATGCCACATTTCATCTTTGGTTCTTTAGAGCAATGTCTTCTTTTCAGACTGTACCAAGCAATGCCTTGTTTTAAACGTATGCTACATTTCGTTTTTGGTTTTTAGAGCAATGTCTTATTTTAAGACTGCACAAAACACTGTCTTGTTTTAAACGCATGCTACATACAGTTCAATTTTGGTTCTATAGAGCAATGTCTTATTTTTAAACTGTACAAAGCACTGCCTTGTTTTAAACGCATGCTTCAATTAGTTTTTTTTTTTGTTTTTTAGAGCAATGTCTTATTTGAAGACAATGGTGTATATCCAGCAAGACGGTTGACATCGGCACTCCAGTATTTCACAGGAAACCAAACCAATCGCATGTATGGGAATATGCATCTGATTTAAAAACTTCACGGTTATTTCCCGGCATAAATGCAGAAAGAGACAAACTTACTTATTTTACAAGGATTGTGGCAGAAGGTTGAAGATAATCATTAAGATCACTCTCGATGACTGCTTCATGTCTTCTAAATCCCTACTCGCACCGATTTGTGGTTTAGTACCAGTAAATTCCACCTAGCCTAGCGGGCATCGAACCCGAAACCCTCGGTGCAAGAGGCTGTCGCTCTACCACTGCATCGATGTCGCCTACAATACCTTCTGGCCAAACGAAGAAGTGAGAAGCGTGGTCAGAAACATGGTTAAAGGTTTTCAAAAACAGCAAACAACTTCAAATGTTCATGTCTTCAAAAAGCAATCACTGAAATACCCATCGTACCAAAAGGAAAATCTGTTCTTACTAAAGAAGTTTTCCTTTTGCCTCAAAGGCTTCTATGAACTATTTTTGATATTAAATGTATATAACTGAACAATTTCTCCTTTTGCCTCGATGGTTTCTATGTGCATGTACCATCTTAGGTGTAATTTTTTTGTCTAGCATGCCAGTAATAAAACACTAAAACGGTCGATCGTGTTAAATAAGAATAAAACAAACGCTCTCTGGAGCACCAACAGCCTTTGATTTTTCCCAAGCTCTTAGAGATGGAGCGTGTAACAATTAAATTATTGAGAAAGTAACGAGAGATATGGTTGGAAAAGTTAAACGGTTATTGCATTACCAATCGGGTTGGATGTTAGTTTACCATGAACCGCATTACACTTTACAAAACGAGAAAAAGCAATTTAGTTGAAATACTGAACGCCAGTAATCTATACTAGCTAGCTACCAAATGCATGGTATCAAACATCGAACGTCTAATGGAAATACGGAAACAGATTTCTTAAAAAGTAGATAAAGAAGGGAATGAGAAAGAATTCAGAAGAGAAGAGGGACATACAGAGACTGACATACAAACACAGAAAGAGAGACATACACAGGGATAGACAGACAGACATATAGACGGACGGACAATCATAGACAGACAGACAGACATTTAATGAGACAGACAGAGACAGATATTTGGGAGACAGAGAGAGACAAAGAGAGGGTGACAGAGAAAGACCTGAGGAGTGAGGGGAAGAAGAAGACAATGGCAGATAACGAAAAAAGAAAAAAGAAGACAGTAAACAAGCTAGAGAAATAGATCGAAATCCCTAATAGTAAGTAGTAATGAGAATCTGTAGTTTAACTCAAAGCAAATAGGCGACATCAAAATGCATAGTAGAACACCATTCTTTGAGGAACTAGCCATACGGGGACCATTGGGTTGTTAGAGTAGCGGGCTGTTTACACGAAATGTTGGAATGGCACACATCGACCAGTGTACCATCGAAACAACACGCGTACAATCTCTAACAACAACAAAATACAGCATCTTAACCCTTTCCCAAACACCAAATTTTCGATTGTTCCAAATCAAAAGAGTTTGCAGACGACATCTCAAAATGTGATGAAATTGGAAAACAATCTTCTGATAGGATAGAAAACCTTGAGGGAAAAGGAAAAATTGCTCGTTACGAGCAATTCCTCCTTTTCTCACAATGTTTTCCAGAGGCGTCTGCAACAAAGTGGTTTAATGTCGTTATTGTTTGGTAGTGGGTTAATATAACACAAATGTTGACAAATGAGAACTAGGTGAGTGTAGGCGGAATGCCAATTTCTTAATGGTTGCGATCCCAAGCTCAAAGAGATTTCTACATCTGTTGATAAAACTATTCCATTAATTGTGTAAAGGTTCTTCTAACATGAATTAATTCATCTGAAGATTAGAAGAGAGGCGCATTCCCTTAGCTAATCTCTTCAGGTTAGGGAATCACGTGACCAATTGTTACGACCTTATGTTTGAACAAGATGGCCGCAGTTTCAGTCAAAGAAGTTTTAGATATGCACGAACGTCAACACTCATTACTCTGCCGAGTGTTGGCCGTAACGCCGTTACAAAATGTCATACCACCAGAATCGGAAAGTTGATGGTCAATTCATATGGGTTTACACAATATGGCTACGTTTGGTAAAAGAATGTGAATAAGCAAAATACCCAAGGCGCGGCCATCTTGGTTGGATATAGATCGTAAACAGTTGTCACGTGATTCCCCATATATTGTATCTATTCCTCTTAAATCTATGTTGTGGGAATTCACCATAAATCCCACAATTTAGGGTTAACATTATTCATTTTATTGGACAAACTGTATAATAAAGATCACCATACAACCACGTTTATCTAGATCTTTAGTTGCTTAATACATACTTCACAAAAAAAAACATGTTGTTGATGTTGACTTTCTTCCAATATAAAATTGTGACAAACATCTGAAAGTACAACAACCAATTTTCCCGCGCTGTAGAGACAAAAAGGCTGCCTTATCGTTTTGATATCCGATCCCAATAGACTTTCCGTAAATGCTTTCGAACTTAACAGGCGTGTTTTGAAACTTTCGACTTTTGATCAAGGAATACTACGGAGGCGTATTTCGCTTTGAAAATAATTGTGACAAAGTAATAATATGTGGAATAGCTATTTTCTTCTTTTTTTATGTGGCATTCCGTAAGATTTCATTAAAACATGTACTGTACGTTTAAACAAATCAAATGGTTCCCGACATGTCTTCAACATGCAGCATGGTTTTATTTAAAACAAAAAAACAAATGGGCAGTTTTATCATGAAGATTTAGTTTCTTTCCAAACAATTCTTTGACTGACCGTATGCGATTACAAAAACAAAAGGAACATTCTTCTATCATCGAAGTTGCCTTGTGTTAGTCATTGTTGTGCTTTCACAGAAAATTCAATGGTAGGACTCATACTCTTTCCTAAATCATCTACAACCACAGTATTTGTGAACTAAAAGTGGGAGTCAAACCACATATGTATATGTTAAACAAGGACTTTGGCATCTGCACCGACGATAAGTCATTCTTGAAGTTTGAAAGGATGTCCGAATTCTATTCGAACATCTTCTGCTATCTACATAAGCCGTTGTGATTCCGAGTCGATGCAGGATCTCATGTAAAACATGCATACCTATTCCTCGGACTTCTTCGGCTAACTTCATAAGCCATTATAAATCTTGGTTAATGCATACACATTCCTAAAAGAGGATACCGCTAGACATTAAATCTCAAAAGAAATCTTACCTGTACGTAGACCATGATCTTACACATGGCGTCGCCCAGGAACCACGACTTCAAGTTCTCGTAGACGAGATTTGATGGGAGACACGTGACTATGACGAGAAAGTCGGCGACGGCCAGGTTCACGAGGAACATGTTCGTTACGGACTTTAACTCCTTGCACCGCCAAACGGAATAACATACGAGGAAGTTTCCGCCGGTCCCTACGACGAAAATGATGCAGGTTACCACTATAAATATCCACTGGTAGTACTGGAACGGGAAAATGTGAGCATTGATGTCCGCCATTGTGACGTTGCCACCTGCGCCCTCTACCGGCGTACCGTTTAAAGGGTTTGCCGTGAAGGCGTCACTTCCGTTAATCACCATGGTGTTGGTAAATGTATTTGGTTTAATAATCAATTTGAAATTTGCTGTTATTGTTTGAGAACTTTGGAGTTCTCTTTTAGTGAACACCTTTTTGGTGAGTGCTTTGTCTTGGTTTTTCTTTTAACTTTTCGAACAAACGTTTTAACATTCATCAACTAACTCGTTATACACTTTTCCAAACCACTTGGGGTAAGTAATACCCTGTTTTTATTTCATTGTTCAGTACTCTTTTTTCACAATGTGTTTTTGGTTACATATATTCACTTTCCAAACCTTTTATTGCGAGACAAAAATCGACTAGTATGTTGTTGGAATACCGTGTGTATATTACGGTACTTGATGTCTAGTCCCACAATTCTTTTTCTCACTTTTTCACTATGTGTTTTTCGATTAAATATATTCACTTTTCGCAACACCTTTAATTGCCAGAAAAGCATCGAATTGTATGTTGTTGGAATGTCATGTGCATATAACGTTACTTGGCATGTCGTCCAAGATTAGAGAGAGTCGCCTGTTTGACATTCACACCGTTTTGCTCGTAAATTCCGGGTTAAATTCGCGTTTTTTCGGATGGTCTTTTTCTGGTTCAAAAGTCAACATACAAAAACACCGATTAGATCATCGTTGGTGATTCAGCAAAATCCTTTTCACTTGACAATCCTGTTTTTCAAAAGTTCTTATTTCAAAGGTCTAACACTCAACGTACGTATGTGAAACAGGATCAACTGTCACTAGTATTGAAATGCCGACAGCTCTCATAGTACCATAACACTAAATAAAGTAGGATAGATTAGTAAACTGAGAATGCGCATAAAACAAGACAGTACGATAAAAAGTATATCTATACTGTGTGATATGCGTGAACAAAGCAATATTGTCGTTAGCTCTCAGCGTTAAGGCATGACAACACATTCGTAATATATCAGCTAATGATTGGATGTTTCATGGCGGGAAATAACCAATATCATGTCTGTCGTCAGTAACGTTGACTTCTCCGGATTACGGTGTACGTAAAACGGGACTTTCGCACAGAGTGTGCTTCATACGCAACATATGTTCAAAGGTGACTTATTCAATTTTCCCTCACTTTTGTAAGGTCCATTTCTGCTTTCTTTATTGTGAAATTACTGCACACCTGTGTTTCTTCACCAACAAGAAATACAAACGAACTGTCACTCCTTTCAGTGCTTTGATTGTTAACTCTTAACCATTTCAATGACTAAGCATGACAGAAATAAGGTATATGCGTGTACAGTCAAACACCAGTGAGACTCCTTTGACAACTATATCTAAGATACCACCGCTAACCTATGGACAATTCCAATGTAGATCAAAATTTACAAAGATAAATCGTTGAGACAGTTTACTTTATCTTCACCATGAAATTTAATGTGCTTTTCTCTACCACTTGGCATCAAAGGGTGATAAGTGAACCATTTTTCTCCTTTATAGTACTCTATAGATTTATGATGTTAATTTATTCGTAAAAGATATAATTGTTCTAAAAATAATTAATCATATTTCTGTGAAATAGTCCCTTTAATGATATTAAATTGAAATGCGCATTGTTAAAAAAGAAACAGGCAGTTGACGCACTTTTACCGAAAATGAAAGTTATTGCGAAAGTTCATCTCTGAACGTGAGCATTTATTTAATTGTTAATTGAAACAGTTTCGTACAGAAATGTGTTATCTTGAGCTTTGCTTACATGAATTATAAAACAATCATTCTTTTTACCTTGTGTAGTGTGTTTGTACGATCTTAAGTTTTAACGAAAAGAAACTTTTAACCTTCTCGTCTGAATGAAATATGCGTTTTTGTTTATTCCAAAGAGATTCTCTCTACGTGTCAGCTTTAGATGACTGATGGAATTTTTGTGGGATAAAGAAAAGATAACCCAATTAAAAAGTTATTTGTATAATTTCATCGGGGTTTCTTCTAGCACAATTTCTAGTAACCTCCTTCGATATTGGGCGCCAACCGTCAATGTGTTAAAACAAACAGTTCCTTCTTTCTTCGCGAGTATTCATCCCCAAATATTATAACTTTATTTCAACATAAATACTGGATAGTTTCTCTCTGCTTTGAATTCAAAACTCGAAAAATCTTCGATACAAAACCACAAAAATAGCTATACTGTGAAATTTGAATACATGAAGCTGTGATGGAAGGAAGAGCATTGTCGAAATGTGAATTAACAAACTAGATATAAGGCATCACTATTCTGCATCTTGAATTCCTCTTTAAAAGTGTCTCTTTGAATTGATATACTGATGCTGAAAGTCTTTAGGAACACAAACAAAGACAAAATGGCGACTTACATGTGCATGATCAGGAAACTGTCTTAAAGTTGAATTTCTCTTTAAAAGTGTCTCGTTGAATTGATATACTGATGCTGAAAGTCTTTAGGAACACAAACAAAGACAAAATGGCGACTTACATGTTCATGATCAGGAAACTGTCTTAAAGTTGAATTTCTCTTTAAAAGTGTCTCGTTGAATTGATATACTGATGCTGAAAGTCTTTAGGAACACAAACAAAGACAAAATGGCGACTTACATGTGCATGATCAGGAAACTGTCTTAAAGTTGAATTTCTCTTTAAAAGTGTCTCGTTGAATTGATATACTGATGCTGAAAGTCTTTAGGAACACAAACAAAGACAAAATGGCGACTTACATGTTCATGATCAGGAAACTGTCTTAAAGTTGAATTTCTCTTTAAAAGTGTCTCGTTGAATTGATATACTGATGCTGAAAGTCTTTAGGAACACAAACAAAGACAAAATGGCGACTTACATGTTCATGATCAGGAAACTGTCTTAAAGTTGAATTTCTCTTTAAAAGTGTCTCGGTGAATTGATATACTGGTGCTGAAAGTCTTTAGGAACACAAACAAAGACAAAATGGCGACTTACATGTGCATGATCAGGAAACTGTCTTAAAGTTGAATTTCTCTTTAAAAGTGTCTCGTTGAATTGATATACTGATGCTGAAAGTCTTTAGGAACACAAACAAAGACAAAGTGGCGACTTACATGTTCATGATCAGGAAACTGTCTTAAAGTTGAATTTCTCTTTAAAAGTGTCTCGTTGAATTGATATACTGATGCTGAAAGTCTTTAGGAACACAAACAAAGACAAAGTGGCGACTTACATGTTCATGATCAGGAAACTGTCTTAAAGTTGAATTTCTCTTTAAAAGTGTCTCGTTGAATTGATATACTGATGCTGAAAGTCTTTAGGAACACAAACAAAGACAAAATGGCGACTTACATGTTCATGATCAGGAAACTGTCTTAAATTTGAATTTCTCTTTAAAAGTGTCTCGTTGAATTGATATACTGATGCTGAAAGTCTTTAGGAACACAAACAAAGACAAAATGGCGACTTACATGTGCATGATCAGGAAACTGTCTTAAAGTTGAATTTCTCTTTAAAAGTGTCTCGTTGAATTGATATACTGATGCTGAAAGTCTTTAGGAACACAAACAAAGACAAAGTGGCGACTTACATGTTCATGATCAGGAAACTGTCTTAAAGTTGAATTTCTCTTTAAAAGTGTCTCGTTGAATTGATATACTGATGCTGAAAGTCTTTAGGAACACAAACAAAGACAAAATGGTGACTTACATGTTCATGATCAGGAAACTGTCTTAAAGTTGAATTTCTCTTTAAAAGTGTCTCGTTGAATTGATATACTGATGCTGAAAGTCTTTAGGAACACAAACAAAGACAAAATGGCGACTTACATGTTCATGATCAGGAAACTGTCTTAAAGTTGAATTTCTCTTTAAAAGTGTCTCGTTGAATTGATATACTGATCCTGAAAGTCTTTAGGAACACAAACAAAGACAAAATGGCGACTTACATGTTCATGATCAGGAAACTGTCTTAAAGTTAAGTATTCACAGAAGGGAAGATTTAAAGGTCAATATAAAATTTCGTTGAAATGATTTAGAATTTTTTGTATTGTTGATTTACATTAAAAGAAGATATTGAAAGCATAATTAATAAAGAAAAGTATAAATTTATCGAAGTTTATTCAGTTTATATGCGTTAAAAAGCGATGACATCCTTTATGATTAAAATATATGTTAATTAACTGTAGTCATACCTTAAAGAATAAAGTAATCGGATCTTACTTTCAATGAATAATTCTTAAGTGTGTATCATTTAACAAAACAGATGTTGTGCAGTTTTAAAGAGATAATTTTTTTAACTTTCAAATTGCCTCACATCTGCGAACAAGGACCTTTAATGTATAAGTCTTTAAACCCTTTGATAAAGGTTAGCTGCCTTTATCATATCTTACTCTCCATTGAAAACTTATTAATTTCGATGGAATAAACGTTGCGTCAATATTATTTCTATAATAATGCGAAGTCCTAGAACCTCCTAATGATGACGGAAGGCACGTAATGGATGGTAAAAGTCGGAAAGAATTATTAACATTCCGTAAGCCCGTCGGTAGACAGTCTCCCATGAAAGACTGCCTCTCTCTTTGAGCGTTTTATCTACGAAATGTACACGAAAAGAGTCAATTGGTTCAACCAATTAACATCAATTTGTATTCATGTGTATATTGTATATGAACAAAGGACCTTCGTATACAAACAAAGTATTTCTACTACAGAAGATTATATATAACCTCTGATTGTCGAAATCCTCTATACGTCGATGTAAATACGGGCTCCGAATTAGTTGTTCTTTGTTTCTATGTCTCTCGAACTCGAACTCTCGAACTCGAAATAACTCCCAAATATTTTTAAGAGGTCCCTTGGCATTTGAGATAAAGAGATTGTACTGTATGTTCATTCAATTCTATACAATGACACGTCTATGGTGGTCCGATCTCGTACAGTATGAGGGAAAATCACATCTAAGATTTGGTTCTCATTACATTTACCCCTACTTTAGATCTACCAATTAGTATAGAGCATAACAACATACTTTGAAGTTCCTCCCATCACGGCATGTTGTGTTAATTGCACTAATCATTGGTAAGATAAAACATTATACTTGAAAGTTTAAACGAAGATGGGTTGGAAACTTTGAGGTAGATATGGAAAGATTTTTAATCTGTAATAGACCACTTAACGATCAAACAATTAACATTTCGTTCTCTCCGTTAGTTCAAACTGAAACAGCAACGGATACAAGTAGCAACATAAAAAGCATGAAAAACGTGTGGTGTTTAAGGCCGTATCAACAATTTGTCAGTCATGTAACGGCTTTGCTTGGTCCACCAGTACTAGGCTAAGGCAATGAAGTAATTTGCCAAAGGTTACTTCCACGAAACAAGATGTATCGGTAGGGCTCGAACCCAGCAACCCAGAGTTCTTAGTCCGCAAACTTTACCACTGGGTAACGCAACACAACAGTATGAAATAAATTGTCTTTTACGTAATATTTGGCAGAAACTGTTGTATTAGATTGGAATATTTATGGCTATAAGCATATTCTCATTTTGTAGCAAAACCTTCTAAATCGAATCGTCAGAATCAAGTGCTTTAAAACAAGCTGGTATGAAAGAACGATTTAAAATGAAGTAGGTAATCTCTGTCTTTCTGTAACCTCCAACATCATGTGTTTGCACTTAAATATCGTCAGAAAACGAACATCGGAATAAGTCGAACATATTAAGTTCTGAATCGTTTTGTGCTGTTTGGCATTGATTAAACGGCACAATACAGACATAATAGCTCAAGTAATGTTTTATTTTAACCTTTACGCATATTGAATTAGGCAAGGCATTTACTGTAGTGATTTAAGCATTACAAGATTCAATTTTAACTTTCGATCTTTTGTTGTTAATGTGCTTTGCAACCCTATATTTGACGGTGTTTGATTGATACACATGTCGGAAATGATTTCGATTATAAAGAGATGAATGTGTTTCAGTTTTAAACGCCCTCGTCATTGTAATTCTGTAATATTCAAGAAAAATGTGACTCTAGAACCCTAAAATAATGCTTAAAATTATATTTAAATACCTTGATGTACATGTATACTCAATCATCTTTTAAGCGACCATGGAAAACGGATACAGACGCATTAATAAAACAACTTATGATTTAATACGGACGCCAGATATTCAGAAAGCTCCTACTCGTGTCCTGTATTAAGTAGATCAAATAATATTATAAACACTGTTCACGACTGTTATATTCTATGATCCGGAACATATATTTGACATGACTGCTGTATTTCATAATTCAGGTCACATATTTGACAAGACTGCTTTTTTCCATGATTCAGAACACATATTTGACATGACCGTTATATTCCATGATCCGGACCATATATTTGACATGACTCCTATATTTCATAATCCGGAACCTCTGTTTGACATGACTACTTTATTCTATGATACGGACCATATATTTGACATGACTGCTTTATTCCGTGATCCGGACCATATATTTGACATGACCGTTATATTTCATGATCCGGAAACCTCTATTTGACATGACTACTTTATTCAATGATCCGGACCATATATTTGACATGACTGCTATATTTCATGCTCCGGAACCTCTATTTGACATGGCTACTTTATTCCATGATCCGGAACATATATTTGACATGACTACTTTATTCAATGATCCGGACCATATATTTGACATGACTGCTATATTCCATGATCCGGACCATATATTTGACATGACCACTTTATTCCATGATCCGGAACATATATTTGACATGACTGCTATTTCCATTTGATTCAGACCATCAATTAGACTTTACTGCATTATTTCTTGATCCGGAACGTGTTTTTTACACGACTCCTGAATTCCCTGATCCGTAACATATAATTAGCATGACCGTTCTATTCCATGATCCGTAACATATAATTAGCATGACCGTTATATTCCATGATCTGAAACATATATTTGACATGACCGTTATATTCCATGATCTGTAACATATATTTGAATTGACCGTTATATTCCATGATCTGTAACATATAATTAGCATGACCGTTCTATTCCATGATCTGAATTTCAGAAACATATAATTAGCATGACCGTTATATTCCATGATCTGTAACATATAATTAGCATGACCGTTATATTCCATGATCTGAAACATATAATTAGCATGACCGTTATATTCCATGATCTGTAACATATAATTAGCATGACCGTTATAATCCATGATCTGTAACATATAATTAGCATGACCGTTATATTCCATGATCTGTAACATGTAATTAGCATGACCGTTATATTCCATGATCTGTAACATATAATTAGCATGACCGTTATATTCCATGATCTGTAACATATAATTAGCATAACCGTTATATTCCATGATCTGTAACATATGATTAGCATGACCGTTATATTCCATGATCCGTAATATATGATTAGCATGACCGTTATATTCCATGATCTGTAACATATGATTAGCATGACCGTTATATTCCATGATCTGAAACATATATTTGACATGACCGTTATATTCCATGATCTGTAACATATAATTAGCATGACCGTTATATTCCATGATCTGTAACATATAATTAGCATGACCGTTATATTCCATGATCTGTAACATATAATTAGCATGACCGTTATATTCCATGATCCGTAACATATAATTAGCATGACCGTTATATTCCATGATCTGTTACATATAATTAGCATGACCGTTATAATCCATGATCTGTAACATATAATTAGCATGACCGTTATATTCCATGATCTGTAACATATGATTAGCATGACCGTTATATTCCATGATCCGTAACATATAATTAGCATGACCGTTATATTCCATGATCTGTAACATATAATTAGCATGACCGTTATATTCCATGATCTGTAACATATAATTAGCATGACCGTTATATTCCATAATCCGTAACATATAATTAGCATGACCGTTATATGCCTTGATCTGAAACATATATTTGACATGACTGCTATAATCCATAACTGCTGCAGCACGTTTGTGATTTACGTGGCTGACATTCTGGGAGAAAATTAAAACAGGCCCACCTGTCACTCATTCCACCGTATATTTTCCTGTTTAATGTTGGGCGCTCTTTGACGAACAGGGTCATAATGGATTATCGAAAAGAGCAGTTTTGGGGAAAGATGGATGCTAGAATCAGTTTATCAGTCGTTACTACTCAGGTATTTCCGTGACCTAAGACATACACCTCGTATATAAGTAGAGGCGAATTCCTGAATTTTAGGTCTTTCACGAGACAGGTCATAAAGGACTATCGAAAACCGCGGTTCTGGAGAACGATGGAAGCGAGTTTTAGTTTATCAAACGAAACTATTCGGGTATTTCCGTGACCTGAGAAATACAACTCGTATATAAAAGTGTAGGCAAATACCTTATAATTAGGTATTTGACAAGCAGGACATAATGGATTACACTGTATCGACAAGAGCGGTTCTGGAGAACGATGGAAGCGAGTTTTAGTTTATAAAACGTAACTATTTGGGTATTTCCGTGACATGAGAAATACAACTCGTATATAAAAGTGTAGGCAAATGCCTTATAATTTGGTATTTGACGAGCAGGACATAATGGATTACACTGTATCGACAAGAGCGGTTCTGGGGAACGATGGAAGCGATCTTTAGTTTATAAAACGTAACTATTTGGGTATTTCCGTGACCTGAGAAATACAACTCGTATATAAAAGTGTAGGCAAATGCCTTATAATTAGGTATTTGACGAGCAGGGCATATTGGATTACACTGTATCGACAAGAGCGGTTCTGGAGAACGATGGAAGCGAGTTTCAGTTTATAAAACGTAACTATTTGGGTATTTCCGTGACCTGAGAAATACAACTCGCATATAAAAGTGTAGGCAAATGCCTTATAATTAGGTATTTGACGAGCAGGGCATATTGGATTACACTTTATCGATAAGAGCGGTTCTGGAGAACGATGGAAGCGAGTTTTAGTTTATAAAACGTAACTATTTGGGTATTTCCGTGAAATGAGAAATACAATTCGTATATCAGTGTAGGCAAATACCTTAATATTATGTCTTGGCGAAGGGTTGCAAATTCTTTGCTGAATGTCTCGGCTAATTACACATTTCGGCTATATACTACATGTAGCAATTACAGTTTCAAAGTATCAATAGACAAAAATGATCTTTCCATGATGCAACAAAAGGCGACCTAAAGCGTATAAACGTAATATATGTTAGCGATAAATAAAAGCAACAATTGTGACTAAATGGGGAAGTTGCTCATTAGAAGCAATTTCCGCCTACGTCATGATGGATTTTTATTTACTGCAGTTGCGTCATAGTGTGGTATTATTACCATATTTGTTTTACATCAATTGTGTAGGAAGGGTGAAGCTTGTTCACTCCCGCAGACCATTTCCTGGAATACCAATGTTCGCGCCGATAGGTTAGTCCCGGCAATTTACCGCGCCTAACGGGGATCTAACCCAGAACCCTCTACCTCTGAATCACTGTCACCCAAATGACAGAGGAAAGATTTAATTCTTATTCTTGTCCTTTAATAATCGGGAATTTGCAAATTTCCTTCACCGTCAATGCACTTTGGAAATCCATACATCACTGAATGAAAATTTAGCTTCCGAGCCATTCGATTGTATCGGATCGAAGGCGAGTGGTTTATATTGCGTTTGTCAACTTGTTATGGATGCAATCTCAATTGGTTATGTCACGGATGCCGTTGTGTTCGCTATAATAGGTATATGTATGTGCACGTGTATCAAAGGGACTGTCTCACACATTCGTCTCTTTAGGTAAGAAAAACCGTTAAATTGGTGAAAAAAAATATAACTCGTCACTTGACAAAAGACCCCATTATAATGTATCCATTTTAAAGTTGACCAATATATGTTTTTACATTTTGAAAAGGGAAAATGAATTTACATGCCCCTTAGTATTTTGACGGAGAGCGTTTATCCATTTCTGAGATTTTGCATTACAGAAATAATAATTACACATCACAAGCTAATAGCCCAGCGGATTTCGTTGAAAATTGTGCATTTTATGATTAAAGCACAAACTTTGCACACAACCAGCCCTTGACCTATTGAATAAAATGAGATGAGGACCTAGTTCATATCTGTTCAAGATGGCCGCCATTTTCCAAGATGGCCGCCAAAAATGCCATTTTGCACTAACATCAATATCAAGAAGCATTAGATCGTTGTGTTTCATGATTTCAAAGTAGCAATATATCTTTTATCTTTTGCAACAGTATACTACATCAATTTCATGAGTTAACAGTTTCTTAGATTTTCAAAATGGCCGCCATATACCGACAAGGCCACCAAAATGCGTTTTTCATTTTTCGCGATGTTTTAAAGTTAAATTTTGCAGGTATTCTCAAAGCAAACCATTGTATCAAGACGACTGTTCTTCTTTAAGACTATTACAGCAAAGTAAAACATCTTCAAAGTGTTGTTTTTTCTTCCTTTGTGGACACCGAAATGGTTTAACGTGCGTCTTAAATACCACAATGGTTCCTCTGCTGTTATTATCTAGTGTCATTGCCTTTTAAAAGATTATAACATATGGATTGAATTTATTATTTTGAATTAACAATTATAAGTCAGTTATTTATTACTATGTTTATTTTATCTGATATCATAAATTTACGGTTTGACATAAAACTAGATCAATGATACTTTTACCACCGCTTCCAAAATTGTGTGGTAGAGATATAACACAGATAATGTTAAGCGTTCAAACAGTCTATATCGTAAACGATAGTCTAAATTAAGATTACCTATAGTTAGGTGGCGGTATTCTTAGAAAGTGTTATCATTAAGATCTCACAAACATTTACCTTCAATACAGATAAGCAAATCTGATTTTGTCCCTTGTCTTAAATTCCGTGATTGGAGAGTGATGGTGGACAATTCTGGTTATTATGTCTGAAGAACTCAACTAGATTACAACTTCAAACCTGGCATGATATATACAACTGAGAAAACAGGGGGCAATTGTTTTTCAGGGATGTGATTTGATGTTTGTCGTTCGACAGTCTATGTTCAGGTTGAGGGCCAAACAATGGGACATTGTTTTGTTTGCTAGTGTCTGATAGAGGTTTAGAGCGTTTATCAAGACAATCAGATAAAACACCTAGTATTTTCATGACCCAGTCGTTGGATGTTTCGAATAGTGGTTGGCACTTGCTGGCTGGCTACATCATTAGCACCAGGAACAAGCAGGCCTTTGTTAGACTCAATGAATGGATTTCCTATTTCATCAATGACACCTCTCATAGCTCCTACTTGATTTCTGATTTTAAACTGTATGCCTTTCATTTGCTCATGGTAACAATAATCTGGGCCTTGCAATGATTTTTTCACAAGTTCTCTTGCAGCTTCAATTACACTGATGACGCGTGTTTCTTCAGGACCATCAATCATCCACCGTAAGAGCTGCATTGTGTTCTCTGTTAGACCCATGACACCACCGTCACCTTTGACACGCTCATTAATTTGTACATGGGCTTCATCAATCGGAATAGAGGAAAAGCTGCGTTGTGTTTGATGCACAACAAACTTGCCAGCATGGAATGCTTCAGAAATGGAAGGATGTTTGTTGTGCAGCATGAGGATGTCACGAATATGCACAGGAAGCCGGTGGGCATAGCTGATGTGATCCAGAGAACAACATAACCATAGGACAAGTTTATCAAGGGCTTTTTTGTAGAGAGCAAAATTCCCTTCTCGGAGATACCTTACAAATATCAAGACAGTCAACTGAATGTCAAGAGTAATGTTCAAATACCGAAACTGTAGTGATTCATCAGATCTCCTCCAGGCATCAAATGACATTTGTGTGGAACTGTCATCAACAGTACAGAGTTAATCAAATGATGTGCTTACAGTATGTATAATGCTCATGATGTAACCTGATGAGTGTGTCGTGTACGCCTCATATGTGATGCATTCAGAAATTAAGCTGTTGTTCCAGAAGAGACACTGTTACAACTGCACTTGTAACCATCGACATAAAGCCTTCAATGTTGCCATATCAATATGTAACCCTCCAAGCATTTAACTTGCTTATTTTCTCCATGAGACTGAATTTGTTTGGCAAGAGCATAAAGAGGAGGCTGAACACACGCTATCACTGGTACTTGACCGGGATTATGAAAGTCTACTGGTTTTTTTGTCACTATATCTATGCCATGACGTATCACCATGGAAGACATTTTATTTCAAAAATATTAGATGTTCGATCTGTGAGATAGTCCTTTTAAAAAAAAACAACAACAACCAAATTAATCTGAAACACCAACTGTCCTCTAAGCATGTAATGGGCGACGGCGACATAGAACGCCCATGTTGTATGTTTAATTCAAAGCTATACCGACTTCTTGGCTTCGCCTGCCACGCTCAGACAACGGCTATCGTTCTTTGACGAGAAGGTCCTTTACCTAATCTGAACCCATCAGGTTTATCCAATGAAAACGTCAAGGACAAAATATGGAAGCCACAATATTTCCTTGGCAGACAATTTCGTTGTAATTTCGTTTTCGTATGAATATGTCAAATTATCTAAACAGTGAAATAATTTTATCAAGGAACAAACGCTATATCACAATTAACACTTTCACTATAACGTATGATTTATTGACCAAAACGAATTGTTTTAAATGATGTTCAAACACTTTCATATACATTGAACTACACAACACGGACGCTCATAGCAGTGTGTTGTTATTAGCCGGGATGGTTAACACGAAATGTGTTACCCTTCTCTTACAATCGGAACTACTCGGGTATTTCCGTGAGCTGTGAAATACACCTCGGATATAAGTGTAGGGTTACAATTTTTCGGGTAAATCGGCTTCCGGCAATTAACACACTTTCTAAGCGTGCAAGTTAAGTAGTCTAATGTGTATGAAAGGGTTGGACATCCGTTTAAATAATCTTTTCATCAGTAACTCATACGAAATGGCGAAATTGTGGTTGTGGAATGTGAAGTTGTTTCCTCAATCAAATTTAACGACTTTTTAGATTTCACATTTAAGATCTATTTTTAAACACGAAAGTGAAGTGACGTCATTTCGCTGGGAACCAATATGGCGTCATCCCTATTATTTCAGAGGTGTTTTCATTTGATAAACCCGCTGTGATCAGATTGCTTCTCTTAATTACGAGGTGTATCTTTCGGATCCCGGAAATACCCGAGTAGTTACGATTGTTGTTCACCTCATCTCGTTTATTCTATAAAACCCCGTCACGAATTAGTACAAGCCACACCAGCCTTGCGTTCAATAAGAAAAAACATTTGAGACGAACAATTTGTCCCATGGAAATCACTATTGAACAGTAAATATCTTCGCAAACGTCATCTCTCCTTTGGGAGATAAATAAAGTACCCCTTCCTGATTAGCCAGAAATAACAACAACAGCATAATGGAATTAAGTATGAATAAATCTGTAAGCGAATATGGTCCTGAACGTACAGAATTGTCAACATATTCCTTCTTTGATTAATGACAAGTTTTGCCTCACATTACTCACGTTGAAAATCAAAATTATAACAACCGTCAAACATTTATTTCAATTTCATTAGGAATCACATGTCAGTCATTACACAATCAATGCAAACATTTCAACAAGAAACAAAGAAAGGCCACCATTTTAGTTCACCTGTTTGTAAATTTTCGAGTCAAACTAGACTTCCGTTTGAATATTCACGATCGCTCGCGGAGATATTGTCGTAAACATTTACGAATTTACGGTAATTCGCTTACTATTCCCAACGTTTTTCTTAGTGAACGCGAGTTTGATGCGAGATATAAATGCAATAGACAATAGCTCAGATATAGAAAGCAATCTGTTTTATATAAATGATTATAATGATGCTGTGTTTTTATGATTACAATAAAACCGGGAAATGCAATTAGCACCGGTGTGCAGAAGAATCATAAATCCTTAATAAACCATGTCGATCTCATGACACGAGGGTCTGTAAGCGAAGTTTGCGTTGACTCGCACACCATCATATAGACATACACTTCATCGCTGCTCCTTATCATTAAAAATTGAAAAAGTAGGATTGGAGTTTACACCTTATTTTCAATTAAGCTGTGCAAAAAAAGTATAGACCTATGAATTGTGCTTCAGAAGCGGCGTTAACTGACTGGATAATTGTGTTTATTTTTATTGCTTTAGTCGTTTAAATCAAAATTGACTGTGTATGTGCGGACAACCACTTGTGGTGAATGTGCAATTGAAATAAGACAAACGTGCACGTCATTTTCGCTTTATCGACATATCAAGAAATTGTCGTTTGGTCCTATACATAATTGATCTTTCTTGTCGTTTGATCTGATATATAATTGATCGCTATGAGGTACCAAGTCCTGTGTTTTCAGCATGCGGTCGAACCGTCTGTTCTTTGGACATAAAGCAATAATAAAAGTCTGGCAATCACAGAATTCTAGTCTAAAATCTGCAGTGTCACAATTCTCTCAAACACTAGGAAGAGACAGATCACAGTGCATGTTAAAGTACGTGTGTGTTTTAATGAACCTAGCACGTTACAAACAACAAATTGGTGGTGTTGACATTCTGTTCTTAGTTACTCCTTGTGACAGACTCTTTGAATTTGTGACACAGTCTTTTAAACACTTGTTGGTTTTGTCAGTTCGTTTAAGCCAAACAGCATTATAATCGGTTGGCATTGAAATGTCTCGGCGGACTTCATAGTTTGTTATGATTGGACTGCTTAAACCAAGGAACCACACTCTTCCCAAGCAAAAGCCAAAGCGCTGATAGCGCTGAAGGACTAAGGTGTGTTTAAAAGCAAGATGACTGGGGATACATTTGAAAATTTCTTTGGGCAGCATCTCGAGAAGAACAACTGTTCCTTTTACCACAATTACTATAATTATAATTTCTGTGACCAGAGACTGAATGATAGTCTCTTTTTCGAACATCTGGACATTTTACAATTTCCGATGAGGCAACAGTTATAATAATATAGAGCAAAACAAAGCGAGTAAATCCGGACTACTTTCCTAGTTCCGTGAAGGTATTAGTCCGCACAGTGAATGCGGATGTTTATTGAGTAAATGGGGTCAGACCACTGTTTTTGTATCGATAAAGTACCGTCCCTCAAAAAGTGGTATGTAAATTCAATAGACTAAGGTGCTGACGCACCTTTAGTCCAAAAATGAAAACAATTTCTGTGAATTCATACGAGTATACTCAGTAGAACATGCACAACTCCTCACAACGATTCGCGTCTATGCTTATGAAATGTCGTAATACTTGATTCTCAAAAGGGACTTAGTTCTTTTGAGGAAAACATTGCGTTTGAAATTGCGACACACATTTCACACTTAAGGAACTTTTTATCTAGAGAAGGAATTCCACTTACCTCTGCATTTGATTTTGTTTTCTTCCTTTATAGATAAAACATTTTTATTGAAGATACGTTTTGATAATTCACGTTTGAAAATAAGTGCTTTCTCTTTTAATAAATGCACGTGATTCATAATATTACAACATTGATAAAACCTTTAACAATCCCGGATAGAATAAGCACAGAGCCCATGGTCATTTCTTTGCCTCTCAGATAGCTCTCCGATAACTCATTACAACTTACGAATATTCAATATTTTACAAAAGCGTATTTATATAATGTTGCCTGAACAGTTCGGAAACCCAATGCAATAAGGTACTGACTTCACAGTTGTACAAGAGGCAACACGTATTTTACATTGAAGCAACTTTCAAGTATAAGTATCGGAAAACTTCGAGTTTCTGTCCGAACAGGTTTGTGTAGTTTTTGCAATAACTTGTGTTGACCATAACAGATCGAAAGGTTTAACGTAACAATATAACAAGCGCTTCACAAACGAAAAGCTAGTTTAAAAGTCTTGCACCGAACCCTCGACATTTCGCCTATGGGGTATATCTGCTAGAGCTTTGATGACACAAATGCTGTAAGTATTTTTGAGATAAGTTGGTTAATAATATGTAAACACTAACAAATCAAAGGTTCAATGCAAGACAAGAGCAAGTGTTTCACAAACGTGAAGGAACTTTTATAGTCTTGCACTGAACTCTCGAGATGTTGTCTGTGGGCATCATCTTCGTAACCTTTCCCGAACAACACATTTTCGACTGTCCCAAATTGAAAAAGTTTGCAGACGACATTTCAAAATGTGATGAAATTGGTAAATACTCTTCTGATAGAGCAGAAAACATTGTGAGAAAAGGAGAAATTGCTCGTTTCGAGCAATCTCTCCTTTTCCCACAATGTTTTCTAAAGTCGTCTGCAACAAAGTGGTCAAATGTCGTTATTGTTTGAGGAAGGGTTGTGTTTTGGTACAACTACCATCATGTCTGCATTCCGTTGGCGCACCAGACCACGCTTTCTGTTTAAGGGTCAACTTAACCGATTACCAAACAACATCGAAATTGGAACAGTTTATTGCAGACGAGTCTGAAAATCATTGTGGGAAAAGGAGAAATCGCTCTTAACGAGCATTTTGTACTTTTCCTTCAATGTTATCTGCAGGGTTAAATTTGAAACTTAATCCTTTTACATTCATAAGAATGAGTTAAAACTTGAAGAATTCTAAAACAAAACCAGGGTCAGGAGAAAGGTACTTATATGTTCTAGTTATTTCAATTGCAATGTTTGTTAATCGGCAAATCCGGGAGTAGTTATTTGGACGCATTACTATTTTTACCTAACAATAAGGAGAAATATAATATGTTTGGTTATATGCCTTTTTCATCTGCAGTTATTTTCAGCACGAGCCAAGACTCATTTGGGGAACGAGTTAAGTTACTTATTGTTTATCATTTTAGGCGTAATCATGATTGTAGGATTAAAACTGACATTGCGTATTTAATTCCTATTCATCTGGCGATATATTGTTTTAAATTACTCGTGTGTATCAACTCTTCATCAACATTATTCATTTTTATGTATTCTTCTAGAAAATTGAGACCTTTTATCAAATACCGAATTCTTTAAAATGCTCTACCGTTCTACATGCACCAAATACAAGTATCCGAATTTTATATAATTCCATAAAATAAAATCCGCAACGGGATTTCGATCGAAATAATATCATACCAGGATTAACCAACACACTTATTCACCGTTCACCGTACCCCCCAGAATACTAACTGGGAATAAATCACTTCCTTTATTACGGGTGTATAGTAATCACAGAATTATAGCCTCTAATTGTATTTTGTGTTGTTCCACGGAACCTATTTGATAGCTATCTATAAAGTTATCCACATCTCTCTCACCATTCCGCTTAATAGCCGACTTGTCACTGTTGAGCGTGCTATATACCAGCGTGCATCGGAAGGCTTTTCCAATACAGTTTAACTTCTATCGGAAGTGGTACAATACTGGAATATTACAAGAAAGCAGTGTCTCCTGATGTTTTTGTTTATTTTGTTTGTTTTGCTTGTTTTATTTTTCCGATACAGTTTAACTTCTATCAAAAGTGGTACAATACTGACAACAGAAATATTACAAGAAAGCAGTGTTTCCTGGTGTTTTTGTTTGTTTTGTTTTTCAATATAGTTTAACTTCCATCGGAAGTGGTACAATACTGACAACAGAAATATTACAAGAAAGCAGTGTTTCCTGGTGTTTTTGTTTGTTTTGTTTTTCAATATAGTTTAACTTCTATCAAAAGTGGTACAATACTGACAACAGAAATATTACAAGAAAGCAGTGTTTCCTGGTGTTTTTGTTTGTTTTGTTTTTCAATATAGTTTAACTTCTATCAGAAGTGGTACAATACTGACAACAGAAATATTACAAGAAAGCAGTGTTTCCTGGTGTTTTTGTTTGTTTTGTTTTTCCGATTCAGTTTAACTTCTATCAGAAGTGGTACAATACTGACAACAGAAATATTACAAGAAAGCAGTGTTTCCTGGTGTTTTTGTTTGTTTTGTTTTTCCGATTCAGTTTAACTTCTATCGGAAGTAGTACAATACTGACAACTGAAGAGATAACCAGAAAGTAGTGTTTCCTATAACCTGGGGTCCTGGTCCGTGCGTAAACCCCGCACTAGGGACCAAGACCCCAAGCTATGTTACCATGCGTGGCAAAACAAATTTCCCATATCAGCAAGCTTGTCTTAAATCCATAACGGTGAATGTTTTCTGACATTTACCTTTAACCCACTATAAACACAAGTACAGAAAAATGTGCATTTACGGATAGGCAATTCAAAATCAGTTCGTTTTTTTAATCAATCAAGATTAAAAGTAACATCTGATTTACAGTATCGGCACTTAACGTAGAAAAATATGTTTCTCGAACAAATTATACAAAACGCTTAAAAAGCAAAAGTAATGTATCAGCATAAACATCTAACAAGCATTCGGATAAGGTGATATAATGAACTTAATGGCTTTTTTTTTCAACTTTCAATTCTTTATTATGAAGACGACACCGTTTTAATGGCGGGCATAGAGTAGGAATTATAAAATACACATGATATGTATTATGTGCACAACAGAACTGTCCGACTTTGTTGAAGTGACACTCATACACATGGAGGTTTCACCTTTTTTTTTTAACCCTTTCCCAAACAATAACGACATTTGACCACTTCGTTGCAGACGACTTTAGAAAACATTGTGGGTAAAGGAGAAATTGCTTGTAACGAGCAATTTCTCCTTTTCACACAATGTTTTCTGTCCTATTTGAAGATTTCTTTTCCTATTTCATCACATTCTGAAATGTTGTCTGCAAACTCTTTCAAATTGGGACAGTCGAAAATTTGGCGTTTGGTAAATGGTCAAACAAAATGTCTTCTTCAGATACAAGCTAACACATATCTATATTGTTAAAGAAAGATTATTGTTTCGTTTTTAAAATTGCCCTGATGACAGGATTAATCGGTTTCCATAACCCATTACCAAACAATAACGACATTACTTTTAAGACGACTCTGGAAATCATTGTTGGAAACGAGCAATTTCTCCTTTTCCCACAATGATTTCTGCCATATCAGAAGATTATTTTCCAATTTCATCACATTTTGAAACATCGTCTGCAAACTTTCTCAATTAGGGACAGTTGAAACATTGGTGTTTGGTAAAGGATTGAGCAAATGAAATGACTATTTGTAATGTCTGAGGTGTTTCCACTGGATAAATCTAATAAGTTGAGATTGTATCCGATACATGGGTAATCAAGTGCCCCTTCCATTCCTAAATTACGGGATGAACACTACAAGTACACCATTACTCGTCTTATAACTTAGATTCTATAATGGCGATTGCTAAAATATCATTTGATTTTAATTTATTTATCGTATTGAAGTAAATATCTCCAATAAACCGGTTCAATGGTTTTTATAACATCTCCTTTCAATACGATGCTAAGAGCTCTCAAAAACCTAAACAGGCGGAAGAATCGCGTGACCAATGACTATCTTATGTCCGAACAAGATGGCGACGCCAACGTATTTTTTGCTTTTTTCACCTTCTCTTACTAATGATAGCCATAGTGTGTACCCACCATGAGATGACCATCAACTTTCGAATTCTGGTTGTATATTATTCATGTCTAACACTCGGTAGAGAAATCGCAGTCGACAGATGCGCATGTCCCAAACAATCGGTCTTCGATTGCGATCTGAATTTCAAGTTCTGAAGTTACCCAGACGAGTAACACACTTTTGATGTCGTCGGGAATCAGTTGATTAATTTTTTCATTATATTCATTTTATATGAAAATATATCAGTATGTATTTAACAATTCTTTCAGTAAGTACAGTTTTCCGATCTCATCAAATTCTGGACACACAAGAAATAAATGAAAAGCATCCTCAACAACCTATTTATTGCATTAACATTTGAAATCACCTAAAACATTATATTGGTAGAATTTGCCGGAACAAATCCACAAATCGGCAAAAGTCCTTGTTAAGTATCTAGGAAGCAGTCATCGAGGGTGAAATTAACGACTTCAAGCTTCCTATACAATCGATGTTTAACCCTTTCCCAAACAACACATTTTTGACTGTCCCAAATTGAAAAAGTCTGCAGAGACGACATTTCAAAAAGTGATGAAATCGTAAAATAATCTTCTGTTAGGGCAGAAAAAATTGTTGGAAAAGGAAAAATTGCTCGTTATGAGAAATTTCTCCTCTTCCCAATATGTTTTCTAAAGTCGTCTGCAACGAAGTGGTCAAATGTCGTCATTGTTTGGGAAAGGATTTAAAAGTAAGATAAGAATACATGTAATACCTTATTCCATCATACCGTAGCTTGACGGATACAAACACCTAAAATAGTTTGGAATAGTCACACAAATTCCGAAGAGTTTTATGGAGAAATCAGAATTTTTCGGAAAGCTGCTGATAAATGACTCCGAAACAGGACCATGAGTGTGGAACAACGCGTGTCAAATGTATCAATGTACGATTGTTACAACGTCAGAACGAGTTATAGAACAGATATTGGAATGACGCTTCTCCCCTTGCTTTTCCCCCAAAATTCCTTCTCCTTTGGATCCATACATACTGTATTCAAACCATTACCAAACACCAAATTTTCGACTGTCCCAAATGGAAGCAGTTTGCAGACGAAATTTCAAAATGTGATAAAATTAGAAAGTAATGGGGTGGTAAACGTTAATCATCTTATATTAACAATCATCGTCATCACTATACCAAAGCACAGAAATTCTTCTCGCACCTTACTAACGCCACGTTATAAGAGCAGCTAAACCTTTTCGCAACCCCATGTGACGATGGTAACTTTAGAAATATATGTTATCATGACATTAGTAGAAGACAATCTGTTTTAAAAATTTGAAAACCCAATCTCTGAGATAGTCCTATTTACCCTTATAGTGCTGGATAATCTTCTAATAATAGATTTTTGTGTCGTCTGCTTTCCAAAACCTTAAACATCTACTTAATTTTGATGAGGAAAGATACCCAGAGTTACAAACAGGTTAGATCACAGACCACCCGCCAATTTACTTGGCGGCTGGCCTGGATCTAACTTGTTTGCATAAGCATGAAGTCGGTTCCAGCACTACAAGGGTTAAGACCTGCTAAAGTGTCGATAAAGATTTGCACAAACGCCCATTTACTCATATTTTCATCCTCATCAAAATAAGTTCCGAGCGGATTAATTTCATCACGAGAAGAAGACCAGCTCAGTCCATTTTCACACATCTTTGAATTCTATTTTTAATCTACTGTCAAGTCTAACATATTCATATCTATACAGTATGGCATATTTGTTAAAATAGGCAGCATATCATTGAGGAAACCAATACAATACAATGTTAAAATAATTTTTATATGCAACATAAAACAATGTCTTACATGCGGTTATTTGATATCGATTTTTACACTAAACACTTCTAATAATGTAAGATTGGTGTCAGTGTATGTTTAATGATACTTTTATAACGTTTTCAACAATTCAAAAGCTGTATCTAGGCGATCCCCCTATCTAGTTGAGAAGGTGTTAATTCCAACGAACAACGATGTACACTTACTGTTTTGAAACACAGTTTATGTGTGAAAATACGTTGCCACAATTTTGTCCAGACATTTTAATGTATACGGAAAAGACATCCATTGACCTGTAATGAACTATCAACAGTGTTTCGGTGTCAATCATAACTGTTCTGGTATTTCTGTAACCTGGGAAATACACCTCATATATAAGTGTAGGGTTGCAAGTTTTGTGTTAGATTTTCCGGCTAAAGGCATATTTCCTATAAGCGTCCACGTTGAGAAGTTCAATGTATATGGAAGAGTTGAACATTATTTAATGCCATTTTTTTCGGAAACGTATGCGTAATAGTGCAAGAATAAGTTGTAATAAACGTTTGCTTCATAAACGTTTCTTCTTTTTTTTTCATTTGAAAACAAAAGTACGACGAAAGTAATCTTGCAAGAATCAATATGGCGGTTTTCATATCATGTTTTATGTGAGAGGTGTTTTCATTGGATAAACTCGATGAGTTAAGATTGTTTACGGTGTATATAGGATGCCAACCATAAGTAGATTTAATGGCTGATACTTGAAGCCATAATGGTCGGCATCAAGATGTTTCAACTAATACCTTATAGGCTTATCGTAGGGGTTTAACTCGGTACACGGGTCCCTGTCAGGTATCTATTTAATTCCTTGTTAAAGTACATGGGTTCCCTGCACGGTATGTACTTCTCGGGGCTTGCTACCCAACCATTATCTTTCCGGACCAAACATTGGATTTTCTCTGAGTGCACAAGCCTTTTCAAAAACGTCTTCTATGCGCTTGTTAGCCAATCACATTTTTTGAGACCAACTTAAATTAGTATCTCTTTTGTAAACGACCTCGCGGTAAGCGTAGCTATCATCCATGTACTTGTCGCCCAACCATTATTATCGAGAACAACCGGCAAATGTTCTCTTGATCCATGAGCCGTCTTTAAAACGTCGAGTATATGCTTTTAAGACAATTGTTATCTAATCGTCAGATATATCATTGGTTGGCGAGCCCCATTGAAAAAAGTACCTTTGTGACTGTTACCCATTCGTAATATTCGGGGCCAATCGACCGATATTTCTTTGTTAAGAAGCCCCGCAATAAGCACATCCTCTATGTGCTCCTTGTTCAAACATGACTTTTGATATCAATCCTCAGATATTATCTCGGTCCATAAGTCTTCGTTTACCCTTTCCCAAACACCAAATTTTCGACTGTCCCGAATTTAGAGAGTTTGCAGACGACATTTCAAATTGTGATAAAATTGGAAAATAATCTTCTTATAGGACAGAAAACATTGTGGGAAAATGAAAAATTGCTCGTCACGAGCAATTTCTTCTTTTCATACAATGTTTTCTTAAGTCGTCTGCAACAAAGTGGTCAATTGTCGTTATTGTTTGGGAAAGGGTTAAGCATACCTCAATGTGTTCATTATTTACCATGACTTTTCGGGACAAATCGACTGATAGTCTATTGGTCCACGAATCCTTATTAACCAGTAGTTTGTTACCCAACCAGTTTTGTTTTAGATCAATCGTCAAATATCATATTGGTCAACAAGCCCTCGTTAAAAGTCCCTTTGTGGTTGTTACATACACATCATTTTAAGAGACCAACCGTTAGATATTGTATTGGTATACGAGCTGCTTTTTGGGGAATCGTGACCAATGGTTACGATATTGTGTCCAAAAAGGACGGCTGTGCCACAAGTAATTTTGCTTTTTTTCACCTTTGTTTGTCAATGATAGCCACATGTTATGTAACGACAAGACGTCTAACAATCTGCAGGATTTTCTGGCGAGTAGTAGACGTAAATAAGGGAAAAATACCTGTTCCGTCATGGGCACGACCATCTTGCTCGGACCTAAGTTCGTAAACATAGGTCACGTGGTTCCGCCGACTGTACACCCCCGCCCGTAATTATTTCTACCTTCATTTTACTTACTACCCGGCCATTATTTTACAGATCTGCAGTCGGTTATCTCTTTTGGTACACGAGAACCTGCTGCCAATCCTATATTGACCCATTACCAAACAATAACGATATTTGATCGTTTTTTTTTGCAGACGACTCTGGATAAACATCGTTGGAAAAGGAGAAATTGTTCTTTACGAGCATTCTTTTCCAACATTGTTTTTGTCCATTCAGAGGATAATTTTCAAATGTCATCAAATTTTGAAATGTCGTCTGCAAACGGTTTTCAATTTGGGACGGTCGAACAAGTGGCGTTTGGTAAAGGGTTAACAGACTGTTTTTTTTTTAATTAAGACCCTGAATAAGTTCATGATAAACCTTATTTTCATTCCGTAAAGTTTCCATCCTCGGGTTTATCTAATTGATTAACAAGATATGAAATATTACTCGAGCAGTAATGACGGCGTTTCCGTATCTATCGAAGCGACTTTGTCCAAGAGATGTTGACGAAAAAACGAAAACTGAGGAGGGGAAAGGAATATAGAAACAGGGGAGGACCCAGCAATATGAAACAGAAGAAGGACTGAGTAAACAAACAATAGGGGGAATTAGAAGAAAGAAAACGAAGGCGTGAAACAACAATAAAGGGAAAGGATGGTGTGCATGTGGATGACAATGCAAAAATAAGAAATGGGGACAAAATATCTAAGTGTTGCGACAAAACATTAAAAGGATTGCAATCGACTATACGTGACAGTGGTAGATGAATTGGAGTGTTTATTGATTTCTACACGTGTCTACAGTGAGTTTGAGAAAACTATAGTATTTCATCAATCTGAACACATCGGGTTTATCCAATAGAAAACACCTCTGAAATAATAGGGATGACGCCATATTGTTTCCCGCGAGAATGAAGTCATTTTCTTCCGTTTCTAAAAATAGATCTTGAATGTAAAATCCAAAAAGTCGTTAAATTTGATTGAGGAAACAAGTATACATGTCACAACAACAAGTTCGCCATTTGGTATGAGTTACTGATCAAAAGTGATTAAAAAGGATGTCCAACACGTCCATACACATTGAACTACTTAACATGCACGCTTAGAAAAGGTGTTAATCGGCGGATGCCGATTTACGCGAAAAATTGTAACCCTACACTTATATCCGAGGTGTATTTCACAGCTCACGGAAATACCCGAGTAGTTCTGATTGGTATTTCATAAGTGATGCCGTGACCTCAATCGCCTTTGATTGCCACCTCGATTTGCCTTGACACTTTTGATATCGAGAGTGAGTTGCAAGACTATCGATAGTCCTTCGTTTTTGTGAAAGCTTTACTTCAGCCTCGTCCTGAAATTTTCAATACGAGTTCTACAATCCATAATCGACCATTTCTGAAAACCGTTCTCTCGTCGGATTACTTCGGTCGTTCTCAGTAAAAATCAGTTGGGGCCGAATTTATTCGGTGTAAACCGAATAGTTCCGGTCCCGACCGACGATTACCGAGAATGAATGAATTTCAAAATGGCGGATTATGGGTATTCTACTTTTTCCCTCCATGTTTACCGTAAACGACCGAAGCATTCCGATGTATGAATGGATTCAAAAACGGAGGAGTATGGGTATTCAACGTGAAGCACATACAATTCATCTGGTTTTCTCTCATTTGAATAGTTCAGATAGACGCCTCTACTACAATCATCAAAACTCGCCCTTGACGGTGAGGCGAGTAATGCGGTGTGATGCAAACGAATTCTTATCTCGACTTTACTGTGATATATGTGATTTCCCTAGAGAAGATACTATTTTCCCGGATTTTCATAGCTGCGACAAGCGAAAAGGAGTTGAATTAGTATAATGTTATATCTTTAGTTTACAATTTGTTTCTTTACGTTTCTGGTTGCTTTGCGTTTCTAGTGCCACGTTTTCTTTCATTTCATGAATGATTACGTTCCTGCACACAAGCGCTTGTGTAAACCAAATTGTTTTCTTAATACATTTTGTTTATCTAGGTTTGCTCTACGTTTCTAGCGCAAGGTTTGCATTCATTTCACGGATGACTGTGTTCCTGCAAATGCGCTCTTGTGTTTCAAAACGAGTTTTGCTGTTCTTTTAGTACATTTGATATAATACTGATATTTTTCATACATGAACGTGTAGGACCAGAAATGACAGAACTGCGTTTTGTGATTTGAAGCCGGTTCAACTTTCTTCCAAATATGTTATGCCTTTGTATGGTACTGAAATTCCTTTCGTTATTCTTATTCCAATCGCAGGCAAAGGACGAATAATGGTCCAACCCTACAACCCTATCCTCTTTCATTTTTTTTTAAAACATCACAAAATAAAAAATATTCAACTTCCTGAACAATCGGAACTACTCGGGTATTTCCGTGAGCTGTGAAATACACCTCGGATATAAGTGTAGGGTTACAATTTTTCGGGTAAATCGGCATCCGCCAATGAACACATTTTCTAAGCGTGCACGTTAAGTAGTTCAATGTGTATGGAAGTGTTCGACATCCTTTTTAATCATTTTTTATCAGTAACTCATACCAAATGGCGAAATTGTTGTTGTGACATGTATAGTTGTTTCCTCAATCAAATTTTACGACTTTTTAGATTTCACATTTAAGATCTATTTTTAAAAACGAAAGTAAAGTGACGTCATTCTCGCGGGAAACAATATGGCGTCATCCCTTTTATTTCAGAGGTGTTTTCATTGGATAAACCCGATGTGTTCAGATTGCTTCTTGAAATGAACATATATTGTGATTATATAATACGTAAAGGTAACCAATTCCCAATTCACGAAACGCGTCCTAGAGTTGTCCAAATCTCTCCACCAATTGTCCAGGAATTATCTCAAATGAAAGAGAATTGAATTAACTATGAGGAAGAGTATCTGTTATACCAAAACACTCGCTCAGAACCAACGTTACGAGTCTGAAACGGGAATTGAACACCACAATCATTGGAGTGTGTGGGTAGGGGATCGACGATATATGGGCTTTTTGAAAACAACTACGCGCCAATCAACGATTCTGTTTCTACAACGCACACATTCGCACATGCCTTCAGGTAGTCAAGATGTCTATTCAAGCCTTTTGGGATTTATCTAGCTCATCCTATAAAATTGCACAAACACTTACGATATGGCTTGCCTGGATACAAATAATTTGTGATCTTACGACAACAATGCCTGAAAACACGGATTGTCCCTGCATCTGGGAATTCATTAAACTTGAGTCTTTATCTTGATGTTTGTATCAATAACGCGAACAGTTACGTTACGAAACACGTCTATATGAGGTTGTTTTGCTAAAATTGAACTGTTCCTTTGAGAATGAAATCAACATGTTTACCTTTTCCGAGATATATGTATCAACAGTGATCCTAAGTTCGATTTGCAGCTTCCATGTTTTGTATGCGTAGTCAACTGAAATGTTATGGCCAAAGGGATGATTGTGCTGAATTTGCCAAATAAAATAACTGGTGTTAATTGGTATTAATTGGTATTGAAAAAGTGTATCTTGGTGGTGAAATATTTTTCACAAGGGTGAAGCCATATATCGTATTGTGAAACTTTAGTGTCGTTTTACTAAACAGTTTACGCTTTAAGATTTGCGTAAGTCTAAAACAGCAACTCCTATTATTTCAATATTGAGCAAAGCAGTATTGCGAAGTAACACATCATTGGAATCGTCTCTCCGAGACGCTTCCAATAACGTATAACATTGCAATATTGTAAATTTATTGAAGATACTATCCATGTTTATCAGTTATGACTTACGCAAATATTTTCCTTAACTTGTTTTGTAAAACGGTACCCTGTCGTACGGAACTTGTGATGATGCCCAAACGTTCCCAACCAAGAACCGCAAGCATTCTCCGTATAAGTCTACACCATCGAATGATCTTCAATGTATTCCTTATATAGTTGCCAGACGTTAACGTGTTTCAACAAGAAGCAAATACGGTATAACTTCAATTTAGTAATATCACTCAAACGGATATCTTGCAAAAACGGTGAAAAGTACGAAACCATGATACCTTTGGGGGGTTATAAAAAGTTGTTTTATTGTTTATATGATAAAAATGTATACTTTTCGAGTCATTTTGGCATTGATTTCTACAAAAAAACGTCATATTCTTGTTAACACTCATTTTCATTTTTTTTTGTGAAATTTGAGGTCAATAAATAGGGTAAGTGAACCTACCTCTTTGCTTTAAAGAACATCTTTTACACAAAATATGACCTAATTAGGCTATTCATGTAGCTCATCCACATTGAAATAAAAGTCATAATTTAAAATGTTCGTAATTGTACTTTGATTATTGACCAGCATATAATGTATATTGCATGTTTTCACGTTTTGTGTTGGATAATGGACTATACACTTACAAGGTGGTCAAATAAAAGATATATGTCTATCTTCAAGCCTTGTAATCATTTACAATCATGCCAGTCAATTGGACACGTATTGTCAATCGAAATGACAAGTTTCGTAAATGAGTGTTGCATGAATATTTCTGATAAACTATTATTTCACTACAATCCTCACTACATCCAAACAACACCCTCTTCGAGAACAAATTGTCGAGTAGCATTAGGGAAATTGCCATTAAGAATCACCTTGAAGGAAACTTTTATCCAATCGTTTTCATTAGTTCTCCCAAGGGCGAAATGCCATACCCCAGCTCTTGTTCCCATATCTATAAAGTACTACGATCAAAGATGTACAGTGTTGTTTTGTCCTCTGCCGACCTTAGGTAGAATACCCATAATCCACCATTTTGGAACTCATTAGTGTTTTTCTGTTGTTCTAGGTTTAAACCAGTCCGGGCCGAAATAATTCGGTTTGATAGGAATAGTTCCGGACCAGACCGATGTAAACCGAAAACGACCGCAGTAATCGTACGATAGAATAATTTTTTCAAGATGACGTATCATTGGTGTTCTACCTTATCGGGATCGTATTTAGTTCTGAGGGTTCGTTCCCAAAAGTCCCACGATGACAAATTGGTCATTTAAGCCCTAATCCCCATGATACTTGGATTTGACACTTCTGTACCATATTGCTTGAGAAACCATCGTGACTCAAGGGAGATAGCTTGAGTCAAGCAATTTCCCCTTTAAGCAAAATGATTTCCATGCAAAATCGTATAAATATATTTCGCTTTTACTTTCTGGCTGTCACCTTTTCTTTATTAGACAATCACATTTTTGCTTTATTGGATAATCGCGTTTTGCTCTCGTTATTTGAAGCATACAATACTTATGCCTGTCCAATTCATCATACTACAGTGTATACCAATCATTTTAAGGCTTTGGTGGTTATCTTTTAAAGGTGCTTGTTCACATAATAGTATATTTGAAAGTCAAAATTAAATGTCGCTTAAACAATACAGGTTTCGTATTATTGTTTGATATACAATTAAAGGTAGCAATTGAAACATTCAGGAAGCTTCAATTTCACAAAGTATGTATGTTTTATATCCGATATATCTCAAAAGCAATGTCACGCTTTGGGATTAAAATGCATGTCAATTCACTGTATACACAACCACAATCTCAGTCCTCGTAAATGCCACAGTATAAACTACCAGACTACATGTCCGAAGAGAAGCTACAAGAATAATCCCGGAAATGGGAAGCAATTACAGTCAAAGCGTTACAGTGAAAAGATAAAGTTTGGTTTTGTTGATGCCCAGAAATCGGAATCATCTTCGAGATTTTAAGGACTTCATTATTTCGTTGTTCTTTATGATTCCGATTTTGGCGTTTTTAAAGATTTATCTACTAAAACACTTCATCGGATAAGAATAAGAACCATACAAAAAAAGGTTGTTATTGTCTTCTCTGATTCTATCCAAGCAAACGAAGTTCCAGCATGCTAGTTTTGCACAATGCACATAGTAATTAATAACCTTACGTATATGGTGACAGTGATAAACGCAGTAAAATGTGAGTCCACTTACTTTGACCATTGGGTAGGAGTTTGTTCTTGGACTTTAAAGATACGAGACAAGTTTTACATGTTATATTTGAAAATAATACTGCTTTGTTGTTTTTTCTGAAAGCCTGTCTCAGTTCTCAATATACCCCTTGAGCAACAAATCGAATGAAAATAATGTAATAGATATTTTATCAAATAAACAAAAGTAAAAAATATCCCATAAAAAGACATTGAAAAATTGATCTGATTAAAGTAAGTCTCAGAGGATATTTAACGAACACTCCCTACTAGCTCGCTACGCTACGTAAGATTTCAAGAAAACTGTTAGAGGGGTCAGCGCAATACTATAGTAAGTGCTTCACGTTTGTGAAATTATAAGAGTGAACCAAACAATTTCTTTCTCTCCCAAATCGGGAGTTAAGAAGTGAATTGTAAATTGGCGGCTGGCCTGTGAGCAAATCTGTTTGCTTTTCTGAATATCTGTCCACATCAATAATAAGCAGTCATTTAAGATTTTGGAAAGCAGACAACACAAAAAATATTTTTAAGAAAATTACCCAGCATTCTAAGCGTTTAAAAACTAGTTGAACTAACAGTGCTAAGGAACGAAATAAAATCATCTGCAATTAAAATGCACGTATGCATTTTATTTCCTTAATCGGACCAAAATGCATAAGCCATGCTGATAACAAGGCTTTTGGGTGATATTAATCACGCTTATCTGACGTTTAATGAATTAAAGCTTTAGCACATGCATACTTTTTCTGTAACATGTTGATTAATATCTCGCATTTATATTGCTACAAGTCTTGCAGAGAGAATTAATTTACGTTTTAGAGGTATCAGTGATTTCGCAGTGTTTTCCCTCGTAAACCTTTAAACCCGAAATTGTCCTCGATTGTTTTTTTTAAAGATATTTCAAATGAGGCTATTGAGTGTATACAGTTTATGGTAAACTTATGTCCTGTTCCGCAAGATTTATTATTGTGGACTATTCGGAACTCGAAATTATAAAGCCTTTAAAATATATTTCATTTGAACAACGCAACCCAATTATATCACGATACTCGTTATTGGTCATGTACATCTACATGGTGACATATATGTATAAGTTACCTAAGGTGTCTCTAAAGATTTGTATAAATTGAATACCAATTTTTAATAAGTTATAAAATCGGTTCTTTACCTGATCTTGCTAGATCTTGCAGTAAGTGTTCCAGCAAGGAGTTGCACGATGCAGCATTGTGCTATATTATGCCGCAACATGGTGCACCATACGGCAAAATGCAGCATCATGATGCACCATACGGTAATATGAAGCACCGTGCTATATTATGCAGCACTATGATGCATTATACAGCAATATGCAGCACCGTGCTATATTATGCAGCACCATGATGCACCATACGGCATAATAAAGCACCGTGCTATATTATGCAGTACCGTGATGCATTATACGGCACTATGCAGCACCGTGCAATATTATGCAGCACCATGATGCACCATACAGCAATATGCAGTACCGTGCTATATTATGCAGTACCGTGATGCATTATACGGCACTATGCAGCACCGTGCAATATTATGCAGCACCATGATGCACCATACGGCAATATGAAGCACCGTGCTATATGTTGTAGCACCATAATGCACCATATGCCAATATGCAGCACCGTGCTATATTATGTAGCACCACGATGCTCCATATGCCAAATTGCAGCACCGTGCTATATTATGTAGCACCATAATGCACCATACGGCAATATGCAGCACCATGCTATATAATGCAGTACCATGATGAACCATACGGCAGTATACAGCAACGTGCTATATTATGCAGCACCATGATGCACCATACGGCAATATACAGCATCGTGCTATATTATGCAGTACCATTATGAACCAGACGGCAATATGCCGCACCGTGTCATTTTATGCAGCACAATTATGCATTATACGGCAACATGCAGCACCTTGCTATATTATGCAGCACCATGATGCATTATACGGTAATATGCAGCACCGTTTTATATCATACAGCATCATGATGCAACATACGGCAAAATGCGGCACCGTGTTACAAGATGAAGGAGTTTATATCTTAACAATACAGCATCGTGCTCTACGATACAGTGGTCAAATTTCATGTTTATAGTCTCATATCTATGCTTGGAATATTCATGCGACTTCTACAGTTACCTCCTCGATCTCTAGTGGATAAAACTGCCGTTTACTTTTGGTGCAAATGCAGCGACTGCACAATTGTTTATTCCCTTACAGACTCCCATTTATACACCTTGGTGGAGAGGATCAGCGTGGTATGCGGTTTTTGCTCACGACAATTCCGATGATCTGGATTCGAACCTTTCGATATTCGAAATTCGAGATTCGATATTTTTATCTAAATTGTCATCTTTTCACAATATGGTTGCCATGACGAAACGGGTCTAGAGCAAGTAATTCAATCAGCGTATCTTATTGTCAAAAGCTTTTCTTGCAGGTTTCAATTGCACTATTTTTGCTATCGAATTTCGTGTACTTGATTTGATCGTTGGTTCGAATTGGCCTATCATACTATCGTGTTTATTGGTGAATCAAAAGCTGCCATAATTTACATCTCCTTTGACAATTTGGTCCGATTTATGAGTAATAGTATCAACTCGCCGGATGAGATATGTTTAAGTTGAATATTATAGTTAACTTCTGGAGGTAAAAACTTTATAATTTGCATGACGCTACTTCACCCTTAAATAATTGGTCTTCAGCATGCAATATCATAAAATATCGCGAAAGGAGAAAACCTGCTCATATGACAACGCGTACCTTTTCCCAACGTTCTATACTTCGAGACCAATTTGGCTTGGTTGTTTAGAACGGTGTTTTAAGTCGTTTCCCAAAATGTGTCATTCACATATTAGTATACATGTATGCAGCGGGGCATCTATTAATAATCATGGTACTGAACTGGGTTTCAAGCCGAAATCTGGTTTCCCACATTCGAGAACAAAGGCGATCAAAACTCAGCGACAAAAAATCCTGCCAACAATAATTGTCCGAGGTGGGACTCAAACACAAGAATCCTGCATACCAATTGGACTCGCAACCGAATGGGCTTATTCAGCTCGGCAACCAGATGAATCAATCATCCAAACGTCAGATTTCTTTGATCATCAGAATGCTGGGTCATTTTCTATAATTATATTTTTGTATCGTCTGCTTTCTAAAACCTTAAATATTTGCTTAATTTAAAAGAGGCAATATACTCAGGGTAGCAAACAAGTTAGTTTACAGGCCAGCAACCAATTTACTTGGCGTCCGGCTTGAGATCTAACCTGTTTGCATGAGCATGAAGTCGATTCCGGCACTTTAATGGCTAAACATATGTTATTGCCCAAAATGTACAAAGACATAATACCGAAATACTGTGCAAATCATTTGGCAAAAGGATTGAGCTACGAGTTCTGAAACATAGTTACAGCTCTCCTCTGCTTGTAAATAGCGTTGATCGTAACCAACGATTGTGTTTGTTGTGAACGAGAGTGAAATGGAAGACGAATTTCATTTCATTCTCTATTGTAACAAATACAATCAGACCAGGAAGACATATATTAAAAAGTTTTATTGTGAACGTCCTTGTATGCAAAAATTGGTTCATTTATTCCAATCAAAAAGTCCAAAAATCATTTACAATTTAGCAAAATTTATAAAACATGCATTTGAAATAAGAAACATATGTATAAATTCCATGATTACTGATTAATAGTTAACTTTCATACAGGTACATCATGCTTATTCTCATTTTCATTTTTCGAAAATCTTTCTTCCATGGCGGTTATTATTTATGTATTATTTTCTTTTTTGAGACGACGGTAACATGTTATGTAAAGTAATTGTAAATATGTATTTTTGTACATGACTAGAAGCTGTACTAGCTTATGTCAATAAAATTTGTCTATGTCTTCGTCTATTTTTAAGTTTCAACATTGATCATGGCGATATTCAGTTATGTCATAAACAGATTATACGTTTTCTCGTAACAAATTTAAATCTTGCACAAAAGGTGAGAAAACTGACAGTATTTGAAATAAACGGAGAAGATTGGAGCAAACCAGCAGGTCTCGGTTGCATGTCGTCTGCAAATTCTCCAGTTTAATATAGAGATTAACACGTAAAGAATTGACAATCAGCTACTAAATGATAAAATGGATTTTAATTATAAGCCTTGGGGCACCTGTTTGCTAGAAGATACCCATTCTTTTATAAGTGTGGCGACGAACAGTCTGTGATTCAAAGCGAATGCGATTCCACTTTCTTGTCAAATCAAATTGCTCCAGAATTAAATTCCTTTATTCTATTTAGTGAGGAAATCGTCAAAGGCAGTGAACCCTTGATCAAGCGTTTTTAATCTTTTTTCCCGCCTAAAGATGTCCTTTCGCGTCTCGCTAACGACAGCTCTGAATATGCAAAAGTAGACAAACTTAAATGATGGGTAATTTCATTTGTCAATTAATCGGTGGAATTCTTCTTATCATTTTTTATCTTATTTCTTTTTATAAATTTGTGTTATTCCATAGGTCACGTATTGTGTTATTCCTTTGGTCAATTATTGTGTAATTTTGTCAATTATTGCGAAATTCCTTTTCTCATTTATTGTGTTATTTCTTTTGTCAAGGATGGTGTTATTCATTAGGTTTAATATTGTATTATTTTTGTATTCAATTATTGCGTTATTGCTTTTGTCAATTATGGTGCTTATCATTTTGTCAATAATCTGATGGAATTATAAAGCAATTAAGAAATTACATGCATACACGTGCCCATTTAATTCTCATTTTTGTTTTCTTCGCGATAATTTCGAATAACAACGATAGTATTCAAGAACAGTTGACATCATTGTCGATGAAATTTCCTATGTTGATTATACTTTCTCTTTTTTTAAGACACCCACAGGACTATGTAAGTGCCTTTTTTTCGATTCCATTTTTTTCTCTAATAAAGTGCTGTTCTTATTGATATTTAATCGATGAACTTATCGAAATCGCTACTGTCTAACCTTCCATGTAAAGAATTCTAAATATTACGATGACGCGCGAATAAACATAAGCAGGCCTCTAAAGACTCTCCATACTAATATTGACAAGCAACGCTCGATGAGTCTAGCCACGCGACCAAAATAATTGTCTTCGTCTTATTATTGACGACAACCGGCAGTATAGAGGCACACGACAGGACTTGAGTACAACTAAATTACTGAAACTATATATAGAGTTCTTGTATTATGTTTATAAAAGTCATGAAAATTAATTTATGAATGATGTGTGACAATATTTTATAAACTCTTTAAGTTAGTTTTTGCTTGAAAGATAGTTGTCTCCTATTCAAACATGTTTAGCAACAGTTTATTTGTTTGCATATCTAAAATAACAAATTCTGGTTGGTCGGTTAAACGAATTGTGTATCACTTGACCAGACCAGACGTGAAGAATCAGGCAACCTGAATTATTAAATGGGCTAATCTAGCTTATTTCTCGTTGGTATTTCACGTTTAAGTTGTGATGATGGTTTTCTTTGGTGAAAACCATTTGAATCTGACCAAAGGTTTACCAATTTATATAGTTCGATATAGCCTTAGTCTCGTTTCATGTGCCTTTAATATTTTGTTTCTATCACATTATTGAAAATCCGCAGACTACAGTCCCTTTGTGAAGTACATGTATGAATTACACTGTAGCAGTTTTCTTCCAGGAAAATGATTTCATTTGTCTGGAAAAAGAACGTTAACCACTTCCGTTTTCTGAATAATTGCCAGTTGACAGTCTTAATGGTACCATAAAGCTAATAATCAAAGTGAAAAAAGGCAATCCATAGAAAATGCCTTTGAAAGGAGTATAGATCACACAGATTAAATTCGTTGAGCAACTTACCTTCAAATGGTAATTTAAACCAACTTGTCACTTAATAGAATACCAAATAATATTTCTTTACTCTTAACGTAACTATACACGTATAACTTCATAAAGAAACGTGACACAACCTTCCAAACTCTTCAGTGCACTAAAATCAAACGCTTACCAATTTTGATCATTCAAATTTGAACAAAATATTCAGAACTATGTCTTAATCTTTTAATAATTATGATAAACCTACCTCCAACGAACTAACTTCCTTTCTTAGGAGACAGAGAATTAGCGGTTTTACATAATCGAGTTACAAATAGATTTGTTTTGAGTTTAACATCGAGTCAACAGTTTTTTCAGGTATATAACGGCTTTCCTAGATCAACCAGTAATAAGTATCTAAAGCGACTCGCTAAAAGTAACTCCCATGAAACCAGAGGTGTTGGTGGGGATTGACACTGGGCTACCAAGTTCTAAGCCCGCAAACTTAAGCACCGTAGCAATAAAGACCCTTCGAAATAACAACAGAGCATTAAACCACATCTGTTTTAAAAATAAAGTAGTCTCTCCCCTTTGTCGATGGGGTCAAAGAGTCAACTCAGCACTTCTTTATTGAGTGTGTAAAATAAAACGACATACGGGATGAGTTAGGGAGAACTTTAATTAACTTCACCTCTCTTAACCTAAACCAGATACTTCACGGTAATGCAGATCTCTCTGCAACAGATAAAGACAGTTTCTTTATGTTAACCATTTATTGACTATACTGGTGATATTAAGCGATCCTGGTAAATTCATGAAACAGTACGCAGTAAACCCAACTTGCACACATTGCAACACAAAGAGAACCTGACTCCAGAGAATGTTGAAACGTACGTTCTACCAAACTCCGCGCATGATTATTTCCCTTTACTCTACTGCAGCAATCTGAACACATCTATGGTGTACGGAATAGACCGAAATTGTAAATGGCGGTCAACCTCCATTTAAAATGGGGGTGTACCGCTAAATTCAACGGTCAACCGTTAAAAATAAGGGTATACCCTTATAAATACCGGTTGACCGTTAATTTAGCGGTCAACCGGTATTTATTTTTAGCATGTGGACTTTTGATTTCGTTGGCCAATCAAAATCGTCGTTTCATCGGTCTTTTCTGCGGGACTTATCTGTACACAATAGATTTCGGAACTATGATTTTCGTGACATTTGTCATAGAAAACGTTCTCAATCATACGAATAAAGGAATGACAACTCTGTTAACTGAATAGTTAAGGTAAGTTTGTTAGTGGATAATACATAATTTCAATTTTATAGAATTCACTTCCATTTAACACTGTTTGTGACGTTCGGGCCTAACTAACATCAGTAGCAGGCACCCTCAGCAGCTTCTAGTTGGCATTCTTCAACCTCTACCAGTGAACAAACACCACCCAAAGACTCTGCATCACTTCAAGAACTAGACGTTTCTGAAGAATGGAAACACACTGACGAGCCCTACAGACATCCCTTCCTTCTACATGATAGCGGGAGATAATATGAGAACTGTATCCTCATGTTTTGAACTGGCCCAGCCCTGAAACAGCTGTGTGCATCGAACATGTGGTACATGGATGTAACTCACCCACCAACTAGAGGTCTCGTCAGACAGTTGAATATTGTATGTGCACCTCTTGGGAAGACAGCTGTGAGCTGTATTTATGCCCTTTTGCCTGGTGAATCAATACACATACCCTAATTGACTTATTTGGCATACAAGACCATGTGCTTTTCTGTTCCTTAACAATTGTTCCATACTTTGATAAAGGTTTTTTGAGGTTTGAACTGAGGAAATTCGAAGAAAGTAGTTTATTTGGTAAGATAAAGGCTATTTTCATTAAAATGAAGGCTTTCTTCTTCATTGTTTAATGACATCTAGTAGGAAATGCTGTAATTATGTTGTTTGAGACAGAAATTTAAGTGTTTTGGGGGTAATCAAAGGTGAGTATATGGGCGTTTTAAATTAGTACAGGAAAATGTGTGCAACATAGCTTTCTTTGTACACATAATGTGTTATTTATGGTGTTAGAAATGTGATTTCTTTAGCTAAAAATAATTGAACAATTAAATGATGGACTGAAAACCTCTTTAGTATTTAAAGGAAATATTTTTTTTAGATAATTCTGGGAAAATTAGTCAAATTGGTCCTCATCTTAACACTGAACTGTTAATATTTTCATGTTACAAAGCAAATGACTGATTTTCATGCATACATGTATGAGGGTCTAACTCTTGATTCATGTTAATCCTTTATCAAGGGATATTTTTGAAAAAGCAGACCAAAACATGCAATCTTTATTTAAAAAGTTGATATAAGAGTGTATATTTATTCAATGCCAGAAGATCCATATCTAAAATACTTTCTGAAACACAATTATTGAGAAGATATTTGATATTCAGGCTTCATCGACAGACATGATATTGGAAAAATAGCATTGGGGAAGAAATCATTGATTTTTAACTATTGTTTTTCTTTTCCACCAATGTTTTCGTTTGCTAGTTTTCAACAATTTTCTTAAAACTAGCATAACCTTTGAATAAAACTCACCAACTAACATGCAAAGGATATATGGTAAGATAACAATAATAAACAATATAAATGATAACCATAAATGATAATGAAATGAAGATGGTTATAAGGAACTTGATTTTGGGAAAGAGCAATTCGTCCATCAAATCGAATTAAAAAAGTTTGACATAATTTCTTATATGATTGTGTGATTGTTTTTTTTTTTTGCACTTAACCAGCCGACTTAACCTATTTCACTTGAAATACCTTTGAAAAGCTCTCTTTGTCTTTTTAGAATTATTGTAACACATACATTTTAGACTGTTAAATGCTGTTTCGGTTAAGGAAAAGTATTATTTAAAGCCTCAGCTCTTGTCAAAAGATCTCAGGTGACAAGTATCCAAGCTTATCTAGACCGACACATGCCACACCAGCTGCTAAAGGAGAATCCTTAAAAAGCAGAAAGTCCAGTCTGAGATCAGACAGTATGAGATGATGTATGGGAGGGAATGTCATAGGTGTACATTTCAGAACAGTGCTTGATGAAAGTTAGAGGCATCAAATGTAGTTGACAATCATATTTCTCACCATTGCGATAAACATACTATTATATTGTCATGTCACATACTCCCTACTATAATGTTACGTTACAGACTCACTTTTACAATGTCAAGTCAAAACCACACTACTACAATGTAATGTCACATACTCACTAATGTAATGCCATGTCTTGACATGTCACATACTCCATACTACCCTGTTGTGTCTCATACTCCATACTCCCCTGACATGTCTCATATTCCCCTGATATGTCTCATAATATGGTGACATGTCACATACTCAATACTACAGTGACATGTCTCATAGTCAATACTACACTGACATGTCTCATACTCAACTCCATACTATGGTGACATGTCACATAGTCAATACTACCCTGACATGTCTCATACTCCACTCCACACTACAGTGACATGTCACATACTCCATACTACGATGACATGTCGCATAGTCAATATTATCCTGACATGTCTCATACTCCATACTACCCTGTTGTGTCTCATACTCCATACTCCCCTGACATGCCTCATTTTCCCCTGATATGTTTCATACTACAGTGACATGACACATACTCCATACTATGGTGACATGTCTCATAGACAATACTACCCTGACATGTCCCATACTCCATACTCCCCTGACATGTCAGATACTCCATACTACCCTGTCGTGTAACAAACTCCATACTACCCTGATATGTCTCATACTATGGTGGCATGTCTCATACTCCAAACTACCCTGACACGTCTCATACTCCATACTATGGCGACATATCACATACTCCATAATACGGTGACACATCACATACTCCATACTGCCCTGACATGTCACATACTTCATACTATCCTGTAATGTCATGTTCTCCTTACTACCCTGACATGTTTCATACTCCATACTATCGTGTTGTGTCGCATGCTATCCTGACATGTCTTATACTACCCTGACATGTCTAATACTACCCTGACATTTCGCATAGTCAATATTATCCTGACATTTCTCATAGTCAATACTACCTTGACATGTCTCATATTCCATTCTACCCTTACATGTCACATACTCCATACTACCCTGTAATGTCATGTTCTCCTTTCTACCCTGACATGTTTCATACTCCATACGATCATGTTGCGTCACATGCTATCCTGACATGTCTCATACTCCCCTGATAGGTCTCATACTACGGTGGCATGTCACATACTCCATTACAGGTGGCATGTCACATACTCTATACTATTGGGGCATGTCTCATACTCCAAACTACCCTGAAACGTCTCATACTCCATACTATGGTGACACATCACATACTCCATACTACCCTGACATGTCACATACTCCATACTACCCTGTAATGTCATGTCCTCCTTACTACCCTGACATGTTTCATACTACCCTGATATGTCTCATAGTCAACATCACCTGACATGTTTCATAGTCATTACTACATTGACAGGCTCATATTCCATACTTCCCTGACATGTATCATACTCCATACTACGCTGACATGTTTTATACTCCATACTTCACGGTCGTGTCACAAACTTCATACTACGGTAGTACCCCGTTCTGTCTCATATTCCATACTACCCTGACATGTCTTATACTCCATACTACCCTGACATGTCTCCTCATACTCCATACTACCCTGACATGTCTCATACTCAATACTACCTTGCATGCTCTAGATTGTACCTCTGTATAGCATTCATATTGAGAGATGGTATAGTCACGGATGGCTTTATGTAAATCTTGACTTGATGTTACTTATCATTCATCTTGAGAGTGGTGGAAGTCACGGATAGCTACATGTAAACCAAGAACAAAAGAGAATGTTCAAGTTTCTTCTACGCGGTCTGTAAAACTAGCTAGAGTTTCCTTTATTCATGGTTTAAACCATTATAGCTATAAATTTCCGAAACTGTTGATTGAAAAGTAGCAAACACTCGTTTTGACCGTCTGTTATGTTTGAAATAAGCACATTTTCGAATAAACGAAGAGTTAGACAAGCGAGTGCACGGGGATTTCCGTGGGACCCAGTTGTTAATGTTGTAAGGGTTGTCCATATAGGGCACGAGTTCGATCCCCATCTGTAGTCTACTACTGAGTTAGTGCACTTTTCTTTAGGGAGGCAATTTGAGCACAAACAAAGTAGTGGCAAGGGGGAATATGTTATATGCCCGAAATATTTGTTAACAGTGTGTTTTTAACACCGTAAAGTTACTAGACGCCCCTATCGGAAAAGAAGAAAAAAGTTGAGTTCTCATATGAAAAGACGTGTGCACATTCATTTACTATACATGTACTTTTCAAATAGTTGTTTTCTATAGTGTTTGAAACTGTCTATTAAACTGTATGTACTTTCAAGTTTATATATGATATCTGCGTGAATATCATTTGAAATAAAGGTAAAATCCCAATGGAAATTATTTGAAATTACCCATTTTTCGTTCTATCGTACTTCCAAGTCTTCCTTAGACATAAAGACGGACAAATATGTATAAACTTTCTTTGTCAAAATAACCCCCCAACGCCACCCTGATTAATAAGCATTCATCTGGACAAGCTTGGGACGAGCTAAGTTAATTATGTCCTTGCTTTTTTTTCGAGACATAAATTATGTCAAAACCAGGGATCGGACATTCGACTCACAATGCGTAAGGTAATTAGGTCGGAACATATTAACTATATCGTAATGCAAACTCTGGCAATACGCTGTCAGATTCCGAATCTAAACGACACTTTTTTCAATTTCAATTGAAATAAACCGAATTGGGTGAATTGCCTGCCCTCTATAAACTATTAATATGTCAGTTTTGTTCTCGCACGGACGGATGGACACACAGACATGTGACGGTCGTAACATTTGGGTATATTTATTTGGATAAAACGGATGCCGTATATTTAGCTGAACGGCTAAAGAAACGGGATAAAACGTTCTAAAATTAAGTTTCGTGAGAGCAGTCTTCCGACTGACCATTCAAGGAGCGGTAGGCCTATGTCGAAATAGTGTCAACAACTATAGAAATAGTGTCAACAACTATAGAAATAGTGTCAACAACTCAACTATAGAAATAGTGTCAACAACTATAGAAATAGTGTCAACAACTATAGAAATAGTGTCAACAACTGAAATAATATTGTCAACATGTAACTACAAACTCGTTTGGATGCAAAATTAACTTTTTGATGTTAAATAAGCCATTGAAATACAAAATGGAAACAAAATGCTAGCTTAACTTCACTCCGTAATTTGGGTTAGTGTGAGATGCGGATATTTTCGAAGGTCATTTAAATACGAAAAAATGCAAGTAATGCAGCAGATAACATACACCACTTCAATATTCATATGGCAAATGCATTAATAATAATATTTTCTATCATTGTTTTCACACAGTGGTGAAATGAGAGTGTGGTCATGTTTTTACTGACCCACAAAATGTCCGCGTCTTATATATTATTTTGGCATTCGGAACACCTCGGCCATTTCTTAAAATAACCTCGGAGGTAATGGGGAGCCATTTTTGAAAGTAGGTCAGCAACGAAGGGCATGTCCCAATCGGAACTACTCGGGTATTTCCGTGAGCTGTGAAATACACCTCGGATATAAGTGTAGGGTTACAATTTTTCGGGTAATTCGGCATCCGCCAATTAACACATTTTCTAAGCGTGCACGTTAAGTAGTCCAATGTGTTTGGAAGCGTTGAACATCCTTTTTAATCACTTTTGATCAGTAACTCATACCAAATGGTGAACTTGTTGTTGTGACATGTATACTTGTTTCCTCAATCAAATTTAACGACTTTTTGGATTTTGCATTCAAGATCTATTTTTAGAAACGAAAGAAAGTGACGTCATTCTCGCGGGAAGCAATATGGCGTCATCCCTATTATTTCAGAGGTGTTTTCTATTGGATAAACCCGATGTGTTCAGATTGGGCATGTCCGTTTGCAATCGTATCTACTCGGAAATCCCGGGGATTGCCGAAAAGAGCCCATTGACAAAATATGAAACAAAGATGTGTTGATATGATCATCTTTAATGAAAAGGGTAATAAAAACCTTCACTTGTGATATATAACTAATTTGTGTGTATCTAAATACATAGTTAGTGCCTGTGTGCATTTTGCGTTATCCGCCGGAAATAAGGCGAATTACCCCAGGATTTCTGGTGTATTCATGTACTGCTTACGAGGTATATCTACCGACTTGTTACGGGGATTGCCGAGTAGATACGATTGTTATTTTGGGTGTCGATTTTCTTACTACTCATGCTTTCTACCGGTACAGCTAAACGGCGGATATGGCCCATATCCGCGGATATGGAAATCGGTCTGCGGATATGACTTTTAATTTTCAAATAATTAACTTACGCGTGATAGTTTTTTTTAAATTGTCGGGTATTTATAATTTTAGATATATCATCACAATAATAAACACCATACATCTTACTTTCACATATAACTTTTAGTATATTCGAGTTATATTGTATTTCTTTCCATGTCCGCGTATAATATAAGTCTGTGGATATGACATCTATTTTCTAAATAATTGACATACGAGGGTGTATTTCTTTAATGTGCATTGTATTTATGATTTGATATATGTTTTAAGCTATGTATGATTAATAAGATACATCTTATCGTCATTTGTAACTATTAGTATACACGAGTTATGCTGTAGTTGTTTTTCCATATTCGCGTATGTATATTGGTCTGCGAATATGACATTATTCTTTAAATTATAAACGTGCGAGGGATGCATTTCATTACTACTCCTTGTTTTCATAATTTGATATATATATTTTTTTTCGCAATGAATAATGAATAAAATGCATCGTATTGTCATTAGTAACTATTAGTATATTCGAGTATTTATTTTAGTGTATCCGCGGATATGTGCCCATATCCGCTGTGAAAGATCAACAAAACAGCATTAACATATCAAATTTCTTATATCAAACGTATATCTTCGGGTGTCATTTAATACTTATTTATCATTATAAATGAATCAAAAGTGTATGACAATTTACCACACTTATTGTTTTTTCCCCAAATAAATGTAATTTCCCCAGACCGATTTTCATATGCGGATATGGGCCATATCCATATCCGCTGTGAAAGATCAACTAAAAAGCATCAAAGCACCATTTTTCTTCTGACGCTTATCTAAGGGTGACATTTAATACTTATTAACTTCTGAATAAACATTGTATTGAAATTGATCCTATTTATTGTTTAAACTTTTATACCACAAATAAATGTCATATCCGCATACCGATTTCCATATCCGGGGATATAGGCCATATCCGCCGTGAAAGTTCATCTAACAGAATCAAAGTAGGGCCTATCAACTTTCATCTAACGCAGATCTAAGGGTGGCACGTAATACTTATTTACTATTCTGGATAAATATTTCATTGAAATAGTCCATACTTATTGTTTTATTTCACAAATGAATGACATACATATATTCGCAGACAATTTCTATATTCGCAGTTATGGGCCATATCCGCTGTGAAAGATCAATTAAAACAGCAACACAGTATAAAATTTCTTCAAAAGTATATCTAAGGGTGTAATTTAACATCTTTGACTATTCTGAAAAAGTATTGTATTGAAATATACCATACTGAATGTCTATTCCGCAAATTAAAGTCATATCCGCAGACAGAATTCCATATCCGCGGATATGGGCCATATCCGCTGTTTAGCTATACCCGTTATCGGTCTGTAAATTGTCCTTGTGACAGGATGAATTTTATTACATAGTACTGACCCAAGGATAACTACACACCCCTGTGATCAATAAGGAAACTTAGCAAAATAATGGCACAACTTAACGGAGAAAAGTTGATGTAGTTAATTAGTTTCCGGGACATTTTCTAACCAATCTAAGCCATTGGTCGGTATGGCTAAACAGCAGATATGGCCCATATCCGCGGATATGGAATTCGGTCTGCGGATATGACTTTTATTTGTGGAATAAAACATTAAGTATGATCAAATTGAATTCAATAACTATTCATAATAGTAAATGAATATAAAATATCACCCTTAGATATACTTTGATGAAATTTGATGCTTTGTGGCTGTTTTTGTTGATCTTTCTCAGGGGATATGACCCATATCCGCGGATATAGAAATCGGTCTGCGGATATGACGTTGGGATTTTTGGAAATAAAACAATCAGTATGGAAAAGATTTCATACAATATTCATTAAGAATAATAAATAAAAAATCAAATGACACCCGTAGATGTACGAAAGAAATAATTCGATACTTTGAAGCTGTTTTTGTTGATCTTTTACAGCGGATATGGCCCATATCTGCGGATATAGAAGTCGGTCTGGGGATAAGACATTTATTCTTTCTACGGTTTATTTAAGTTTATAAAATTCGATTTTAAACTCTAAAAACTGTGTAAAAACACATTGGAACTAATTTTGGACTTGTTGACACATTATTTCAGTTGTTGACACTATTTCTATAGTTGTTGACACTATTTATATAGTTGTGAACACTATTTCGACGTACCCTTCATGGAGTGCCGATGGTTCTACCCGGCTTGACCAGTTCTTTTGGGAAGTTGAGTATGGGGTCTTCCTCCATCATTTAACTGTACTATTGTTGACGCGATGTAAAAAACCCATACAAATAATGGAATAAACCCTTTATCAAATGCAAAATTTTCGACTGTCCCAAATTGAAAGAGTTTGCAGACCACATGTCAAAATGTGATTAAATTGGAAAATATTTTTCTGATAGGGTAGAAAATATTGTTGGAAAAGGAGAAATCTCTTCCGCTCCCACAATGTTTTCCAGAGTCGTTTGCAACAATCAAGTGAAAAGTTGTGATTTTCTTTTGGAAAATGTTAAGGTTGGTCGAACAACAGACGTCGCTAAAAACCAGAGCTTAAACATATCCAATTAGTTATTTCGGTAAAAAAATCGGAATGACAAAAGAAGTTGTCGGATGATAATCGTCTGCTGCAAATGCGTCTAAACGAGTTTTCATCGAAATTATTCTTAAGGAAAAACATTTTCATCAATAAATCTATGTTATTGTACATTGTATTTAGAGAAAGAGAGACCCCAATAATGTTATCGTTAATTTTTTCTAATCGATTTTTTGTTGGGGTGGAAAAACTACCACGAGGTGAATGAAAAAAAGAAACACTAACAAACAAAAAAATAGAAAATAAAAAATAAATAACGAACAAAAACCCGTTGCCTAAGATTTCAACATACCGATTGTATACAAAAGGAGATGTACTAAAATTGTATGATAGCGTCTTTAAAAGAAATTATTAATTATACATTTCGGCTTTGGTTGTTACCGTTAGTTATGAAAACCTCATATGATACAAGAGCGTTGATTGGTTGTTGAGAAATAGAGGGTGATCTGTAAATAGATAAGGGTATACCGTCATTTAGGGATTATATAACAAATCCAGGTAAAATCAGCTAAAATTAGACTACGGCTAACCGCTATTTTATCGGCTTACCCTTATTTTTAACGGTTGGCCGCTAAATTTGAGGGTATACCGTTAAATTTAGCGGTATACCCCCATTTTAAATGGAGGTTGACCACCATTTACAATTTCGGTCTATTCCGTACACCATACACATCGGGTTTATCCAATACACACAAACACGCAATCTGAACACATCGGGTTTATCCAATGTAAACACCTCTGAAATAATAGGGATGACACCATATTGTTTCCCGCGAGAATGACGTCACTTTACCCTTCGTTTCTAAAAATAGATCTTGAATGTAAAATCCAAAAAGTCGTTAAATTTGATTGGGGAAACAAGTATACATGTCACAACAACAAGTTCTCCATTTGGTATGCGTTACTGATCAAAAGTGATTAAAAGGGATGTCCAACACTTCCATACACATTGAACTACTTAACGTGCACGCTTAGAAAATGTGTTAATTGGCGGATACCGATTTACCCGAAAAATTGTAACCCTACACTTATATCCGAGGTGTATTTCACAGCTCACGGAAATACCAGAGTAGTTCCGATTGACAAACACGGTTTGCCAAAAATAGTTACTTATTTAATGTGAAGGTCATTTTGAAACGAGGCTTGCGAGTAAAACCGATTCTGACGTACTACACAGTACCAAAATGATCTGTGTCTCCTAGATACAGCAATCGGACACCTTTCGGAGCCGAGATTTCAATGAATTTTGATGTCCTGTCTCACGAGGGTTTCAAGTTTAAGCATTTGGCAGCGCATTATATATTTTTATCTGTGTGAATACTAACCCATTACCCCATTATACCACACATTACCGCACCTCTCACAAATGACTTTAAAAACCACAGCGGCAAAATACAGAATACCTCCATTTGTAACAATGGTTTATAACTTACATCAAAGGGAAAATGTAGCTTCTTAATTATTAATTGCTCTGGCATATGAAGTTGAATAATTCACAAATCCCCATATGTGACAATGGGTTAATCAATGATAGTAGTATCACTTTTTATATGAAATTAGTACATAATTGAAGGAATAAAACAGTTTCAGTAGTTGATTTGAAAAAAAGTTGTGTTCATGTTGATGATACATTGTACATAAGAAGATAACCTTAAAATTATTTTTAAAAATTAAAAAAATGCTCATCAAGATTCTAACAAATACAACAAACAAGTCGGATTTTCATTTTTTTAACTATTGTCTGTAATTACTAGTAAGATCTGCCCGAAATCAAATTAGAAGGAAAGAGTTAATGAAAGTGACCTTTTCCCGAATTTTTCTATATTGTTCTTTGGCCACATAAGTAATTAGTCCTTATTACATAGGCTATTTCCAGTTCACCGTACACCAGTTCACCATATTTGTTTTACATCGATTGTGAAGGAAGCTAAAGCTTGTTCGTTGCCACTCTCGTTGACTGCTTCCTGGATATTAAATCAGTAATCGCAAAGGATTTGTGGATTAGTCCCGGAATTTTCTCCTCGCCTAATAGGGATTCGAACCCGGGACCCTCGGTACAATAGCCCGACGCTCTACCACTGCACCAATGTCGCCCACATTTCGAATTAAAAATGCCAGAACAAACTAATATGGAGAATACACCTGATTGGAACTGTCTTTTGATGATTTTGAAAGACCTCAATTGCCTTATTATAAGTCAATCAGCTGGACAAAATGAGCAACCTACTCATCATCTTTATTGAATCATTTATTTGCCTGTGCCATGCCATAAGGCTCTTAATAATCCAGGAGCATGTGTAGGTAATTGGTTTGTCAAAAGCACTTCCATTGAATATATATGATAGCAGAAAGCTTCTGAGTTTGGAGCAAATGCTTTAAAAAATCGACAATGTTGTGATGTTTGTAAACAAACCAGGCTGGTGCTTGGATGAAGGCGGTCTTTCGGGTTTTATTTGAAAAGTCCAGAAAATTCAATTGTTGCCCAAGGGATTGGTAGTTTTCTATACTTAAACAAGTTTTAGTAAAATTTCGTACATTATACATCTACCTGCAGGATTTTGAACTTGTAAACAAATGTAAAGCCACACGAGAGTCAGTGGAAATTCTTTCTTTGTAAGAACAAAATTTGATGAAACTAAGGGACTGTGTGGTAAACTCAAATTCGGTGAACATGTTTTAAGAAGTAAGAAGCTCTTTTGGACTAAATGTGGCCCTAAATGCACGACCCGTCGTCTTATTAATATCAGTAGGGAAAACTACGACGTGTCACGGTACAATAATTAATGCAACATGTACAACGTTATTTTGGACGAAAGATAAGGAAAAAGATATGTTTTATGATAGAAAAATTATCAAATTTTATAACTGTCTATATCATTTCTTTATTTTTTGGGGTGTTATAGAAGAAATCTTTCGTAGAACAACCCCTTTACGCAATGCAATTACAGTGGGCGTTTGTCACGTGACTATTTGTTTACTCGCAAAACAAAATGGCTCCGAAACCGTGGTTGTGTGTATGAAACAGCGCACGGAAATAACTGAATAGTTCCGATTGATACTGCGGTACAGTCCCTTACCGAATGAAAAGGGAGATCACTGCGTAGGTGAATAACTGTTAGCCTGGAGGCCTTAACATGCATACCCGCATTAGTTCGCGGTATACGAACGGACCAGGCTCCAGGCTAAATGATTGTCTAAGTAGCACATTACTGATTATGTCAGACAGAAGAATGCAGAGCACGTTTCCTTGAATTCTTGTGCATACACGGTAGAGAAGAACTATTTGCGCTTGTGAACAACAACCCAGATAATTTCAAACAGCTAACCCTGAACGGCTGACACCCGAGGGTCAAATATGGGCACCTACACTCTGAGGTAAACTCCTCACAGTAACCTCCCCTTGCTATGTTTCATCGATCACTGCCACCACAAGGTTTCTTATCAGATTTGGATTAAATGAAATGATTTCCTTTCTCAAGTTTTTACCGGATGTTGTACTTAACTTACAGTTAATGACGGTTCGAATGTCATGTAAAAAGAATAAACACACCAAAATGGTTGGGTCTGAAATTAGGTACACATACCTGCATGTATTTGGTAACCTAAAACTTACCTACCTTTATAGTACATAAATCACGACATATAATTACATACTTTCGCTTCATAATGGGATCGCCAAACGACAATATTCATTCTGTACTACAGCATCAGACACAATTAGAGAGCGCCAACCTTAACCCATTACGAAACAATAACGACAATTAACCACTTTGTTGCAGATGACTTTGTAACACATTGTGGGAAAAGGAGATATTGCTCGTGATGAGCAAATTTTCCTTTTTCCACAATATTTTCAGCACTATTAGAAGATTATTCTCCAATTTCATCACATTTTGAAATGTCGTCTGCAAACTCTTTCAATTTGGGACAGTCGAAAGTTTGGCGCTTGTTAAAGGGTTAACCTATCAGGGACAGAACTACAGATCATACATCGGGGTACTCCGACAAGTCAATGGATAAACGTTACTTCAACAACAAAACAACAACCACGACAACATGTCTCAAATCGCATGGTTTAACTTTTACAGAACAGGGCATACATTTTATTTGACGAGCACATGGTATAGTCATGTTCACATACACACACACATACATACACAATGTAGTCCTGATTTTTGACAAATTTAAAAGACAGTTTATAAGTAGAGGAATGATGAGTAACACTGAATCTGTTTGTGGAAGGTACTTTTGGAAAGCTTAAATACATTATTCTAAAGTTTAAAACAAAAAGTGAGTTTCCACCAGACAGTTTCATGAATACGACCAAATTCATAGAAAGCAAAAATCGTAACAATAACGTAAGAAAGACAACTCATGCAGACTTATTAAAAAAGACAGACAGAGTTACCTCAAGAACAGTAACGGTTTAAAACTTCATACACGTGATCACTGCCGTCATTATGAAATGTAAGTGAACACGTGTCACATCAATAGTTGATCCTCAAATTGGACAAAGGGGCAGTTTAGTGCAATAAAACGGTAATATATTCACTTGTAGGACAGGTGAATGCAAAACTGTACTATCTCTGAATGATGGTTTGAACAAGCCTGTTTTATCTCGAAAGCAGGGTAGGTCGAATACTTTCTCCAAAAAAGGTTTGATGTAATACTTACCTATCTCCATAATAGGGTCAACGCGATACTGAAATATCTCTAAAATAGGGTAAGTGCAAACCTATGCTATCTAGAAAATCAGACGACTTTGGAAACATTGTGTGAAAAGGGGAAATAGCTCTTATCGATTGGGACAGTCGAATATACAGCGTTTGGAAAAGGGTTACGGTAATTACTGCCTCGAATATACCGTTTTGGAAACCGAGAGATGCTTCGAGATTTCAGGTCCCATGTGCTGCTCTAACTGAGCACAAGTGTATGGAAGGTCCAATTCCGTGCTAGGGGAATAATACGCCCGGGCCAGGACCCCAGGCTAGTCTACAGCGGCCTTTAGCAAGATCGAGTACCAAAGACCTAACAAATCATTTTGTCTACCAATAAGGTTTTTGAGAGTACGAAAAAAAAACCATCGTGCCAACAGAGGCATTTGCTCATGAAAAGCCATTTATTATCAAGTCACAATTATGTCTACTTCTATAGCAAAGAAGATGAAAAGTTTTAGAATCTTCACTATAATCTCCTATCGCTCAAAATACCAATTAGAAAGAAAATACCATATGAGGTGGCGGATTAACCCATTTACCCCCATAAGACTCGCTTCGAAGCAGTTGTTTCGGAAAACCTTCAAGCGTAAACATTGTGACATAAGATAAAACAGTTCTATATGAGCAATCAATAAACTCTTCACAACTGGTTTCAATCAATTATCGCATAATATTCGAGAGTTTTGTTGTCGGACAAGCATAGATGGTGTTAAAGCAGCATGGGAATCTTTTTTATGAAACTTTTATGTTGTTCTTTTCTTTACTATTTGCATGATTATATTGTCTGCTACTCTTCTTACTTTCCTATCATTTCACTTTGTCTTTTAACTTTTTTCCCTTAAAAACCTAGTTTAGTCCTTCTTTAATTGACTTGCAGCAGGGAATGTTATAGTTCCTCTGAGCTATATCATCAGCATCACCATAGTATATCATCATCATCATCATCATCCATTTTATAACTTTGACAAGTGCTAGTTCATTGAACAACTAATTCATTATTTTTTTATATTTCTTGTCAGTTTATTAAGAAAAACCTATTAATCATGTAATTCCTTGTTTAAGATAAAGAAAGCTATAACCAAACACATATTTCTTATCAATGTTCTACATCATGAGAAACCGAAGGGTTGGGGTATTGCATAATCTGACCAACCATTCCTTTTCAAGCAATATACAGGAAATTTGCTCCATGCTGTGGAACTGTATTGTTGCCCTGTAGGGTGCCCAGTGGGAGATAAGATACCAGACATTCCAAAGACTAGGCCTTTAAACAAATCGTCGTGTAATTGTCAAATATGACAGAACAATATATCAACATAGAAGTAGAAACTTAAAGAAGGGTAACAAGTGACTTTAATGAAGAAAAGGGTTAGGGGGTTCGACCAGCTGCAAAAGTCCGTTACGCAATTTCTCTCGTCGTCCGTGTTTGGCAGTCGAGAAGATGGGGAAGGGGGAACTACAGTCAAGTTCAAAAGATGTATTCAATCGATTGTGGCCGGTTCAAATTCAAAGCAAAAGCAGACGACAACAAGCATCAACTTGTTAATTCTATAATTTGCGGTTGAACCAAATCCGACAATAAGATCTTTTGCTCATGAGGAGCACTTTGTCCGTGTTTATTGTGCTTTCTTGAGTCTATTGAAGAAGTTATAGCCTGAAAAGGGGAAAATCGTAAATAGATGAGATATCAAGGAGTAAAGGGGTCGTATGTTCGAACGGTCAAGTTCCAAGAAAGTATGTATACATATGAAATTGTAAAATACAGTCCAGTTCGACGACAGCCATGACCGTACGAGGTTTTGATGCCCGGTTTTAAAAAACAATTAACCCATTATACCAAAGACCTAATAAACATTAGGTCTTTGATTATACCACACGCTCCATGCGCTGATGTTCTAGAAGGCTTAGAAAACGTATGTGACAAAAGGATAACTAGCTACTATAAAGCGATTGGGTAACGAAGTCTAAACCCATTATCATGCAGAAGTGTATAAATTCGTGATATATTTAATCGTATGCTTTAGTCAATGTTTCAAAATATGTATTGTTAGTACGGTCTAAGGTGTCCTACATCCTAAATGGGTTATATTTAATTGTTAATTTTGAATATGAATTAATACTGCACATATCTAAATGGAATGGCTTTACTTATAAGCCCATTCTGATACAGGAGCGTCTATCAATGGAACAAACAAGTAGACTACTATATCGTTGCAAGTAATTCATCTTTATATCTGCGTTGTGTAATTTGCTGTTTTGTCTAAATGTGTTAATTGTTCTATTGCAGGTGTGATGAAGAGTGTGTGAACGAAGACGTGGTTTAAAACTTAGACTATTTGACAAACTTTGTTTCGATACAATCACCTAAACTGTTCTTGTGTCCAACAAGAAATACTCAGAATCGATGGATCTAGAATCTATGTATCAAAATATACAGTGAACTCCGTGTAATGATTAATCCAGTGTTAAAACTAATTCATGAAAAGGAAAAGTACATTAATTAAGTATTTGTTAACGAAACGAAAAATGTAATCGACGAGGATGGGATTCGAACCCACGCGGGCAGAGCCCAATGGATTAGCAGTCCATCGCCTTAACCACTCGGCCACCTCGTCTTTCTGTCTGCAATCATCGTGTTCAACAATTTAATCGAAAATCCAAATAGACATAAGAGGAAGCCGAAATAGCAGACGCTGAGAATTCATTTGTCAAGCGGACCAAAATAGAAGAATTCTTAACGATTGAAATAGTTGAAAACGATATAAATTCAAAGTATACAAGATATTGATTCATTGCAGGCACCACAAAAAACATTGAGTGACTTGTAAGTCTTTTTCCGCCAATTTTAGTATTTATCATGGGTTTTCGTGTTATTTTCTTTTACGATGAAACTAACCACAACAAACTTCAAATATCGACAAAATATAGGGAAAACAAGTGTGCCATTTAAATGGCCAACTATAATTGTAGTTTTTCAACTAATGTGTAATAATCAGTAAAGACAAAGTGTTTCAGATTTTACATATATCCTTGATTCCTTTGGTTTCAACCCTTCTTCTCAATCTGACCCCTTAGCAAAATCGGAATTCTTGCACCCGGAGTCCAGTGTTACGGAATCAAGAAAAGTCGAATTTACTCTATTCGCTCGTTTTAAAGATTTAACGCAAGCACAATGGGATAAAAACATGAAAAAATGTATCTGAACTACAATCTTAACCTACTGTGATCTAAGCAAGCATGTTTCACCTAAATCTGTAAATAGCTGATCAAAGTATTGTCAGAAATCTAACACCAAACTAATTTCTACATAAAACAATAACCCATCCGCAAACCTCGAAGCCATTTATCACATAATTGATACAAACATTTAATTGATGCGCGTTTAGTCTAATGTATTTCGGAATGCTTCGGAGATAATTAATGTTCTCTATAATCTATTTGTTTAGCCAGATAGTCTCGGAAGTGGAAGGGTCTTTTATTTGTCACTTGATTTTGATGCTGAACCAAAACAGTTATTATTCAAAATGTGTTGGTTTCGAACAAAATGATCTTGATTTTGTTCATGAATGGTTTCGATGTTGCTTTTTAAAGCACCGTATTCTAAAGAACCCCTGCCGGAATAAACCCCCACCCTAAAAAACGGCATAGCGGAAGAAACCCCCACTCCATGCTTGCACAAACGGAAGAAAGCCCCACTCCCTGTTTGCACACACGGAAGAAACCCCCAGCCATAGCGGAATAAACCCCCACCTTGGTCACATTTCCAACGCTGGCTTACCAATGACTTGGACTTCTTCGTGCAGCAGTTCCCTTGGTAAGATAACTTCTGCCCATCCTTGTTATTCTTTATAATCACCATGTGGTATGATTTGATATGCAAGATGCAATGACGGAGATCTACAATTTTGTTATCTATGTATACCTTTTCTAAAAACAAACATTAACTAAAATCAATGCTATCGAATTAATGCGCCATTACAAGCAATTGTCTGTGTAAGTACAATATGAAAGGGTCCACTTTTAAAGGTAATTTACATATTTGCATCATGGAAGGTAATTAACTCATCACCAATGCAATCACTTACCCGTGGCATATCATAAATAGTAATAAACACTGTCAAGGTAAAGCACATGTTGAAGCACATTGTTGGTGAAAAAAACTAGTTTTGATACCAGTTGTCACAATCATAGAAAGTACTAATGTTGCCGTCAGTTGGTGTTATTGAAGTCAAATGTTGTGGCCGATGGCATGTAGGAACTCGCTGATGGTCTTCTTCCTATGAGCGTACGGATTACCTTCAATTTTCACTATAATATACCAAATAGATATGAGTGGGGGTTTATTCTGCATATGCCAAATATGAGAGGGGGTTTATTCCGCATATGCAAAACGAGCGTGGGGGGTTTCTTCCGTATATGCAATTTTATGTTGAAATTGGTTTTGATCAAATGTTTGTCATACTAAGTTTCACATGTCAAATCATGCTGAATTCAATAAAACCCTTATTCTGTTGTTATTTAAGTTGATTACCAAAACATTTGAACGTAATCACTTTGTATGCTACTCAATCAATTGTTGTCAGAATTCCTACCTGATCACATTCAATTGGTCAATTAACAAACCTTTATTGTTAATTAGTTACAAGGATTAAGGGTTGCGGTGCTTATTACCACCAATCTGACACAATTGCACAATATGGTCATGTCATAAAATCCTTTGTTGTTTGTCACAAAGATTAAGACTTGAGGTGCTATTTTACACTTATCTGACACAATTGCACAACACAATAAAAGAACCCTTGATTCCAGAGCCGGCTGGCGATTTAAACGATCAACCATTCGCCACACAAACTCCCTTTCCTAACATATCAAAGCAACCCTGGGTCCTTAATTAGTTTCATAAAAGTATTTGGATAAAGTGCAAAAAAAAGATATGGATTTGTCTTGTTTTTCATAGCTTATAGATTTGGATACTATACAAAATAAAAGGTATGCGAATAAATGAGCTTTTCACAAGTCAATATTTGATGTAAGTGCCCTTAAATAAAAAATATGAGCAAAATTTGTTTATCGAATCTCAGGTTAAAAATCTTTAACATCTGCTTTTGATTATCAAATGTGACTTATGACGTTCGTCAATATGTGAATTGAGAAAAAATCATATACTTATTTGCTTTTGCCGAGCATTTCGTTAATTAGAACTAATCAATTTGATGACATTTCTTTTTGATGATCTTTTTATTAATTCGAGGCTCGAAAATGGTATTCATTCATTATTTTATTATTTTAAGACACACAAAATCGTTTTTCACTGACCATATACATACGCCCTTCATTGTATTTTGCTTTCAAACTTTTTGACGTCATTTTAATTTGACAACGCTTATAATCCATGCTTTCATTGGACCTTTCTTTCTTATGGATATTTTTGTGTGTGTTATTGTTAGTTCGGCAAATGACTATTTTGTCACTTGTCAATATTGAAAAAGATAATTATTTTTGTAAACGGAAACAAATCAACACAAGTTCTGTCTTTTCTATTCGTCCTTACACACTAAATTGTCCTGAAAATGTTTGTGAAGAAATAGATAGGTTTTTCTCTAAGATGTGGGTGACAACTTGCGGAAATCAGACGACATTTAGCCAAAGTCGGCTCGTTTTAAAATTCAAAGTTTACGTAGGTTTAATCCGTTGATATCGAAATTGATTAAAAGCATACACCGTATAAAAGTCTTCTCCACCAATCGTAGTCTGTAATAATCTGAATGTCTTATAAAACCCGATCAATTTACCATACTCTTACAAAAAGTTTCGCGAAGAATAACATGAAGTCAAAACCGGATGTAAGTTTACACCCTCATTTAAAATGGTTTAGATTGTGGATCGTTTTGGCCCCATGTTGCTCATGCACAATGGAATGTACCTCTGTTGGGAAGGTGCCTTTGATAGGCCCCTGTTATATAACGCAAAAAAGCCCTGTATCTAGATTGTCCTCTATAGTTCCATTGCCAATAATAAAGCTTTACTCACTGTGCAAAAGTTGTCAAATTGAAAACTAATTAACATGCTCCAAAAAAAACGAATGGCACTCTTAAGTTAAAATACATTCTTTACACATGACATATTTTTTAAAATCACTAGAGCACCTACCTCTATTAAAACTCCACAGGCTTGCATTTTATGAGTGAAATTTGTTCTTTCAGGGTCCAGAGCATGTAAATGGTGACTGAGTGTTGGTCAAGAAGTTATCTGGGATACACTAGTAGCCAGAGTTCCAAAAACCCTTAATACTAGTAGCTAGCTTTTCAACCTTGACTCTGTTCTAGGATATTCTAATATGCATTTGTATTTCATTGAAAATGACCCTTTATAAGTTCTTCTTCACAGATTAGGAATTGAATGTCAAAAAACAATGTCACTGAAACCATTATTTGTATTGCTGTTTGATAAGCAACTAAAAGAAGCTGTTGAAAGCATGATTTATTATTGAAGCATCCATTTATCTTAGTATGCTCAGGCTGTAAGTGGTAGATCTCGAAAGCAATTTCACGCTTTTGGATTGAAATACATATTAATTCACTTTAAAGAATTAAAAACAATCTTATTTTTTATCAAATGACTATTTTTAGGACTAAGAGCATAACATTTATACAACAATACAGCTGTTGTGCAGTTGTTAAGAAATCAAATTTTAACTATAAAATTTATGTGAACATGTACCAAATTATGAATATCAAACATCTTAATCCAAACTAGCTTTTTAATGCATTTTTAAACGCTATGCTGTTGTTACTCATTGGAATTGTCTTACCTTCCTGTATCTTAAAGACCCTTTATTGTACCCTTTCTCATCTAATTTAAGGCTGTGAAGATTCAAAGATTTCTGGAATTCAAGAAAATGCTGTCAAATGCTGATTCCTTTTATAAAGATGAAAATAGAGAAAAAATATCCAACACTTTTAAAATGACCGAGAAGGTAAGCAAAATAACCATTATATATATTCTTGAATATGAAGTTGTAAACCATATATCCTGCGTGAAATCTCACCCACTTTTTACGACCATTTCTCCTTTTTTAACCACCAAAATCAACCAAATTTGCATTTGTGCTTATTTAGATCTGTCTAAATTAAGAACAGCTTTGGCACAGCCAACATGTTTCAGTGTGCAGGTTTGACAGGGTGAAGGACAGTGGTACAGAGGTTTGGTAACAGCCTGTGTATGTGGAGGTGTTGGGTTCAAGTCTTTGATTAACTTGACAACTGACTTTTCATTAATCAACATTCAGCACATATTAGCCAAGTACTGGTTACATCTCCAGGGAGCAGAATCATGAGTGATTCAGTAAGTTGTAAGAACTTGTTTCACAATTGATGTTAAAAAAGATTGGTTAAAACAAAGTTTAACTAAGTTAAACTCAGAGCTTTTTTTTCTTTCAATTGGAAAGAGGCATAGGCCTGGTAGTATTGGGAAGTTGTGTCAATGAAATTCTTGAATTAAGAAAGCAAAAAAGCTTGTGTGACGAAGAATTTTTGGGTAAACTGCATGATCTTAAAAAAATTTCGTATATGTGTCTTTTATAGCATAAAAAACACAGAAACTGGGTTTTAGCAGAGTTAAATTGCAATAAATGATTGGATTATCATCAATTTCATTAAATCGACATGTTAGATTATTTAATGAAACTAACTGTAACTTTATTTTTGTATAAATCCATTTGATTTTTACATTTTGGCTATTTCTACGTAATAGATTCGATTAACACATGAACAAAACGATAATCCCTGTTAATTAAGAAGATTTTGATTGGAGAAAACATTTTCCTTTGTCACATTACATTTTTCACAATGCTTCAATAATATAACTATTAAGATACAATGTTTTGTAATACTTGTGAACCATTTGTACAAGTTCATGCCTTTGAATCTTTTTTTATTAACTAGAAGAGAAACATTTAATTGTCATACTTTAAAATTCTGTCAGCTTATAGTTTCGATCTGTATTTTGTAATAGTAATGAGTGTTTTGAGGTGACATGCTAATGAACAATATGGAAAAGTAAACCAAGGGAGGTAAATACCCAATGGTATAAATGCAGTGGAGTTGTTTTTATAAACAGAGTTTCGTCCCTTTATAAATTTGCAAGAAGCAAGTTAACTCGGATGATCCAAGCTGTATTATCTACGTCTGGACAAAGACCTAATAAACACAGATAAGCAACTCTGCAAAATACCGTTCTTTCTCGCGTTGACATCTCGTTCGCGAGATTTTGCCTTCCTGTAAATACAGACGCTTTATTTTGTTAATCAAAGCGTCTGCCGTCGCTGATAAGCTATGGTAGCCCTAACTCGGATGATCCAAGCTGTAACTGCGTGACAGTGAGAGTGAAATATCTACGTCTGGATCATTCGGACTATGGTAGCCCTTTTATTGACCCTCCCGACCCCAAAAACCAATAAACAGATGGCCACCAGCTGTGGTGCCCTGCTGTGATAATTACCGGGGATTATAACTTATTGTAATATTGCACTGTGTCAAACTGAAATGTCTAGCTGAATTTTATGACGGAGGAAAATTTCAGCAGCAAAATTTACTGTTAAAATATTAGCTTAAATCTATACTTTTGTGGAATGGGTCTCTAAATGGGAATTATCTTTTTTTGCGGCATATCATGTACAATATTCTATGAATTAATAATTCGTAATGGGGAACATTCTATTTTCTTTGAAAAATGTACTCAATACCATCATCATCACCATCTGCATCATCATCATCATCATCATCATCATCATCATCATCATCATCATCATCATCATCATCATCATCATCATCATCATCATCATCATCATCATCATCATCATCATCATCATCATCATCATCATCATCATCATCATCATCATCATCATCATCATCATCATCATCATCATCAACAATGTTAGAATTATAATATCAAACAACAACTAGCTATATACTTCTGCGCACAAATATGCACCCGAGTCTGCTTTTTATCTCTTGATTTGCAGCATGTTGATGTCATACACTTCCAGCACACACAAACATGCTGTCATTAGCCGCAAATTTTAAACTTTCTTTGCATGGCAATTATTTCCAGCTGAACCAAACAGAACACATCGTTACATCTTCCACGTATACAGTTTATATACAATAAGAGAGTACTAAGAATAAATTCAAATTAAAAAAAAAGAAGACCAGTTAAGAGAATTAAAATGCCTCTTAACATCACAAACATATGAAAAAAAGTTCTTGATCTTCCCTTGTTCGATAAAAATATGTGTAATGAATCAAAGTTTGTCTAAATCAACCCATATTTTGTTTTTGTTTCAGAGGAGTTAGACAAAAACTATTGCTCTACTACTAAAACATGCAACCATATGATTTCAAAAAACCAAGACCAGAAAAGAGAATATAAATGCCTCTCAACATCACAAAAATGTATAAAAGTCCTTGATCTTCAATTGGTCGATAAAAATATGTGTAATGAATCAAAGTTTGTCTAAATCAACCCATATTTTGTTTTTGTTTCCGAGGAGTTAGACAAATACTATTGCTCTACTACTAAAACATGCAACCATATGATTTCAAAAAACCAAGACCAGATAAGAGAATTTAAATGCCCCTCAACATCACAAAAATGTATAAAAGTCCTTGATCTTCAATTGGTCGATAAAAACATGTGTAATGAATCAAGGTTTGTCTAAATCAACCCATATTTTGTTTTTGTTTCCGAGGAGTTAGGCAAAAACTATTGCTCTACGACTAAAAAATGCAACCATATGATTTCAAAAAACCAAGACCAGATAAGAGAATTTAAATGCTTCTCAACATCACAAAAATGTATAAAAGTCCTTGATCTTCAATTGGTCGATAAAACTATGTGTAATGAATCAAAGTTTGTCTAAATCAACCCATATTTTGTTTTTGTTTTCGAGGAGTTAGACAAAAACTATTGCTCTACTACTAAAACATGCAACCATACGCTTTCAAAAACCCAAGACCAGATAAGAGAATTTAAATGCCTCTCAACATCACAAAAATGTATAAAAGTCCTTGATCTTCAATTGGTCGATAAAACTATGTGTAATGAATCAAAGTTTGTCTAAATCAACCCATATTTTGTTTTTGTTTCCGAGGAGTTATACAAATACTCTACCATCCCATCCAATTCCAGCACTTTCGGTTCTATTGATGATACACATTTTAAAACACGTGTTTCACCAGTGGTAAAAGGAAATCAATTGTCTCATATGCAATTATTAATAAAAACAACACACTAATAAAGGAATGTTAAAACTATCGAAAAATTAATAAAATAAACGTTAGTTTTCACACTTTATTCAACCTTCGTTTACATCGTCTAGCTGGCAGACACACTTCAGTGCCGAAGAGATTAGGGAGTCTCGCATAGTCTCCCGAAATCTCATCCTCCACGAGATGATAAGGGAGTTCGGTCTTTACCTATGGGGAGTTGCTTATCTGTGTTTATTAGGTCTTTGGTCTGGATCATTCGGACTAGAAGCAAGTATGATAAAGAAAATTCTCTTAAGACATTTTGTATAGAAATCATTATGACGCTAGCAGGAATTGCCTATCACAAGCATCATTGAAACTTTTTAAAAGTAATTCAAAGAATATCACTTAAAAAAAAAACCAATGACTTTATAGAGAGTATTGTGCAAGGGTGCACATAATATAAAGTTGTGCAATTATCCATTAATATAGAAAATAATTGCTAGATAAGGTGAGATCATTGAAATTTTATTTTGTTGTAATTTCTGTAAATAAGACATTTTCATGTTTTTCCAAAAATGTTTGTTCTGCTATTCTTCATGGGGAAATGCGGCTGTTTGCCTACTCAAGAAATGTATATAAACACTTAAGTCAACAATGTATGATATATTGATACATACTATTATGTCAAGATATATGTACATAGACCTTTTCCTCATATGTAAATGGGTATCTGCTTGACCCAGTGGTTGAAATGGCGGACTTGGAATTCAGGGGGTCCTGGGTTCGTGCCCCACAGACACCTCTGGTTTCATGAGAGTGACCTTTGGCAAGTCACTTCAGAGCCCTGGCCTAGTACTGGTGGATCCAGGAAAGCTGTGATGTAACTGAAAATTGTTGATATGGCGTTCAACTCCATACTAACAATTCATATGTTAAATGATATTTTTATTTCAACATGAACACTGGCAAAATATTTATGAACTTTTGAGACAAAGGAAAAGCAGCTTTTATAAGCTTTTTCTTTATTTATCTTGCCTGTTTTTACTGTAATATCTTCAAAGTAATGAAGTTGTTACTATATCAATGGTTCGATGCAATCAGTCATCTCAAAAGTACGCCAAACCATCTATAATGGCCTGTTAATTTAACTTTGGTCCTATAAAACCTTAAATTTGTTGGCCATTGTGATAGTTGATCTAATTTGGTATGACTTAAGATTGGTACAAAAAAGTTTGAAACGAATTGTTATTTTGGATTGACCGGTAATTACAAAGTTCTTATGCTGTTTTGCACATGTTGGTTATCTTAATATTTATCAAAGCATAAACTTATCAATTTAAGTTCATAGTACTCTTGCTACTTTTTGATATGGTAGATATTATTAAAACAAAAACCGTCCTTGAGAAAAAGAATTTTGAATCCAGAGCTACTGAAAACATGAGGCCTAATGAGGCATCAATAAAGTTTTGTTTCAAATAAGTGCGAAAAAGCTTTACTTATAAACATACATTTGTAATCATTGTTAACAGAATTCATGTAATTGCACAAGAGATGTCGGGAAATTTAATTGTTTTCTACTATCTGTTAAAGTTGAGCAAAAAAGCAAAAATTGATTTTGCCCGTCACATTATTCTTTATGCTTGACTAAATATCCAGCATTTTCCCCCTCACTTCGTGTCAAGACTGAGCAGGATTATAGTAAATGTGAAGGACTTACAACAGTATTCGGGATTCATCCCATGTCATGAGTCCATCACACTTGAGTAATGTACGAAATTAATTCATTTATTAATGTTGATGCGATATAAAATACAATGAAAAACCCATCTCTTTTTGTCAAAATATTTTCTTGATACTACAACAAAACTTGTATCCGTAAATTATTTGTCAAAAAATGAAGTACAGAGAGAATGGTTTAACCCTTAACCAAATGCCAACTTTTTTACTGTCCCAAATTGAAAAAGTTTGCAGAAGATGTTCCAAAATGTGATGAAATTGAAAAATAATCTTCTGATAGAGCAGAAACATTGTGGGAAAAGGAGAGATTGCTTGTTAAAGGCCTAGTCTTTGGAATGTCTGGTATCTTATCTCCCACTGGGCACCCTACAGGGCAACAATACTGTGAGTTCCACAGCATGGAGCAAATTTCCTGTATATTACTTGATAAGGAATGGGTGGTCAGATTATGCAATACCCCAACCCTTCGGTTTCTCATGATGTAGAATATTGATAAGAAATACGTGTTTGGTTATAGCTTTCTTTATCTACAACAAGGATTTACATGATTAACAGATTTTTCTTAATAAACTGACAAGAAATATAACAAAAATAATGAGTTAGTTGTTCAATGAACTAGCACTTGTCAAAATTATAAAATGGATGATGATGATGATATACTATGGTGATGATGATGATGATATACTTCAGAGGAACTATAACATTCCCTGCTGCAAGTCATTCTTACATAAATTAATCTATATTAAAGGCACAAATTAAAAAAACAATCCCCTATTAAAAAAAACATCCAAAATTCCAAAAATATATTTCAAGTCTTACATAGAAAATAATGTCATTCTGCTTCAATTTTCATAATGTGGAATATTAATAAGAAATAAATGTTGAATTCTTGATTTCTTTATTTAAAACAACGACTTACAAGATAAGTAGATTTTTCTTAATAAACTGTTTAGAAATGTGAAGAAAATAATAAGTTAGTTACTCCATAAAATAGCACTCATTATACTTATAACATTGATGATGATGATGATGATTTTGATGATAATGTTGATGATGCTGATGATTTTGATGATAATGTTGATGATGATGATGATGATACTACAGAGGAACTATAACTATGCTGCAAGTCATAATTACGTAAAATGATCTTTATATAAGGCACAAATTGACAAAAAAAAAAGAAAAAAAACTACTAAAAAACCTTTCAAACTTCCAAAAAAAATATTTGAAGCCTAATTGAAAAAAAAATCAATTCTGCTGCTTAAATGTCCTCTTTAAAAAAAATTGTCAAAAGAAACCCATCAGTTTGACACAGTGCTATACATGGTATTACGTAATCCCAATTAATTATCACATCTGGTCATCACACCGGGTGGGCATCTGGTTATTGGTTTTGGGGGGGGTCAATTAAAGAAGGACTAAACTAGGCCTTTAAGAGCAATTTCTTCTTTTCCCGCACTGTTTTTCAGAGTCGTCCGCACCAAACTGATTATATGTCGCTATTGTGTGGTAATGGGTTAAGAAAAGATGTGCTGTGTATATTTACTTTCATCGTGGTAAAGCTAAGATTTTAACCAAAGGCCGTGGACTTTTTGTAATGCAGGATTTTTTATCTCATTGGCTAATATTTGGACTAATATTAAAAGTACATTGGTCAAGTACATTTATCTAGAAGTGTCCTGAGTAAATCAGATTTGTAAACTATGTTTGTTTAAATCATTGACCAATATTAAACTTAACAATAAAAAAAGGTTGATCAGAGGTGGAACTTACCATGGCCCAGAAATCTTTATACAAATATATATAAATATATATATAATTACAAGAATCATCTTAACCCTTTCTCAAACAACAAATTTTCGCCTGTCCCAAATTGAAAGAGTTTGCAGACGACATTTCAAAATGTGATGGAATTGAACACTATACTTCTGATAGAGCAGAAAACCTTGTGGGAAAAGGAAAACTTGCTCGTTACGAGCAATTTTTCCTTTTCCCACAATGTTTTCTTAATTGTCTGCAACAAAGTCGTCAAATGTCGTTATTGTTTGGGAAAGGGTCAAAGCTGCTTGTTCACAGATGTGGGGAAATTCAGAAGTTAAGATAGAATACCCATAATCCGCCATTTTATAAATAAATCTTTCGTCAGATTACTTAGTTCATTCTGGGAAAACATAAGTTAAACTATTCTGTTTAATGAGATTTTTTTTTAAAATGTCGGATTATGGGTATTCTACCTTAAGAATTAATTTCTATGAATCTGCGCTACAGCTGCACTGTTATATGATACACTCTGAAGAATCTTTTTATTTTTTTACAATACCATATAACATTGGACCAAAAAACATTTTTGATAATTTAACATGTGTAAACATTCAATTATCATGTATTTTAATGGTTCAATTTTTTATGATAAGCAAGATGTTGCAACTAAAATATTGTTGATAACAAAGTTTGCCAATTGTCTAAACTCTTTTGTTGCCGATTTGTCCCTTTAATTTTGGGGGATATTCATGTATTTATATACTGGGGTGTAACGGAAAATCCATCATGAAAGAAGTGGTGCTGACTTGGGGAAATTGGCATTTTTCCTAGCCTAGTGCTTGCGGAACACCAAGAGCAGCAAAGAAAGAGTTAAACAACCATCTTTTGGTGCTTTCAAAAGTTGTTTCCTTTGTCCAAATGATGTCACATGTCCTCACCAAACAATTGGTTTCACCTCTTTTTTTCCCATAGACAGGCCAGTGACTATCCTAAGTAGAAGATTAAAGTTACAATTGCACTCGTAAACAGTTAAAAATTATGGAATTGAAATGAACATCAGATTACATTTTAAAATCCTTTTTAAACTTAGGTAACAAGGTTTAAAAAACTTTTCAAAGACCTATGTGGCAAGATTATCTAGATAGAGGGCTTCTTGTTCTGAGTTAAGTTCATTGTTTACGAAATAAACCCATCTTTAAATGGTTTGCAGTATCTGCAATACAAATGATCTTTTTCTTCTAAGTACTGTTTTATACAAGATTGGGAAACTGTCAATAATCTAGTCCCATGTTACTTTAGATAATTTAAATCTACATCTGTGAGATAGTCCTTTTAACCCTTTACCAAACGCCAACTTTTTGACTGTCCCAAATTGAAAGAGTTTGCAGACGACATTTCAAAATGTGATGAAATTGAAAAATAATCTTCCGATAGGGCAGAAAGCATTGCGAGAAACGGAGAATTTGCTTGTTAAGAGCAATTTCCCCTTTTCCCACAATGTTTTCCTGAGTCGTCTGCAACAAACTGGTCAAATGTCGTTATTGTTGGGTAATGGGCTAACAGTGAGGTGACATTCTGTCTTTCATTGTTAGTTTTTTTATAATAATTATGATCATCTTGAACTGGATGACTGACTTTCACACATGTGTATCAGATGACCTCATCAAACTACTCTGACCAAAGGATAATTGGTCTCAATTAACAATTACAAGCAACCTCATCTTTTGGCATTGTAGTCTCTGCAAAATATCTAAAGAAAATGTTAGGATGTTTCTTTCTTTGAGATTGTTATCTTCTCATTGAAGATGTTTTGTCGAGTATTTAATAGTGTTTTTGGAAAGAAGAAATAGATGAAAGTTTACATTCCTCAATAGAAGACCAATACAATCATGATACTTCAACCCACTTTAATGCATCTGCTCCAGAAATGTTTTGTGTAAACTTATTTATTTTTAAAATCAATTTTGACGGAAGCTTGAAGCTTATTGATTTCACACTATGTCTTGATGACTACTTCCTTTATACTGAACAAGTGCTCATGCTATTTTTAGGGATAGTTACCCAGCAATTTTCACCTTGCCTAACAGGATCAAACCTGGGACCTTTAGTACAAGAGGCTGGCACTGACTTCCTCTGCACCACTGTCACCCAAGAGGTCTTTCAAAGCCATTGTGACAAAAAGGATGAATTTCTCAGAATGAGCATTTTCCCCTTTTGTTACAATCTTTTTTACCCAGTATTGTTATAGAAAAGTATCCGTCTGATGTTATTCATTGTTGTCTGCTATTGCTTTGAATTTGGACCAAACACAAATTCCTGAGTGGGGTGGAATGGGTAAAGAAATCATACTTCAATCCCAACACCATGTCATGTACACTAGATATCAATTTTTAATGCGAGACCCCATGACAAAAGTTTCATGATAGTTGATAACGTTCTATTGTGGGTAATACTAGATATTTCTACCAAGATCCCATTGAACGACTTCAATAGTTTGTATTATGTGTAAATTTTGTCATATAGCACCCCCGTTTATCGGTTGCTTTATCGCAGATAGAATGAAGTCTTTGCGTTTGGATTTGATTGGATAAACTTTGTCTCTATCTAACTTAACCCTAGCTTGGAAACCTGAGATATTTGTAGCAGGTGTATGGTGTATGGGCACTGTGAGTGTGGATTATTGAAACTTTGATTGGGATTCGTTTAAGTGGTTATCAATTAACTTCAATTACAGATGCTATTTAGGGTTTGGAAGAATTAGTAACTTACTCATTGTGGTGGTGCCTGTGACTTGTTTATTTTTTAAACATTGTTTTTTTCTATATATTGGTAGTTTTGATTCATGTACCTTATAAAACGAACTGGTTCATTTTTTCATATGATTGCTTTTTTTACATGATACACTAATTTTAAACTTTTAACATATAATTAATTTAAGGTAGCTGATGATATGAGCATTAATTCTTTTATTCATTTTTTTCCTTTTTTTTTTAATTTGTGTTTCTTCCTTTTATATACCATGGGAATTTATGAATGGTTTAAACTGAAAGTAACACAATATGACAAATATTGAAAGGAAAAAGGCATTTTTTTTTTAAGATATAAGGGAAAAAACACTTTAACAAAAGGATAAATTGCTCATAAGAAGCAAATTATCCTTTTGCCAAAGTGGTTTTGTATTTCTGTTGCAGCAGTTGCGATAAAGTGAGTCATATGTTGCACAAGGTTTAATGCTATCACAGCTGCAATGACGATTAAATCTTTGAGCATATCAGCATAACTAGGATAAACTGAAGCACTAATTCTAACAACTTGGTACTTTATTGCTCATCCTAACTTTAAATCTTTATTTGCACATATTGAAAAAATGCGGATAAGATACAAGTACAATTTCATGAACAATCTCTTTATTTCTCACAATGATTGTAAAAATAAAATTACCCATGGCAGACATATGCAATACTTGTTCTCTGAAGTAATTTGTTTTAAGTGTATTTTTTCTCATCACCCAAAGCAGACATGATTATATAGAAAAAATTGATGTGAACTGTCAATTACGAGTGTTTAGGATTGACATTTTTATATCAGAAATGGATAAAAACGGAATCCTGTGAGGCTTTACAGTGATAAAGGTGTTTATACTGAAATACAGGATTTATTTCTTATCTTGGGAAAATGAGATATTTCATTGGGAGAAGTTAATAGCCTGACAGAAATAATGAAGACTGTTGTTGTTAATATAGGTGAGTTTTTTTCTTTAGTTACTTTTTTTTTTATTCCTATGCTATTGGTTGTCTTTGATATAGATGTATCAGATGGTTTTAGAAATATTACTGGGTTGAAAATATAAATTGCTCACATTAGACTAGCATTTTATTTTACACTTATTGCTTTCTTAGAGCAAAGACCATTTATTACGATTTTTTAGTGCTATGCATATATCTTTGGTTGATCTTAGCTACAGTAAATCTTGTTTTACGTGTCCATGATAATGCTTGACAGAACGATGACCTATCAGATGACTTGATATCCACATGGTTTCACTGTAGACCTGTAGAATACCAATTTTTCAACATGACTTGATTGACCAGCCCTAATTTGCAGTCTTGTCTGGAGGTCTTCCTCAATTATTATGAACTTGATATGACAACATACCATAAATATTGTTGAAGTGATGTAAAACCGACATAATGTGAACAAGTAGATAAATCAATAGGGGGCCAGTGATACAGATAGCTTGTTCTGAAAGACTTTCACCCTGTTTCATGATAGCATCACATAACAAACAATTCATTTGTGTTTGAGAGATATCAGTATTACCAAAAGTCCCTTGGGGGTTTGGGGGTGGGGGGTCTCAGACGCATGACTTAGTTGACACTTTCTGCAGAGGTGTCGAAATCAAATGTCTCTATTGCCAAGCTTATCCAAAAGCCTTAACGGACAAGGGAATCTTTACTGAAATTAATTAGATTTTCATGAGAGTAGTCTCCAAACTGACATATGATATGTCATTAGTTCTACCTGGGTTTACCTGCCCTTCCAGGCAGTTAAGTCTAATGAGATCTTTCTCCATCATTATGAGTCCGGCATCGCATCATAACTGAAAATAAGTTTAAGTCTTGACAATGTAAAACCCATATAAAACAAATATAATAACAACCCCTTGATGCCTAGACATTTATATGCAATTCAATAGTTGATTGTGACTTACTGTATGATATTTTCTGCAACATAATACTGTTGAAGAGACAGCAAAAAGAAATAATGAACAAATTCTTGATCGTAAATTGTGTTAATATCAGGAAAAAAAAAATCATTTTTATATACTCTAAGATTGAAAGATTTTTATTCGTAAAAAACTCAGTGTTGGATTTTTTTTTTATATAATTGAAAGTGTAAAGGCTAAGTAAAAGGTGTTTATAAGGACAAGGGATCCTGTGGGGCCAAGTGGTCAAAGTTCTAGTTTTAGAGCTCTTGGGTCCCTGGTTTGACTACAACGGTAGTCTCAATAATGATCCGTGAACGAAGCTTTTTTCGTCATTTGGACATTTATCGTGCTTCGAAGGCGTCAGTCAAAATAGCAATAGCCTTCGAGACCAGTTATCTGGACTAACTACCACGGGTACCTCTTGTTTTGTGGGAGGGTCCTTTTGCAAGACACTTATGATTTCTAGCATTGTATTGGGTGATTCTAGGAAAGCCGTACCATAACTGAAAATATGTTGATATGGCTTTAAAGCCATATCAACATATTATCAGAACTGGTTGTCTAAACTCTTTCTTTCATATTATTTTTAAAAAACGTCAGCCTCAATTAATTTCAAGAGAAAGTTTCTCTTGTACTAATTGATCAAGTCAGTAATGTTTTCTATTATATGTTTGGTACTGTAGACCCATTTCCAATCAAATTAACTAATTATCATTCCCAATTTTCCATTAAAGCTCATCTTTGAATATTCCTGAAAATTTCCCAATTTTAGCAAAGAAATGCGGTGATTTCGTCAAACTTGTGCGATACAAGACCCATTCCCAAAATAAAAAAAAAAAAATGCATTATGCTTGTAAAAAACTCGTGTAAGTTGTTATAATTGGTGAAATTTGAATCGGTATTGAAATGTTGACTCATGATATAATGATAATCATTTATCTGGATTTTGACATTACATACACAATAAGAATAAGCCTACATTGTACATAACCATTGTGTGACATGACAGACTTGGAAAGATTTGGTTCAACTGTCAAAGTTAATATTTTATTAATGTGCTATATAAAACTTTCATTTAGAAATGGGCCACATTGAGTATTGAAATGATCTAAATTTGATTTTGTCCTACTTCTGTTCTTTTTTGAAAACGTAATTAGTGTCTAAGAATGAAGTTGCTTATGAAGTGCAATTTCTTGTTTTTTCAAAATGTCAGAATGCCATATCAATGAGGTTTAAGCCATTACCAAACAATAACGGCATTTGACCAGTTTCGCAACGAGCAGCTTCTCCTTTTCCAACCATGTTTTCTGCCCTACCAGAAGATTATTTTCCAATTTTGTCACAATTTAAAATGTCGTCTGCAAACTCATTCAATTTGTGATGGTTGAACAATTTGGATTATGGTAAAGGGTTAACAAGTGCCAAGGATGAATTTGCTTATAAAGTGCAATTTCTCATTTTGTCAAAATGTCATATGATGTTTAATGATGCAACCCTATTTTACCCCTGCAAAAGATTCAAGAACTCTTTCATGAACTTAATGAACATTCATGAACATTAAATGAACACAGAACTTTTTCATGTAATTCAAATACAGGATCATGAACATTGAGTACAGTTTCATTAATACACTCATGAACCTTTTATTGATATTTGTGAACATGTTCTTTAAATTCATGAACAAGTAAACAACAGCTTTAATTGTGTTCATGAATGGCCATTTGATGATCATAATTGTTCACAAAGTTCATGCAGTTCATGGATAAGTTCTTGAATCTTTGGTAGGGTTAATGCTATATTGTATCAGGAAAAAGTAGTGTAGAGTATTGTCTTGAAACATAGATGAACATAATTATATGAAAAGGCTTTTTATCTTCAAGGTAAAGATCTACTTGTTTGCCTAGGAAAAAACATCATGTTCCCTCAACATGTTACAAATCAAATATTTTTATTTTACTGATATATTGCAGCCTTAAACCTGGATAAAGCGTTCTTGCTAACCTTAATGGATACTTTTTTACTAGCATAATTATCCAATTGGTCCAGCATGGCCAAATGGTTAAGGTTGTGGACTCAGAACTCTTGCGTTCCTTCATTTGAGCCCCACCAGTACCTTTTGTTTTGTGGAAGTGTTTTTTTCTAGACAGATGGTGAATCCAGAGAAGCTGTAATGTTTCTGAAAATTGTTGACAAGGTAGTAATTGCCATAAAAACAAACAAATTTACAATCCAGTAATGGATGTTTTGTAGAAAAAGGATGTGAAAAATGAACGAAATTAATATAATTAAAAGATTTTTGTAATTGCGCTTTAATGATGTTATTTAGATCTGGAACTAAGTAATCATGTCATACTTAATACCAGTGAACCTTTTGCCTTAGGGTTCAGTGTTGGACATTGATAATGATTCAAAGGATACGATGTTTCAGGTAGAATGTACACTTTACGTAAACATAGTGTTAAGGTTTTAAATTAATGAGTTCAATTTGTTTGATTTGGATTTTCTTTTCATCAGGAGGTGTAAATACAGTAATAGAGCTTTTCAGTGGGGACTTGAGATTAATTTATTGATAAATGAATTCCTCTATAGCCTTTGCAAGATTTGTAAGACTCTTATCCCTCAAGTTCAACGTTTTCCCATGGAAAGGATTCAAGAACTCAGGAATTCATGAACTTCATGATCAGACATGAACAAAACATGGCCATTCATGAATATATAAGTGGTTCTTGAAAATGTTCATGAATACCAAGAACTTGTCCATGAGTGTCAAAACATGACCATCAATGCCAAAAACATGTTCATGAATGTCCAAAACATGATCATGTACATGCAAATTTGCTAGCTGACCTCTTTGTGGTGCTACTGAAATTTTCTTGTCGACAATTTATGTTTACTTGTTGATCCAACAAGATCTTGCTTTAAAGTATTGCAGACACCCGTGAAATATCAAAAGAGAAAAAAAAAAAGAAAAGAAGAATTACTCTTTCTTTTTTTTTTTATCTATCCTTGATATTGATGTTACATACTAATTATAGTTTATATCATAGCATAATTGTTCTCAGTCATTACAAAGTTTATTGATAAGAGGTTTGTATAACCCCTTACTTCATTATGAAGAAATATGACACATCTTTGAAAAACGACTATGCCACAATAGTTTTCTGAGTTAATATCACAATAAAAAAAGATTGTTTTTCTTACTTAATAGGTTGCCATCTAGTGCTAATTACTTTGAAAGAGTCCTTTATTTTGTTAATGAGGAATTGGTATAAAGTAATAATTGCTTTGAAGATGAGTATACAAGTATGTTGCCTGGTTGTTATGGTTAATTTGGGACTAAGAAACTTGGGGTTCCTTAAGGTACCCATCTGGGCTGCAAGACAATTTCAAAACCATCACAATGTACCTAGTTTTTGTGAATCCCAGGTAAGCCATAGAATAACTGAAAATTTTGATTTGTAATTAAAAAACATTTAAGTCCAAAACACTAAATATTCTGCAACACATATGGAGCTTAGTAATTATGAATCTACCTTCAATTTAAGTGTAATTTTTTATGAAAATATGTTTAGATGTCTTATAAAGCCTATAAGAAAAGACAGGGGTTTTCCCAACTTTTGGTGCATCATTTATAATCATGGTAAACAAGCACAAGAAAAATAAGTACTCCATTCAATATAGATTTAATTAACAAACTTCCTTATCAGATTACAGTAAAGTTATGTCACTGAGCTAATTACATAGACAAATTATTTCTTTTTAGACCACTGCTTCTTATTTATGAATAACTTGTGTCCTGTATTAAGATATTCCAAAACTTAATAATCTTTAAAACACAGTTTAAGAGTGGTTGTTTTGAACAAGACTGACTTTGCTCTAAATGGCAGCCACTTTATTTCAAGGGTTCAATGCAAGACTATAGTAAGTGCTTCATGTTTATGAAGCACTTACTATAGTATTGCATTGAACCCTCGATTTGTCTGTGTTAAAAAAGGGTTTTATAAACACAGAAATGAGAGGATCCAAAAGCAGTAATCCTAAAATGTCTTTTGTTAAAATGTAGAATTAAGTCAAACAAAGAATTTGTTTGTCATTGTCACATTGGATCGAAATGAGAAATTTGCTCATGAGCAAACTCTTCTTTTTGTCCCAACGACTTATATTTGTATTTTGCTGATTGATATTTTCATTCCTGTTTAATTTACTCTGCTCAAATGTAATAAATGTAATTAAATAAAAGGGCAACGCGATTGATTGATTGTGGCCTATTTGGTATAGAGATAAGAGGAAAAAGGGATTAATGGTAGCCTATTTGGTAAAGGGATAATAAAAAATCAGTTAAATATTGAAACCTTTACATCAGCACTTTTGTGGAGTCTCCAAATAGAGTGACCAGCCCTGTGCCAAATCTTTTGATTCGGAATGAATTGAAAACCAGCCATGATAAAATGTTAATCGATTACCCCATATTAAGGGTTAACCCTTTACCAAGTGCCAAAACTTTGACAGTCCCAAATTGAAAAAGTTTGCATTCAACATTTTAAATGAGATGAAATTGAAAAATGATCTTCTGATAGGGCAGAAAACATTGTGGGAAAAGGAGAAATAGCTCATTACCAAACAAAAGCTACATTTGATCAATATATTGCAGACGACTCTGGAAAACAGTGTGGAAAAGCAGAAATTGCTCTTAACGAGCAACTTCTCCTTTTCCCACTATGATTTCTGCTCTATCGGAAGATTATTTTTCAATTTCATCACATTTTGAAATGTCATCTGCAAACTCTTTCGATTAAGGACTGTCGAAAATTTGCCATTGTAAAGGGTTAAATCCTTCTTGTTTTGTGAAGGACTTGCATTGAACTCTTGAAATGGGTGGTAAAGATTGGTTTTGTAAGGGTTTCATTGTATTGATGATAATTTGATGATAGTAAATGATGATAAAATGTTTTAATTTAAGTCCATGTGACAAAGAAAGGAAATGCTTTACGTAGACAGTTAACAATTTTCTCATGAAAGCTTATAGTGTTTTAAACCGTTACATGGTGCAAAAGGTGACGTGAAAAGGGGTGCCATGAAAACTAAGTGATTCACGGTTAGTTGACACGTGACTCCTTCATTTGCATATGGTCAAGCGACGCAAAAACTGGCCCATCGGAGTTAAAATCTATGAAGTGAAACGATACTGTTTGGTCTATCTAATGTTTCAAGTTACAAATCATCAATGGATGATTACTAAATTTGAAGAAATCAAAGGTATTACTCGGAACTATTTGCAGCCTCTTTGCACTTAAGAACAATTCTATATTTAGATTAGTTTGGAAAATTTACGTCACAGAGACACATCTCCGGGTTCATTACTTTTATACACAAAATAAACACATGTAATATCCTCCACAATTAATACTCTCAGGACATATATTATATATACCACCATACCTTTTCGATCACCCCTATCTGTTTGCCTTATCAAGATTTATCCACTCTACCATAGATAGAGAATACCGTGTGACGTCAGAGGATGACATCACTATTTGTCTTGTGACTACTTTTTATGTTTGTTCATATATACTCATTTGCGTTGTATAAAAACTGTTTTCTCCGTTGTTTCGTTGAAATTGGGTGTTCGAAAGGTATGTAACAGGATAAACAGAATAATAGGTTAGTGAAATTAATGGGTTAAGTTTTTTCGGTCTCGGCTTCGGTATTTATTGGGTGTGCCGGAGGCTCAGGCAATAAATTCCTACGCCTTGCCCGAAAAACTTAACCCATTAACGTCACTAACATATTATTCTCTATTTATCCCATTACATGGTGCAAACGGTGACGTGAAAAGGGGTGCCGCAAAAACTAAATGATTCACGGTAAGTTGAAATGTGACCTGCTTCATTTGCATATGGTCAAGCGGCGCAAAAACTTGCCCATCGGAGTTAAAATCTATGAAGTGAAAACAATACTGTTAGGTCCATCTAATGTTTCAAGTTACAAATCATCATTGGATGATCACTAAATTTGAAGAAATCGAAGGTATTACTCGGAACTATTTGCAGCCTCTTTGCTCTTGAACTACAATTCTATATTTAGATTAGTTAGGGAAATTTACGTCACAGAGACAAATCTCCGGTTTCATTACGGTGTATAGTATATTTGTTAAGATGAAATTTTAAGCTCCATTTGATTTTGTTTTTTCAATTTTTCTATTGTCATTTTCTGATACATATTTGTATCAAGTCAAATATACAAGGAACAATGTGTATAGTATAGTTTTTAAGATAAAAGCTCCATTTGATTTTATTTTTTCAATTTTCCCCCCAGTGAATTAAGTGTAATGGTATAACATCTTTATCTTGACTATTTGACGAATAAGAAGAGTTATACTACATGCCCTAGTCATATTCTGTTCAATTCTAGAAAATCTATAATATAATTGAAAAAATTAGAAGAAGAAAATCATTGGTTTAAATGATCAATACAACCTGACAGATGGAGAGACGTAGACACAATACACCAGAAGTGGCAGGTCTTCGTTGTGTGTTAAAAGCCAGGAAATATCTATTACAATGTATCCAATGATCAATTTTCCTATAGCTATTGAATATCTAACATAACCCTATACCATTATAGATTTGTATTACCCACACTATAATGTATATTGTCAAAATATTTAAACTCATATTAGATAAAGTAATCACAAATTCAATATCTTGGGTAAATATTTGTACCTTATCAATGCAAATTGTTTTAACTCGATGGATTTCATTGAACTTTTACCATAGTGGATCAAAGTTGTGTCTATTTTTCAAATCTTCCCTATAATATTATGTATCTATTACTCCTTACTCCATTAAACCTCACTTTGTAGACATAAAAGTATTAGCATTAAATAGAGTTTCAAAACTTTGTTATCAAACCTTTATAATTATGAACAAGTGCTGAGAAATATTTTGCATTCACGGACAGGCAAATTAAAAAAAAGATTTAACCACTCTTAAAGCCATTGACTGCTGTCCAACATGAACATAATTGAAAAAATTCGCCAAGTCCTCGCTCTAACCCATTACCAAACAATAGGGACATCTAACCACTTTGTTGCAGACGACTCTGGAAAACATTGTGGGAAAGGTGAAATTGGTCATAATGAGCATTTGTTTCTTTTTCCAACAATATTTTCTGCCTTATCAGAAGATAATTTTCCAATTTCATCACATTTTGAAATGTCGTCTGCAAAATCCTTTCAATTGAGGACAGTTAACAAATTAGCGTTTGGTAAAGGGTTAAGGGATCGTCTGAGTTGTTTTCACCATACAAGCAGCTGTTGAAAGCAATATTCTTGGGCACATGTGCATAAAATTTTGGTGAAGGTTAGAAGACACTTTCATTGGTTGAATTGCTATGATTAGTTGATTGCTATGTGTTATGTCTATAAGACAATTAATTCATCAGTGATAAAAGACAATTATAAATCATGTCATAGTGACTTCATAACATCAGGAATAACATTGGTCTAGCTAGCATGTCTCGGTGCAGGACCCCAATCTGAACACATCAGGTTTATCCCCTGAAATTAATATTGATGCTGTCATAATGTTTTCTGCGAGAATGACGTCACTTAACTTTCGTTTTCAAAAATAGATCTTAAATGTGAAATTTAAAAAAGTTGTTTAATTTAATTAAGAAAACAACTTTATGTGGCACAATTTAAAATTTCGCCATTTCATATGAGTCACCAATAAAAAATGATTAAAAAGGATGTAACACTTCCATACACATTGAACTACTTTATGTGGGCGCTTATAAAATGTGTTAAATGCCAAGGGCGATTTACAGAAATATTGTAACCCTACACTTATATCCAAGGTGTATTTCTCAGCTCACTGAAATACCGGAGAAGTTCCGATTATGCAGGAGATTTGACCCAAGAGATTGCGAGACTTTGCACCTACAAATTGTCAGATAATGTATACTAAAACTGCATATCCATGGCTCAGTGCAAGACTATGATAAGTGTGTCACATTAGTGAAGGACTTATGCATATAGTCTTATATTGAACCTTTGATATTTCACCAATACATATTTGACATGCATCATGTCAAAAGGTCATCTTGAAAACGTTTAGTCTGTCTGAGAAGGTATTAGCATATACCTTATAATACCTTCATTTGCCTCATCTGTTGTAGAAGACATAACCCCTGCAATGATTGAACGACCGATATTTATGGACTTCATGAGCATTCATGAACACCAAATGACCATTAATGAATACAAAGCTGTTCTTAATTACTTACTCATGAATTTCAAGAACATGTTTATCAACATTAACAGTGATAATTTTTGGGCCAAAAAATCTCATAAAATTTCCAAAAAACTCATTACTTTCATTCATTTTAATAATTTTTCTATAGAAAAACCCATTGATTTTTATGTTTTAGTCTAAAAAACCCATTGATTTAATTTAGAAAAAAAATGCATTAAGAACAGATTCATGAATGTTTTCATGAAACTCATTACAGAACTAGATGTTCATGGACATGTTGTTGAATTACTTGAAAAAGTTTTCTGTTCATGAACAGCTATTTAACACTCATGAAGTATATGAATATGTTCCGATTTCTTTTGCATGTGCAGAAAACCAATGTAAGAAAGAGGATGAATGGCTTTAAATTAGCAATTCATTCTTCTCAAATTTTAACTACCTGTTATTTGAGAAAAATGTAGATCTTTTATTCATCATATTACTTTTTAGAGTATGTTAATTGTGCTTTCAATTTTGACCTGGGACAACTTTCGGGGTCCTGCATGGCCCACTGGTTAAGGTTGAGTCAATACTTTGTGGTCCTAGGTTCAAGCCACTTCAGAAGCCCTGGAAAATTGTTGATACTGCTCTTAACACCATACTAATAAAAAGTTAAAACTTTCTCGTTGTGGTAACATCGGAGAATTACCGTGGAGCATATATTTTTATGACATTCTTATATACAAACTCATTTTATTTACAATGGTCATTCCTGAGGCTGTTTGTCTCATACAACATCATTTCAGCTATATTGTCATGGGTGGACTGAGGTTGCCTTGTACATGTACCCCAGGGGCCTGTTTCATTAACAATCATAAGTTCAAATTTGCTCTTAAGCCAGATTTGCTCTCTCAGGGGCTTTTCACCAATTTTCGGACTTAGACTTAAAGAGCGAAAAAACGCTCTCAACTCTAAGAGAGGTCCAGGGCTCTCTTAAGTGCTATGACATCAAAGAATGGCGACCATTTTTCTTAGATTTGAAAGATTTTATTTCATTCAGAACAAGAAGTATATACTGTGGATAAATGAAATCGAACTAGATTTACACAACACATTTCATTGCATTCGTACATGTACATTGTTGAGTTTAAACAGTGAGACACACGGCAATATATACTCGTTCACCTCTAAACAAGTTGCAATTGTGCGAAGCGATGGGTCAAATAATGTCGTCACGGTATACCGGAATCTCGCAGTTCATACTCATTTTTTTTTTGCAGTAAGATTACATTATGCTGGTTATTTCAGTGAATATGAGATAGTTGCAACCGTTTTGATTTTGCTCCTGACTTATGTTGTTTTCAGCACTAACGATTGTTTGATGAAACGCACATAGGAACCGTTGTATGTGTAATTTTAATCGCTATTACCTTATAATGTGCACGTAAGACATTTAATGAAACCATCCCTGGGCTATTTTGACCTTTAATAACTATGAATAAAACCTTTTTTACCAAACACATTTTAATTCTGGTCATGTCAAGAAAGCCAGACTTAAAATTTTGAGACCATTCTAATATCAGTGTTCAATAAACATTAACAGCTTTTAAAGCAGAATCAAATTTAAATTTGAAACAATTAAAATGGTTTGTTTGAAGAACAAATAAAACCATTGATTCTTTAAGTGACATTTTCAATTTAGTTGGTTTTGTAATTGAAAGCACAAATAGGTTATTTTTTTTTCAGACTGTGCCCATGGGCGTAATCCATTTTTTCTGATTTACTGCATGAATAATTAAAAAATGCATCTGTGATGGAAGGTTATTAGAATGTGAAAAAGAAAAAAAAATCAGAAATTATTATTGGTGTTTATCTATCCTGTTGCAGGAAAGATTTACCATTTCCCTTATGTTGGAATTTTAAGGATGATCAAACGATACCAAAAACTTTTTTTTTTCAACAATGTTTTAATTCAACCTTCACATTTTCTCTTCTGTAAACTTAGCATGGTGTTTAACACCGTATCACCAATCTTTCAGTTATGTAACAGCTTAATTTCCTCTTCTGTGAACAAGCACCTTTAGAATTGATGAAAAGCAGCGGAGTTTTCACTTTTTCTGATGTATACATGACTATCTTAACAATTTTTTTGAAAGGTAAAGAAGTTTAGTGTCTTATCAAAATTTATAAAAAAAATCTTTTTATCAGAGGGTGACTTTTTGTTAACGCTATCAATATAGACATGATCAATATTTCAATATGCAGGTGTTAAAATAGGGACATTTATGAAATTCATATTGTATGGTATGTATGGATGTCTTTAAATAAAATTCATTCAGTTTGTGTTAAATCATTGTTAAAGCAATAGGATCTATATAAAGATCAAATTGAAATTTTACTGTGTTTGGGTATATTCAAATTCCTATTTTTAAACTGTTTGGATTGCAAACTTTTTAGAGAGTCAACCCTTTTTACCTAGATAACATATTTAATCAAGCACAACTGATGTAGAATCTTAAAAGAAATGAGTTTAGTTTAAACTTATTAATTTTACATCAATTGTGAAACAAGATCTTACAACTTATATAAATCACTCTCAATACTCTTTCCTGGATAAATGATCAGAACTTGTGCAGAAAGGTCGCAAGGCAGCTAGATCCCGCTTTTCACCGGATTTGAACAAACTGTCCCTTGTGTCACGACTCCATTAGGCTGACACTCTATCCCTGGACTATGGACTGTTCTAAAAAGAAGTCTACTCAATAGAAGGAGCGAATGCTAATGACAAGCAATTTCTCCCTTTGGAACTTGTTGAATGTTTGTGGACGTCGTTAATTCTGTAGTAGAGAGTTTGCCTCCGATACCAATGGTTGTGGGGTCGATCCGCTTTGGCGGTTAGATAAAATACCAGGACTATAACCCACCAAGTGGCGTAAGTATTTGTCAGTTTCCAGGAAGCATGCAGTCATTTAAGTTTCCTGTGAATTTTATGTGAGATAAATAAGTAAAAACTTAGCATGTTAGATTTTTTCCAAAGATGCATGTAATTATTTAGTAATTTGACTGCTGAATAATACTTATAACTTGAGGATCTTTTTAAACAAATCATGCATACAGTAATTGGTTGATTCTTTACTCATCTACCAATGGTTTATTGTTGCCATTTAAAGATTAATGTAGGGGCCTCAGGAGTGGCATAGTGGTTAGAGTACAGAACTTGAAATCACATGGCCCCTCTCCGCATGGGTTCAAATCCTGATGAGGGATATGGATTTTCATGAGAGGCAGTCTCCCGACGGACTTACGGAATGTCGATGGTTCTACCTACCTTGACCAGCCCTTTTGGGTAGTTGAGTATGGGGTCTTCCTCCATCATTAAGAGTCGGGCATCGCTACATAACTGAAATAATGTTGATGTGATGTAAAACCCATAGAAAAAAAAAAAAAAGATTAATTTAGAATTCCCATAATCCTCCATTTTGAAATTCATTCCTTTGTCACATTACTTAGATCGTTCTTGGTACACATCTGTCTGGGCTGACTTATTTGGTTTTATGCAAATAGTTCTGGCATAACAGATGTATTACTAGAAAGAACAAAGTTATCCGACGAAAGAATTGAATTCAAAATTGCAGATCATGGATATTCTACCTTAAGTTTGTATTGTAATGATTTGACATCATGTAAATTAACAGCTACATGTATATTGCAATGCCAATGTCATAGCCAATTGAGCTAAGACCCCTAGCTTTATTGCCTTGAAGGGGTGGTCTGAAGATTGGTAGAGCCATTACCCATCAATTAGTCTGTTGGGAGACTTATGAAAAGTCAAAATTAGTCTTACAGGGACTTGAAGGTGTGAATTATAAGGGCATGTTCTACAGTTTTATAACAAAATAATCCTTTCATAGAATTTTCTAAAATTTTAATATATTATTTGAAATGTAATTGCAAATTAAAAAATGAAAAGAAAAATGCAGGTCGACGAGTTAGTTTTTTCTTATTTTTTTTTCGTTTCCATTGTAACCATTTGGGGCAAAAATGTCAAAATGACCATACCATCTTCAAAGGTAATAAAATAATTTCTGGAAGGTAAATTTATTTACATAAAAAAAATTAATTGATACATTTCATACTTGATCATTCAATATCATTTCAAATGATTACAATCTAAGCATTATTTGTAATCCAAATTAATTTTTTCAAATTTTTGTATTTGACAAAAAACAATGAAAATTGATATGTATATTACAAATAAATGAAGATATTTAAAAATTCCTTTCATAGGATTTTCCTATTTTTCAGTATGTGAAGCAAAGTTCAATCTTGAAATACAATATGCTAAAAAAAGTATATGTTGACGAGCTAGTTTTTCTGTAAAATGACAGTTTCCATTGTAAACGTATTTAAAATCATTTATAAATGCGACTTAAATAACTTTAAACTTGAAAAATAGAAGCTGGGGGCTAAATATGCATGATAAATATGTTTACAGTAATGTCAATAACCTTTCATAGTTTTATGGATAATATGATTATTCTTTGAAAAAAAAATGCGTACTGTAAATTTTATCCGTACTATTCAAGTACCTCTTCGGTAACAGATGATTATCTCCCTTGGATGCGCAGATGAAGTGTGCAGAAAAATCTACCGAGAACATCCTTAACTCATTATCCAATGAAAACACCTCTGAAGTACATTATGGAAGCAGCCATATCATTTCTTTCAAGACTTGAAATTCCTTCACCACTTTCATTGTTAACCATACAAATGCTTAACAAACCACTCTAAAGAACTATTAAAGCATGGTTTATGTGAACAATGTATTAGTAATGATGATTTTCTAACTAAAAAGTACAAGTAAGAAAAGTTCATACATTAAAATGTATTCTGTGGTTGCATACAATTTGGTCCTGTAACAAAACCCAAATGGGTAAATCGAGTCAACCCTTAGAATGCTTGGTAATTTTCTTAAAATGGATATTTGTGTATTCTGCTTTCCAAAACCTTAAATATTCATTTAATTGTGATAAGGAAAGATTCTCCGAGTACCAAACAGGTAAGATCATAGGCCAGCTGCCAAATTTTATTGGCGGCTGGCCTGGATCTAACCTGATTGCCTAAGTATGAAGTCTGTTCCAGCACCATAAGGGCTAAGGATTAGGTGTATACCTAGGAGTGATCAAATGGCATTTAAAGTTGAAAGAGGGAGTTTGACATTCAAATTGATTTATCATCTTTTTGATAGTTTCGATTTCAATGGGAGTTGAATGTACTTAAACATGAAAAGAAAAGACTTGAGAAAGTGAATTTTAAAAGACTAGTTTACTGGACTCTAAAAGTTTGAATCTTTGTGGTAGTTAAACACAGTGGTGTATGGATAGATTTATTTTGGAAATTTCCTGATAGACAAAAATGTTATTTCTTCTTTTATTGAAGTGCAATTGAGGTTTTTAAAGGGATTTAAGCAGCAGTGTCAACAGTTGTAAAGTTATATTACAGCTTTTATTGGATTCACTTTTACTAGACAAAACAAAATTTGCGTCTAGAGTAGAGAAATACTTTAAGGTGCTCATGCGAGTTGCAAAAGTATGACTGTGTACTGGGGCAACTGTCAAACATTAAGTTTTGATGTGATGCAAAATGTACCATTCATTACAGATTCATTCAATTTTGCAATGAGTTTGTAAATTATTATATTGAAAAAAGATGTGTGACACAATGATAAAATCTTGACTAATGTATGAATATAATACTTAGGCAATGGATAGCTTTGTGAGATATTTCAATCTTCCTGTGAACTTTTCTTTAAGTAAGTTATATATTTGTTGATTGAAAAGCATTGTAACAGTATGGAGTCCATCTCATACGTCCTTAAAAACTAGATATATTGATATATTCTTAATCAATTTTGTGTCTAGTAGCTATTTTTCGAATAAAACCTAAACCTTACAATACAAAACCTGTAACACACCATGCAGGCCTCTTAGACCAACATCACAAGGACACAATATATTTTTCATACACTGTAATTGACATATATAATATTATGCCATTAGTAGCTTTGCCTTTGGATCATTGATTTGTCACAAGCAATTTTCATTTTTGTCAAAATGTTTTTCTAAATTCTCTTTTGCTGCTTTGATTTAAAGAGAGAAATATATTCAACAGTCTGTGAATCCCTACTCATTTGAAATACTCCTGATTCATGAATATATTATGTTCATTTATGCATTACATGTTATTTATTTACTATCATTAATTCATTACAAATTATCTATTTTGTTTTGTTGCCATTCATTTATCACAAATGTTTTTTCTTACTCCAAATACATTTTAGCCTGTAGATATTATTCAATATATGTTTATCCAGATCATCATAATATGCGCTAAATGACCTTCGTCACTGATGAGCTTTAAAACGTCATTCTTTCAATCATTCATTGATTTCAAAGAAAATTCTTTTTGAAGTCATGGATTAAAGGCTGAATAGCTTTCATATATGAGACATATTGAGGGTTTAATGCAATAGCATTACCATAGTAAGTGATTCACATTTGTGAAGTACTTACTATGGTCTTTCATTGAAACCTGTTTAAATGGTTCTCTTTGCAAATCTTGCTTTATCAAAATTGGATATCATATTGAAAAGTAGTTTAATCATGGTTACTTTTGGCCACGAATCATCATTGAGAGAATATACCTTTGATTTTATCATTTTAGTAGTGCACATCATGCAAATTCATCCAAAACCATTCCTCCATTTTGAAGTGTGTTACTGGTCCAAAATAAAAGTACTGAATGACAACAACAAAGATACCATTAACAATTAGGTTTTCATTATGGTCTTGGCTAGAAACTATTGCGACAAAAGGATGGATTATAAATTATTATTAATACCTGTGGGTTTTAAAGCAATAAATACCAGATGACGTTCAAAATGCATAAGAAAAAGTTAATTTATTATTCTACGAAATCATTCCGGAAAAGGGAGAAAATGTTTGTCATAAGAATTTTCGTTTCTTTTCTTTTTATTCTACAGTGGCAACATGAAAAGACCTGGGGCCCGTTTTACTAAACAGTTTACACTTAAGATTTGCGTAAGTCTAAAACAACAAGTCAGTTTATTTCAATATTTGGCAAAGCAATATTGCAAAGTAACACATCATTGGAATCGTCTCTCCGAGACGCTTCCAATGACGTGTCACATTGCAATATTGTACTTTCATTGAAGATATTATCCATGTTAATCAATTATGACTTACGCAAACATTTTCCGTAAGTTGTTTAGTAAAACGGACCCCTGTCCATGGATTTATTGCAATGCTGAGAAATTTCACATTTTTAGAGGACTTACTTTAGTCTTTCAATGAACATTTGTAGTGACTTACCATAGCTTTGCACTAAACCCTTGTCTTAGTCATTACAAAATAAAGAGTTATGTTCTTAATTTTGATCAGCCGTATGCCTGAACAGCAGGGTGTTAATTTTATTTATAGTATTTTATTCATTATTAATCTGACTTTTATTTTATTTCTTACAGATCCGCCAGAAGTGGACCTTGATGATGTGGTATGTATATATATAGTTTAATGAGTATAGAAATATTTTAACTTTTGTGATGAAAGATAAATCCTAATAAACATATTAAGTAGTCTTGCTGCGTTCTTACAGAATGAGGAGAAATAATACCCAGATTGCCACTTTAGCTTCCCCTGGGAACAATTTCAGAACTTATTCATGAAATCCATGAACATTTATGAACATTAAATGGTTATTCATGAACACAAAGCTTTTTTTAACTTGTCCATCAATTTCAAGAACATGTTCATGAAAATCAAGATTAGGTTTGCAAATGTATTCATGAACCTGTTTTTGCTATTCATGAACATGTTCTTAAAATTTTGTGTTTATGAATGGCCATTTAACATTCATAAACCTTCATTTAGTTCAATGAATACATTTTTCAATCTTTTGCAGGGGTTGGAGTCATCTTCCATTAATAATGGGCCAGACATTATATTTGTAGTATGATGTGAGAAATTGTTGAAGCGATTTTATAACTCAATAATCAAAACATATTAGTTCTTCAGCAATTTAGATGGCACTCTTGCCTTTTCAATTTTAAAGGTTTAAAGTTAATCTTTTGTAAAATTACTATTTGTTTGAGATTTGTAATATCAATGGTGAAAAACGAGGAATGAATGATACCATTCATTTCTTATCATTCGAGGGATTCCCCCTTATAATGAAATATAATGAAATTTGAGACTGGCCATGTTTTATTTTTTTGATAATAGTAAAAAAAAAAAACAAGGCATGCAATATTTTTATAATATTGGGTAGAAATCATTGTGACAAAAGGATGAATTGTTCATTTTAGGATTTTTATCTTTTTGTGACAGTATTTTTTAGCAAGTGGCAAAGCCACCTTGTAATCAAAATTACACTGCACTTTCAAAATTTACTGAATGCTTATATAGACCATAGATCTAAATGAGATAGACTCATAATTTCATGGGAGTGTCCTTTGGCAAGATACTTCACTGTATCTAGCCCTGTACTCGTGAATCCAGGAGTTGTTACAATTTACCTGAAATATTGTTGGCAAGACATCACAACCTGTAAAAGAAAGATCCACTTTTTAAATTCATCTGCTGTTGCTTTTCAAAATAAGGACCTTTCATGTAAAGCATTAGCAAACGCAATTTCATTTTAGTTATTTTGAACATTGCAATAAAGAAGATAACTTGTCATTTTTACTATTAACCTTCTGATATAAAGCTCGTCCAAACTAAGATGATTTCCACAATTATTTTTAAAGCAGATGTATGATATTACAACCTTGAAAAACATATTTTTTTATGTATCAAAAATACTAGATCACATTTCTATTTGACTTCATACTGTTCTTCTAGATTTCGCTTATATCTTACATGGATATTATTGATCATGGTATACTAAGCAGCCAGGCACATCTCAACTTATACATATTACACAATTCAAATTACATGTATATGTATTGTGGGCAGGAGGCTTTTTTACTGAAATGAAATTGTAAAGTGTTGTATTGTATAATGTATCTCGTTATGAGGAATTCTGCCCTTTAAATCTGCTGTCTATGAAACTCTACGAGGGGTGATCAAAATATACGTGGACTTTTGTTTTATCTCTCTACCCATTGTGTCCATTTATTTAGTATTTACACAGAACATAATTTAATATGTCTCATTTAACCATACAAAATATTATACATCTACGATAACTGGTTAAAAAGTTATACACTACTGAACATACCCCTGTCTGTTATCGCGGAGCAGTACGATGACGTTACGACGACGTTAGTAACGTCGTTGAGTTTCTGGGGCAATTTAACGTTGCGACGTTTATGAATTTTCAAAGTAACTACCCTCTGTCTGCACACACAAACGATGTCGATGGACCCACTTGTCGTATATGGATCTGTACCAGTCTTCGTCGTATTGGTTAAGAATCATCTGGGTTGCACCGCGTAGTTCTGTCAGTATAGCGAAACGCCTACCTTTCAATTGTGATTTCACCTGAGGAAATAAAGCGAAGTCCATCGGTGCAAGGTCTGGGGAATAGGGTGGATGGGGAATAGTCTCAAGCTCCAACAGAGATAGTTCTAACCGTGTAGTCATCGATATGTGTGGGGGTGCGTTGTCTTGATGAAAAAGAAACTGGCTGATAGACATTCCTGGTTGCTTCTTCGCTAATGCCTGAACGAGATCGCGTCTCAAGATCTGAAATATATTTAATTGTAAATTTTGAATAGTAGGTTTACTAGTCCTATCCATTGATTGATACTGTATACCTACTATTCAAAATTTACAATGCGACTAAATGATAGTAAAGTGATAATAATACAGTATTACTATTTAATAAAGCCTACGCTTACCTTTGTGTAATAGTCTGAGTTGATGGTGACTTTGTTAGGTACAATGTGCGTGAGTATCATTCCCCGTCTATCTGCAAACATCATACACATAAACTTTCCACCACATTTATTCACTCGGGCCTTTGATGGGGGTGGTGATTATGATCTTTTCCACACGGACGATTGTTGCTTTGTTTCCGGATCGAATAACCACAGCCATGTCTCATCCGTAGTGATAATTCTGTCAAGAAATGAATCACCCTCAAGTCGGTATCTTCTTAGGATTATGTCTTTGAATCTCTTACCCGGCGTTCTTTTTCGTTATCCTTTAAAAGTCGTGGCACCCAGCGTGCACACACTCTCGTCATTTCTAGATGGTCCCTTAAAACAGTCCATGCGGATCCGTAGCTCATTCCCATTTCCGCTGCAATGTCCCGAATAGTAACGCGCCGATCTTGATTAACAAACTGTTCAACTGACGTCACTAACGCTGGTCCTATAATGGGTCTTCTGCCTCTACCTTTATCGTCAAGAATTGATTTTCGCCCATCTTTAAAACGTTTGTGCCACTTGAAAACGAGTGAGCGACTTGTGTTGGCAGTCATGTTTGCCTCCTGCATCTTTTTCATGGTCTGTGTAGGTGTCATATCAAGATTTACGCAAAATTTTATCACTGACCGTGTTTCCGTATAATCCGATGACGCCATGTTTTCTGTGCGTGTCTTGGCTAGTGGTTGTACAAAACTGCGGTGCAAACGTTAACGGGACAAACTAACGTTCGGAAAACAACATCAACCGCCGGAAATCACGTCATTCTACCAGCTTACTTGTTTTGGCGGATTTTTAATCAGAATGAATGGAAAATTAGTTAAATGAATAGTACGGGCTCTCTGGAAAATCGACGTTATTTTGACGTGCTCCGCGATTTCAAACCCGGGGTAATATAAACAACCGTAAAATATTTACTTCGTACCGCAGGAATACAAAAAATAATACCACTTGATCACATTATGTAGATGTTACAAATGCAGTAACTTTTAATAACATATTCCAATCCGTTTTTGAGATATAACCAAAGTCCACGTATTTTTTTATCACCCCTCGTACACTGTTGGTGGATAAAAATGCATCTTTATGAAGGAAAAAGATAAGGATGGCATAAAATATCATTCTCAAGTAGGACTTCCTGTTCTGCCAAATTGTCAAGATGCTGACATATGCTCCAAGTCCTTAGGTTCAGATATCAAAGATTAAACCATTGATTCCTGATAGACACAAATGCTGTATACAAGATGCTGACATATGCTCCAAGGCCTTAGGTTCAGATATCAAAGATTAAACCATTGATTCCTGATAGACACAAATGCTGTATACAAGATGCTGACATATGCTCCAAGTCCTCTAAGGTTCAGATATCAAAGATTAAACCATTTATTCCTGATAGACACAAATGCTGTAGTTGCATAAAGATGAAAGAACATAATAGCTAAAAGCCTTTGGCTAATTTTGTTAATTTTTTTATGAACTTTAAATTATGTTGATCTTAAAAGTTAATCTTCTCAAAGATGTCAGTTATCTACTTTTTGACCCCAATGTCTCAATTTGAGGGTTCAGCGCCATACTTGAATTAGTGCTGAAAATGCTGAAAATTTATTGAAGTTTTACATACAATTTGAGCCCTCTAGTTTATCTTTCAATTTGAAGCTGTCGCAATCTGAACTTGAGGTTATGGATTAAGCTTTGGTCACTTGCAACAAACTTTGACCTTTGTGGTAATATTTCTGATCTCCTTGTGGGGCACAGGAAACTTTGCGGGACAAAGGAAATTTTCTCAAGCCATATCTAACATTTTGAGGTTTTAAATACAAGACTAAAGCAAGTCCTTCACAGGACTTATTATAGTCTTGTTGCAATGCCGATTTATCCTTGATTTATCCTTATGGTTTCATGGCGTACCTTAAACACTGGTGAGAAAGTGTTAAGCAAATATGGACTTACAACAGGCTTTGTTTACCTTGCTGTTGAATGCAATCAAACAAGAATGAGCGATAATGTCCCTCTATGAGAAACATACAAGTGTACAGGTGTTGAGGACCCTCTAATGCCTTCACAGATTTAGAGCCCTGATTATTGGCATTGTAAATTGTTCTCTTTCACAGAATTAATCTTGGATTTGGTGACTTGTTCGAATAAAAAGCAACCAGATATCAGTCATGAAAAATACTGTTTCTTCTGTATTCTTGACCAGTATATTATTGGTTAAAAACAATAATCACAAAAAGGGGAAAGTGCTCATATTCCATTACCATAATCAATTCAGGAAGCACCATTTTATCTAAATATTATTATGCAGTTTATATGTGGTTGATCTTAAGAGCGATGACACACTTTTGGATTAGAACAAATGTTAACTCACTGATTAATTTAAACTTATTTATTTACCATCAATTGATACAGAAGCTTAAACCATATTAAATTCACTCTTCTGCTTCCTTATACTAAACCAGTATTGCATGACACTGATGTATGGGTTAGTTTGGGCAATTTTCACCCTGGGGATTGAACCCTGAGAGCCCTTGGAACATTTAGAGCTGACAATTTACCACTGCAATACGCTCCACCACTGCACCAATGTTGCCCATTGTTCAAACACTTTAAAGAATTAAAAAAGATCTAATTTTGCTTCAAAAGACAATTCTGCTGTGCATATCATATACAATAAAGTAGTACACAGGAATTAATTTTCAACTCCCAACTTTCCTCACATCTGTGAACAAGCACCTTTACCATCCATTTCATTTGATATCCAGAAGTACATGGATAGTATCACTGTCTGATAAACTTTAATTAAAATGCTGAAAGTGAAATTTATCAATAAAATGACTCAAAGAATTTAATGTTCACAGAAATTAATGTAATAAAAATGAGACCCTTTAATTTGTTCCTAACTCTTGGACAAAGCCAACAAATTTTCTGAATGGGAGTTTCCCTTTTTGGACAAAACCTTATCAGAAAGAGAATTATCTAAACCAGACCCTTGTATTATATGTTATGGATATGCAATTTAACATCAAGACATACATTTGTAACCCTTCTTAAGCAGCTTGGGTTTTCCTTTTGAATTGTCACAAAGTTTATGGCATATATATGGGTAAGACCATAATTGTTAGAATTTAATTAGAAATATCATTAGTCTTAATTATTATCAAACGAATATGGAAGGCCTTTTCTGTATTTTAATGCTAAAAGGCAATAGAACATTTATGTTTTTCTTTGGACACATCATGTTTTAAATTTCTTTTTGAAATCATCAAGATACTGGCAAACAACTGCACATTTGACTGAGTCTTTTTTTTTCTTTTCAACAGCTTTCTTTTATGATAATGGCAATATGTAATTTTTTTAACCATTTACCACCTGCAGAAAACATAAATTTTGTTACTTGAAACAGACAACTTTTGAAAAGCTTTGTAAAAATTTGAAAAACAATTCAGTTCTGCTGTTGTGACAAGCAAATGTTTCCTTTTGCCACGATGCTTTTTGAAAGTCATCTTTTGCAAGACAGAAAAATGTGGCGTCAGTTGGTTTTGTGTTAAAGAGGTCCTGTGTACCTTAGGGTTTAAGGTGGTCGGCGTAAAACCCAAGGGGCCCTTTGGGTTTAAGTCTTGCCAGCACTCACTTAGTTTCGTTGCAACAAAATTACATACTTCAGAAGCCCAAGTACTGTACATGTACTTGTATAATATAACATTTATATTGTTGACAGGGTGTTAAACTCTATACATTTTAATCATCTAAAATATCAATCATTGTGATGATATTCAGCCCAGCTACTGGGTTAATTACACTCAAGCCCCATGATGATGTACAATCTCAAATCTCAAAGTAAATGTAAAGGGTGCATTATCGTATCTGCATGTTATTTGGTTTTAAAAAGTATTGTTAGGTCATTCAAGTCATTTGAAATCTTTCAAGTGTCATATTATGGAATATTTATTTCATTTGAAAAGCCCTTCATCTTCTAATCTTGTATTGATTTATCCTGCCTACTGCAGTATAGAGAAGTTATTGCCATATTGTAAGTCATGTATGGGTTTTATGATATAATACAGGGATTTTTTTTCTTCAAACTTTGGAATGGATCCTTTACTGAAACAATTTGAAAAAGAAGCAGAATGTATAGTCTCTCGAAAAAATGGGTTTTTCAAGGAATAACTGAATTCGAACAACATTTTTTTTTATTTGAGGAAGTTGTTGCCAATCCTTTATAAGCTGATATGCTGTTTTGAGGCATATTTTTATTGGGAAAAATGTTCTGTTAATTTGATGCAGAATGGGCCCGTTTTACGGAACCACACATTTAAGGAAAAATTTGCTGTAATATGCCAACTTTTTGTCAACGCCTTGTCATGAATTATTTGATTTATAAACCTAAGCATAGTACTGGTGACTCCAGGAATGATATAATATAACTTTGAATTGTAGACATTGTGTTAAAAATGATTAAATTACAGGTGCCCTTAGATTTAATTGAACTGTGTAGAGAGTACCAAGTTTATTTGAATTTAGTAGTTCTGTTTCTAAAAACCTGATTCAAGGGTGATTTAAAAACATTAAGTTATCTTGTCCACCTTTTCTTAACACAAGAGGAGTGGAAGCAATTTCTTTATTCATCACAATGGTTTCTTCAAATGAAGATTTACATTCAATGCTCAACAAAAATTGTTTGCTTTTGTTTCAAATCGGCCTTTTTTAAAGAAATGATCCATTATAAGGGAATATATTATTTTAAAAAAAGTGTTAGACAAAAAGGGAGGTAATCAATTATAAGCTTGCTAATGTTGTTAGTAACAATTATCTCCCTTGAAAAATTCAAGCATGTTAAAAAAAAGAGCACAAGAGAGATTTGAAAATAGTTGTCAAGGAAATGACTCTGTGGTGAGCATGGGGTAAAACTGCAGTCCAACTGAAATTTTAACACTTGTAGTTTGAAGATTCGTTCATTTGACCAATGCATATATGCATTTGCATATCAGACAGATGAAATATATAGAAATGCAATCCCTTGAAAGTTTTGGCACAGATACAGGACATTTGATATTTGAAATAACAATTAAAGTTATGGTGTAAAATTCAAGACAGTAACAAGTTATTCACAAACATGAAAGACTTACTATAGTATTCCACTGAACCCTCAATAGAATGGAAAACATTATTGCTAATCCAATTACATGTTATTCCCTTCTCTTAGCTGTTACAAATATTTCAAATTTGTTTGGATTTTAGGATATTTTAAACAGTCTAGTAATCTAGTACTGCTTAATGACCTTAGCAGTCGATGCTCCTTAAAACACTATTTATCCAAATGATCTTGTTTGAGCAAATATATAAAGAAAAGCTTTATGCATGTGCATATGTTTAAGTCTCAGTGTATTGAAAATTGAATTCAATATGTAAGAAAAGAAGAAATTGATCATGACGATTTTCCAATTCCATTGTACGCTTAATTCTTTTATATTTCAAGAAAAATTCACATTCATTAACCTGTACTTGATGTTCATGAACATGTTCTTGAAATTCATGAAAAAGTTATGTGCTACAAGTTCAGAATAGTTTCGTGTTCATGAATGGCTATTTAATGTTCATGAATGTACAATAAGTTCATGATTAAGTTCTTGAATCTTCTTCAGCTTGAGTGTATTTTATGGTTTGGGTAAAAACTGCTATGGTAAAATGAGGAATTGTTCATTTAGAGTAATTCATCCTATTGTCAATATGGTTTTTGCTGAAGATATGTTTATAATGACACTGGTATAAGGCTGTTTATAGCCAGGCTTGAGCAGGGAATTATAGTATTTAGTGCTTAGAGTTAATTGTTACAATTGCTTTTTCGTAACTGAATGATATGGACAAAGCAGGGTTAGGGTATTATGTTTGGCTTAATCTCTTTCGAGTGTACACAAAGCCTTTACTTTAACAGAATTTCCTCATATATTTATTATTCCTGCAATTTCCAGTCACCCATACTTTTATACAGATCTATCTGATAGCAATCCAACTCTGTTAGGGATTGAAGAACTTGTTCATGAACATTAAATTGCCATTCATGAACAATGAATGGTCGTTTATCAGAACACATAGCTGTTATTAACTTGTTGATAAATTTCAAGAACATAATATAATATAACATGTTATGTTAATGATCAACAAGAGCAGTTTCATGAATGTATGTACATGTATACATGAACCTGTACTTGATGTTCAAGAACATGTAATTTCATGAAAAAGTTCTGGTTTCATGAACAGCCATTTAATGTTCATGAGCATTCATTAAGTTCATGAAATTCTTGATGCTTTTGCAGGGATTAATTGTTAATTAAAGATTCTCTATGACAACTCTTAGGCTTTTAGCATTGTTAGTTAACTGGGACAGACTTCCCCATACAAATCTCTGTTTTCAAATGAGTTTTATTTTTAATTTTTTTAATATCTTTCTTTAACGGTTATGTTGCTTTTTGTAAAAATGTATTCTGGCAATTTTGTTGCTTCAGGGTTTTAGTATGAGGAAATAGGTCAAGACAGTTTGATTTTTATTAATGTGAAGGTCACCCCTCTAATTGTTTAAGTATCACCTGTGCAGAATAGTTTTCAACACCTTATCAACACTTTCCCAAATGCCAAATTTTCAACTTTCCCAAATTGAAAGAGTGCAGACGGTATTTCAAAAGGTGATGAAATTAAAAAACAATATTCTTATGGGGCAGAAAACATTGTGGGAAAAGGAGAAATTGCTCGTAGGAGCAATTTTTCCTTTTCCCACAATAGTTTCCAGAGTCGTCTGCAACAAACTAGTCAAAATTTTAATGTCGCTATTGTTTGGTAATGTGTTAAACAGTTGATTCAAACACATTCCAATTTATAATTTGATATATGATCAGAGAGTTAAACAGACAGTCGATAATTATACTTAAACGTTTTCATATGTTATGTCTGTTGCTAAAATGTCACTCTGCAGAGAAATGAAAAAAGACAAATTGAATGACCCAAGTTACTAAGGTGTATAAGATAGTCTGTTTCCCTTTCCTTCACATGTGTTAATACATTCTCTAGATGAGGAAGGCAAAGTAAGAAGACATGAAAACATTTAGACAATAGGGAAAAATTGCTCACGAAGAGCAATTTTTCCCCACTTGTTGAAATGGTCTCTACCGTTTATCATATGGCAGATACAAGTCATGATTATTTGAGATTGTCATAGCCATCTATTTTTTTAATTAGACTATTTATAAAATAGCATGTGGGGGTAATGCATAAAAGTATTGTTAAGTGTTGTAGGTTTGAGGAAGAGTTTTAAAAACTTAGTGTTATAAGGTGTAAAGGGCACCTAAACCATTTACCAATATCAGTTATTGGCATTATAAAACCCTGAGCCTTCCTCTACACAAGAAATACTAATTTCTTATTTAAGCATACTTTTCAAAGAAGATAAAGGAAAAAATATTCAAAAAGAAAGAATAAACTGTTTGTTACAAGAAACTTGCAAGAAACGCATTTTTCAATTTTATTTCTTAGATTATTTCGAAAAAAGTATTTATATTGGTAATATTGTTTGCTGACCCCCTAATTTTAAGATAGGAAGACATTCCACGTAAGTGAATAACCTAATGCAAACAAACATATTGCCGCTGTCAGATATTAATTTTGCTTTTGTGACTTGAAGGTAAGTATAGAAAAAGGGGAGGAAAAGGGCAATTGATTACTTTGAGAAAAGCAACTTTTGCTTCATGCGGATTGTTCATAAACATGAAGCACATTCTTTTGCATTGCACTGCATGAACCCTCATAATTGTAAAAAGTCATTGGTCAGAGCGTTTTTTTTCTCTTGAACAGACTCATTTTTTTGACATATGAATAAGAAATACTATGCTTTCTAGGATGTCATGTAAAAGTTGAAAGTTGGGCATTTTTTTTTGCCATTCTAGGTTAATTTCTGCAGTTGAAAATATTACCATAAGTCAAAACAAACAAACAATTTACATGAAGTTCTGCGGATTTTGAATTAATATTTAAATGATTCTTTTCATTCAGTCTTTATTCTCAGTGATTTACCTGTATGTTAAAAGTCTGTCTTGACTGAGCCAAATGCTTCATTGAGAATTAATAATCATGTTCATTGTTGTAAAAAGGTGTCATACTCATACAGCATAAATATTTGAGATAAACGAAAAACTTGAAATGCTACCTTAGTTGTTTTGAGAGAACATTTCAATTTCTCTTTTATAAAGAGAATATTCTCATAATGAGGAAATTCTTGTTTTGTCACATTGTTTTCAATTATCATCTGCTGCAAAGGCGTCGTATTGATATATAGAGGTGAAAGATATAAGTAAAGTATTATGCCTGGCCACCATTATAATATAATCCTCTGACCCTTTCAAATTTTCGCCTGATCATTGTCATCAAACAGCACAGGGGGAAAAAGACACATGGAAACCATCTCAATATTTCAAAAGCTATCAATCTCCATTTTCAGCTCATTTGTTTACCGATTTTTGAAACCATAATGGTTACGTTATTGTATTACTGGCAGCAGCCATATTAACTTTCCTGTGCACTTGGCTAGCTAAAATTGGAATCGAGAGGTGTAAAACAGTAAAAGTGTTAACCCTTATTAGTGCTGGAACCGACTTCATGCTTATGCAAACAGGTTAGATCCAGGCAAGCCGCCAAGTAAATTGGCAGCTGGCCTGTGATCTAACCAGTTTGCTACTCTATGTATCTTTTTTCATCAAATGTAAGCAGATATTTAACCCTTTGGAAAGCAGATTATACAACCATATATTTTAAGAAAGTTACCCAGCATTCTAAGGGTTAAAGTGGCGTTTATAATGGGGGATATTGGTTGAGTGTCCTTCTGGCTTGACGGTATTATGTACATACAAATGATTGGTTTTGAGAACCTTTTGGGTTTAAATCGCTAGTTACAAACTAATGGCCGTTTTGTAAAGGACAGTAAGAGTGGAAAGGATTTATTTCGATTGTTCGATCTTCAAACGAAAGGCTTACAAATGTGGATATGTTCATTAGGAAAATGTCAAATTTGAGTGGATATTCATAGTTAGTCTTCTACTCATGTAATATGGAATTGTTTTGGGATTTAGAGGGAAATTGATTAATTTTGTCAATTCTTGTTCTTTGTAAAACTATTGGAATTTAAAGGAAGGCCATAATGGCTTTGATAAAAAGCCAAGCAAAGACTCTGGTAAGAAACTTGTATCACCTTACTTAATTAGCTTTTTCTAAACAGTATTCTTATTTAATAAGTTTTATTCTTAAGAAGCATAAGGAAATTGTATGGGAAAAAGAGCAACTTCTTTTCAAACAATAATATCTACCTTACAATGGTATATAGTGTTTACTTTTTTTCCATTGAAATATTGCTGATAAATAATTCTTATTTGGGGCTTATAGGGCTCAAAAGATGGAAGTTGTGGGAAAATATTTTAATGCTATCTAAATGATTTTCTTTAAACTATGTGATGGGTTAAATTTTGGATCATTTATGTATTGGTTAGTGTTGGGATTTTGTTCCCTGGCATTCCAGGTTTGATCCCTGAGAGCATCAGATATATTTTAATGTGTAGGGTCTTCTGACAAGACACTGCAGAGTATCCTAGGGCAGGACACAGTTTCCCAGACTAGAACAAGTAGATGATTAAGGATACAGGAATATGTGAAGTGTTGCTGCGATGTAACTGAAAAATTGTTAATAAAAGGAGTTAAACCACAAGAAGTTCATTTTCAATGATAACCTTTGCTTCATAAATACTAATTTCAAGCAACCTGCAGCAATAGACTTTCTGTGAATTATGAGTTATAAAAAAAATAGACATAGGGAGAAATTGCTCAACTTGATTAGCAATCACTGCTTTTGTTACAGTTTTATACCATCAAGCTTCTTTCTTAAGAAGAATTATCAAATACTATTTTCCTAATGGTTCAGTCTGCCTATTGTCCAACAGTGCTTCCCATAACCTTGTTTAGAAAATAGCTTGTTCTTGCAGCAGACTATTATGAAAAAAAAATTGTATGAGGATCTCTCGAGTATTGCAATTTGTCATTAAATTGTATAAGTAGGCAATTTCCATGTTTCTGATAATGTGTTAATTGGGTTTTGTGCTACATACTTTTATCTCTTCATTTTAAATGTGCTACAAACTTTCCCTGTGAAAAGTTTCAATAAATCATTCATGAACTTCATGAACATTCAAGATTGTTGTATGGCTGTTAATTAAGATAAAACTTTTTCATGTTAAAATTCAAGAGCATGTTTATGAACATTAAGTTCTAGTTCGTCGATGAATACATTCACAAACCTTATTTTCTTGAGGATCATTAACGCATTCTAGAAATTCATGGACAACTTAAGAACAGGTTATTGTTCATGAATGGCCATTTAGCATTCATGAATGTTCATGAAATTCATGAATAAGTTCTTGAAATTTCACCGGGATTTAAGCCTTAGTTTATTAGAACTATTTTTGATGCAGGCAAAACTTGTTTGCCAGATGAAAACATTAAATGCCACTTAAACAAAATGTGGAATTAAACGAAAGTTCTTGTTTTAAGAACAATAATCTCTAGCCATTTTCTCTTAGGGTGTTTAATCCTTTGGTGTGAATCACAATCAATCTGGTTTAAAGGGACCATAATAAAGAGAGATAGAATCCCGGTTAAGCCAACTACATAATGCCTTTATAAGGATGCTGCAATCTCTCAGAAAGCTCAGGTAGAAACTTCCTGAATGACTTGATTAATTGCGACTTGTTTTACAAGCCTCAGACTAATTATTTCTTTATGTACTATTTAACAGTGATCTCTTAGTTAATAGAAAAAAGAGTAGCAAATGGTTCTACCCAACTTAACAGTCCATATATGGGTAGTCAAGTTGAGATTTTCTTCTATCATTATGAACTGAGCAGCACAAGATAACTGAAATAATGTTGTGTGCTCTAAAACCCATTAAAAAGCAAAAAGTTGAAAACAAAAAACAACAAGATTGATCATACACATGGAAACATACATTTATGAGTATAAAGTATGGGATAAGTGTACTCATTAACATTTGATCCCTAAACAGAAAACAAAACCCGATCCTTAAACAACTGTTAATAACATGAAAGCCTTTGGAAAATTTAGAAGCATGTGGGGATCATGTTTCAATTTACTAAATTTAGCTTTTTTTCAGTTTTTCTCTACTATCCTTTTATTTAAACTTGATAAATCCTTTACATTGACCCAGTTCATGGTGTTAATTCCAGATTGAAACTATCAGCAAAATGCTTTGTAAGTTATCATGGAGACAGGGATAAGCAATGCTTCTTTGGGAAGAAAGCATTGTATAAGAGATTTTTCTGCAATGTTTTCCCAGTACTGCTTTTAGTAAGGATGATCAATTAATACTTTCTTAAATATTCAAAGAGGCAAATGAACTTTATACAGGTGCTTGTTCATAGGTGTAAGGAAATTTGCAGGTAAAGACTAATTTAATTTGTTTAAAACTGAACAAAAGCTGTTTTATGATATTCACTGAAGAAAAGTCAATATGAATCAAAATTAGATGATTTTTATATCTTTGATGTTTGTATACAGTGAATGATTATGTGTTTGAATTCAAAAGTGTTGTTTTTTTTTTATCTACCATATATAAACTGTACATGATTAGATAAATTAAGACTTTCTGAATAAATTATTCTTTCAATATGCTACTTTTAATTGTATATCAAACAACAATACAAAAACTGCTTTGTTTCCTGGCATTTGCTTGTGAGTTCTGAATCACATTCATTTGTTTGGTAAAGAGTGATTGAAAACATGTTGCAATGACTTTTGTAAATTATATTTATGAGAGAGCACTGACTAATCTGTTGTACCAGTTCCCATACACCTTTATTCAAAGTTGGTCTCATTACAATTTTGGGTATTAGTTTAAGCCATTAAGCCACATAAAGTATATTGTTGAAAAAATTGATTTAGCATACATAGCAAAATTTGGGTTCATGTTTTTGTACAATTTCCTTAAACTTGAAACATTTTCTTTGATTTGAGCATTTTGCTAAATTGGTATTGATCAAATATTTACTATAGTCTATTGTACATTAGGCTGTTCTTTGTTACAATTCATTGTAAAGTTAAATTGAAAAGTTCAATTTCTTGCAAGTGAATATTCTTTGTCACAACCTATAATTGTAAAATCAAATTGAAATGTCAAGTTCTTGTAAGTAAATACCCTTTATAATATTTATTTTCTTCAAAGTGCTTAAAGATCCTGGACGTCATACACTAAATATATATAGGTAAAAAGTAGAATTTGTGTATGGTATATAGCTATGCTTCTTACAAATATTCATTAAAAAAATCGGCGAAATCACGGTATAAATGAAGATATTGACGGAAAATCCCCACAGCCTCGACTTTTGTATGTTACTATACAGCTATATGGTAATTAGTTTTGTCACATGGGCTGTCCGGTGCCTGTCACGTGATGATGTACACCTAACGTAGAAGATATCTAGCGTCAGCCACCATTTTTGTTTTCAGCGTGTAGTCTTAGTATCACATGAGACTCACATGCCCAGTTGTTCATAGCTTGAATTAACGCTATATTTAGCTTATGTCGGATTTCCCTTGGATTTTTATTACCGGGTAAATGAAAAATGTCAAAATTCACCTTATATGCTATTGGTTTCTCTGCTGAAATGTTGAATTAGTCTATATTCCTTTATTTTAGAAAGTTTAAAAAAATAATCCTATGACACACAGAAACTTTGAATAAAGATTTAATAAGAATATGGCTATATCTATATAGATAAGTCAGAGGTGACGAAATTTGCTTTTGCTTACTTGTATGTAAATGCCAAATCCTTTTCTTCACTTGTCCGTATAATTGTAACATAGGACACAAAAATTAGTAAAAAAGATTCTTGGCATTTGAGTATTTTGGACGAGCTGGACAATTATATGATAATGACCAATTCATAACCTTCCCTGCATGCCATGTATGACTTACTTAACTTGAAGAATTATCTGGTGAAGACATATCAATATGATCCATAATATTTGTTAATTGGGTTTCTACATAGAATGAACACATTCATTTTGTCACCTCATTTAAATATTTCTTCAGTTATAACGTTTGTGTGTATTTTTTTTAATTCTTTATTCAAATTTTCATTATTTTATCTTATTCTATTTAATTTCATCTGTATTTAAGCACAAACTCTATTATACCTCAGCTTGATGCATCTGTAAGTTGTAACAGAAGACTTGAGAAATTGGCCAAGGTTTCATTAAGGAGTAAGAGTTTAAAGTGTGGTTTACATACAAATCCCATGGGCTTATCAGTCAATAACATATTTTTCTATACAAATACAGACAGTAGTTACTATAGAAACATTGTTCTGAAGACCATTAACCCTTAGAATGCTGGGTAATTTTCTAAAAATAGATTCTTGCGGCATCTGCTTTCCAAAACCTTAGATATCTGCTTAATTTTGATGAAGAAGACACTCAGAGTAGCAAACAGGTTAGATCACAGGCAAGCAGCCAATTTCCTTGGTGGCTTGCCTGGATCTAACCGGTTTGCATAAGCATAAAATCCATTTCAGCACTATAATGGTTAATGCAGTTTTGTCCTACACAGTTAATTGGTTAATTTGATATTAAGTAGTTTTATGATTTCGTAGTTTTATGATATCCTCGGCAGAAAGTTAGACAGAAAGTCAGTAAAAACCTGAAAAGGATTTTGGTTTAAAATGACATGATATTTTCAAAAGGAGGGATGAAATATTTGAACAAATGATATAGACGTATTGTACAAACTGATAAAGGTAAGCCATTGCCCAAAATTTAATATTGGAGCCACAAGTATTTCTTCAGATATGGGTATTTTGATTACAATAGAGGTCACAAATTGAATATGACACTGATAAAAGTAACATCCTAGGGTAGTGATTTAAATTTTCAAGTTTTTCCAAAGAGTTCCTTGACATTATATAGGCACATGCTTGTACTATTAATTGCTCTTGATTTTTATATATATATATGAATAAAGTTTATAGAAAGTTTCTATGACAATATTGAATAGTAATTGAACAAAAAATTGTCTATTTCAATACATTCAAAATGAGTAAGATGTGTTATTTGTCAATTAATACAAAACACAACAAGGTTCCTCTATGGCCCTTTAATTGGTTAAGATTATGGCGGTCTTATAATTTTGGCGTTAAGGTTTGTCTGGTTTTGTGGGAGTCACTCTCTTTTGGTAAGACTTCCAGACTTAAACATAACAAACAATAACAAGATATTGATATTAGAATAAAGTAAGGTCTTATTCTTTTTTGATGGTTTGATCGGAATGAAATCTTGCAGAGTTAGGCAATCAATCAAGAGTTCAATGTAAGACTATAGTAAATCCTTCACAAATGTAACATAATATAGTCATGCAACAAACCTAAACCTTTGCAATGTTATGGGTCAGATGCTTTCCCAGATCTTTAGATATGGCTGTTTTGAATGGTTGCTGGCACCACAGTGTCAAAACACACTTTTTTTATGAAGGGAGGGGTAATCAAGAATTTATGATCATTACAAACAAGGACTTTGTGTCATTTTTAACTGTAAGAGACTTAAGTAAATTTTTAATTTTTTCACAATATTTCCCTATGGAATAACAAAACTTTCTATATGTAATATTTAGGTAAAACTGACCATTAATGACACAGGGTCTGTTTAATGACAATGATAGCTATGGAATTGATTAAACTTTTCGCAAAAAGGTTGAAAATATGAAAGTGGTCAATGGTCAATATTTACTCAGTATATTTTAGATCCTCAATATAGACATTGCTAGTGTGTATGGAAGATCTTAACTTTCTACCATACACATGTACGAAACACTGGTGTTATAACCTTAAACCCACTCTCCCAAGTATGTGTGTATGATAATTTGTGGCTGGTCCAAATTGAATGCCATAACATATGACGAAAGACACCATGAAACTAATTCATTTTTGTTCTAATGATATTTGTTACTGACCGATTCCTGCTATATATGACATTTTATAATAAAAGATTTGATTTTCTTACTTATTTACATAACTAAGTAAGGAAGTAAGTAAGAACAAAATATCCCCAGTGCAGCATTCCAAAATGCTTGTTCAGTAACTGCTTGAACAGACATGAACTTCAAGAAGTTGTTCATGAATCCTTTACATGGGAAGAATAATATAGAGAATAATAGGTTAATGACGTTAATGACGTTAATGGGTTAAGTTTTTCAGGCAAGGCTTAGGAATTTATTGGGTGAGCCGAAGGTCATAGTGTGACGTCACACGATGAAAAATGACGTCACACGATATTCTCTGTCTATTGTAGAGTGGATAAATCTTAATAAGGCATATATATATAGGAGTGATCGAAAAGGTTTATATAATATATGTCCTGAGAGTGTTAATTGTGAAGGATTTGACATGTGTTTATTTTGTGTAAAAAGGTAATGAAACCAGAGATTTGTCTCTGTACCGCATATTTCCCTAACTAATCTAAATATAGAATTGTTCTTGAAGTGCAAAGAGGCAGCAAATAGTTTTGAGTAACAGCTTTGATTTCTTTAAATATAATGATCATCCAATAATGATTTGTAACTTGAAACATTAGATGGACCAAACAGTATTGTTTCACTTCATAGATTTTAACTCCGATGTGCAAGTTTTTGCGTCGATTGACTATATGCAAATGACAGAGGTAACGTGTCAGCTAACTGTGAATCATTTAGTTTGCATGGCACCCCTGTTCACATCACCTTTTGCACCATGTAACGCGATAAATTATCCTTCTTGGTCATGCTATAACTCTGATACAGTAATAAAAGTCAGCTCATACGATGTCACTAAGACATGGCAATAAAATTCATAGGCAAAAGGAGAGGACAAATGGTTCATGCAAAACAATAGTGAGTCCTTCATGAAAATGAAAAACGTTCTTAGGTCATGCAAATTAGCCTTTGAATTTAGCAATCAATGGTTGGTGTTATGGCATCATGTCATGGTTTGCCAAGAAAAAGGTTAGACATCAAAACACCATATATTGATTGGACATATTATAAGGTCATCCCAGTTTCTTTTGTCACTCGTAACCAATTAGTTGTTTCTAGATAATGAAATTGATTTCTGTGTTACTGGAAGGCAGGATATTGGATACATTTGGTCGTATGAACAGTCATTAAAATGACAGAAAATTGATAGTTAACCCATTACCAAACAATAACGACATTTGACCAGTTTGTTGCAGACATTTTTTGAAAAACATCCTGTGGAAAGGAGAAATTGCTCTTTAAGAGCAATTTTTCGTTTTTCCACAATGTTTTCTGCACTAGATTATTTTTCAATTTCATTTGATTTTGAAATGTCATCTGCAAACTCTTTCAATTTGGTACCAGTCGATAATTCGGCGATTGGTAAAGGGTTGAAAGATTGATCACAGCAAGACCCTACAGTCAGGGGAAGCATCGTTATCTGCTTCCTAATGAGTTATTTTTGTACTATACTCTAATGATGAAATTGCTGGTCCTTCATTGGTCAGTGGTAAAGGTTGCAGACTTAGAACTAGGTGGTTCCTGGTATGAGCCCTTGGTATAACCAACACCAGTCCTTTGCTTTCGGCGTGGGAGTGAGCTTTGGCAAGTCACTTCAGAGCCTTAGCCTAGTACTGGTGGATCCAGGAAAGCAGTTATATAACTGAAAATTGTTGATATGGTGTTAAACACCATCTAAAAAAAAGGATGACATTGTTGTTCACTGTAATACTTGTGCAGGAGATCACTATTATTTGAATGCTATTAAATGCCTTGATATTAATGTAAATCTTCAAAAGTAGACCTTAGCTTTTTTTAATTCTGAAATTTAGAAGCAAACAAAAAAGTCCATGTAAGCTTAAAATGATAATAACTTGAGCAAGTAATTGTTTTTCTTTCAACAATTTTGTTTATTTTCTGCATGTTTTCAGGTGAAGAAGCACTTCATTAACGAATAATCATTTTGAATATATTCTGTTGTTTTAAGCTCAGAGGCAGTTAAAAAGAAAGCATAATTACATGTTTAAAAGAAATACATGTATAATCTTTATTTTTTAGGAGGACTTCTTGGCAACTGATGATTTGTTTGTGGAATACTTCAATGTCTTCTTGGCCTTACCGGTAAGTACCAGTTATAACAATTAAAGTTCTAAAAAAGTCAGTATTTCATTATCTTGGAGAACTTTCCTTATTATCAAGGCATGGTGAAGGCTCAGCCCATCCCTCACAGAATGAGCTTTATATGGTAGATAAAGTCTGGTAGAATCAAATTATATCTGCACAGTGTGGCTTCTATATATATATGATAAGTTTGACACACCGGAAATTATCGTGGGCACTGCCATCTTAAAGGCTTACAAAACTTATGTCATTTAAAACATGCAATTTAGTTATATCAATTTAAATGGCACAAGTTAGCAGTTAGTTTAATGCTTAAAAAACCAACTCTTTATTTCTAGATACACATATATATGCAGATATCATTGAAAATTTGAAAGGATGTATTGGTAATGACTATGCCTGCTTGAATGTCTAGGCAATGCCTAAGTCCATGGTAAAGGCTTTAACTTATCTATTCTATTGACTTTTGTGTACTGTTTTTCTTCATAAATGCTCAATTTGACAAATTTGTTTTGAAAGAGGAATTAACCCTTTGATTACACTAACAGTGTTTTTCACCTGGTGTTATGAAACAAAGGTAATTTACATGCATTTCATTTTGATGGACTAGCCTATGTAATACCAAGCCAAGTTCTCCAAGTCCCTGATAGTGGCAATCCCTGTAAGCGCGTTTAGTATTCAGGAAGCTGTCATCAGATTGAATTCAACAATTTTCAAGCTTAAGTCCCAATTGATGTAAAATAAATAAGTAAACTTAGTCATTCACAAAAGTTAAGAAATAAAAGCTTAGTATATTCCACTTCAAGCCATTTGTTTGTCATCTGTTATAAATTTTGATCAGTCAAAAATTCAATCTTAGGGACCAAGGTTAAAGTTGTGACTTAGTGGTCCCATTTATCTTCATTTGCATAAATTTAACATTGACTTATCATTGATTGGTGCCATATTATGGTGATAAGTATAAGAAGCCTTGGTTCTTGTTTGACAAGGTGACATTCATTTCATATTTACTAGGTGTATAATGACATCTAGTGTCATCAAATTAGCAATTGGCCCACATGAAATGTTAGAACTTGTCCATGCTAAAAGCCTATGTATATGACTTGTTTTAATTATGAAAAGGTCCTTTTTTGTTATAAAACTGAGAAGAAGGGCTTGTGACAAAGAAGGAATTTTTAAAGCTAAGCCAGACCTTTTTAGATGATAATTTAGTTATAATGTTTTCCATCAAAGCACTGAAAAAATCTAAAGCTTTTCACACTTTTTTTTAATGAAAACATATTTTTTTAGTGTCTTTAGGACAAAGAAAACTTCACTGTTTGGTTTCAAAGAGTTGTTAAATCACTATTTTTTTTTTAGAAGTAAATAAAGAAGAGGGATTTATTCACTTTTGTTTCAATATTTTAAGTTATGCATTTAAGGAATTGATGAATAGTCGTTTCAAACTTCAACATGATTAATCATGTCAATTAAGCCTCCATGGCAAGCTGAGTCTTCACAAAAATTAGAGAAACGTATAGACTCAAATTATTTCCTTTCGAAAATAATTATTTCCAAACTTGTCAGCTTTATATATAGTGATGTCAAATGATATTGAATAGATGGAGAAAGAAAATACAAATGTACCGGTAACAGTTCATAAAAGAGAGAAAAGCTAACCATAGTGAGAGTTAAGATAATGCTGTCCATACTCTCAGCGAAATCCATGACATTGTGCATGTTCATGCATTGATGAGAATTGAGGTGTTTTTTTAAGAGTTGTTGAAGCATTTCAAGAGCCTAATGCAAGGTTTAAATGCATTCTTCACACACACAATTCACACACTTAGGAAACTTCCATATCTACTATACTAGTCTCCTCTAGTCCTGTCATTAAAACTTGTTAAGCTTGCCGTTGGCACTGATCATCACCAAGAGTGCTTTCCTGCCTAGAAACTACTGATATATCTATAGCTTGCAAATATGTAATGTTTAATTTATAACTCACCATGAAGATTGAATCCAAATAGCTTGCAAGTTGGTTGAAGTTTTCTTTAAGTTGTTGAATTCTAATAAGCCATGTACGTCCTCGGGCCCCTGTATTACAATGTGGCTTTGCTTAGTAACCATCTGGCTTTGCTTAGTAACCATCTTTAAGCCATTGAGGATGAGGGAAAAAATATCTTCCATTCATTCTGATTTAATTACACTATACATATTGTTTCTACTTGGGATATTGAAAAAAGCTTGTCATTTCTTACCAATTTATGATTAATTTGCATGTTTTCATGAGTAAATTAAGATTGACCCCCACCGCTGCCTTGCTAGTATTAGGGAATTGACACAGTGTGTAATAAAGTTAAATCGCTCAGTTTCTACTGTACATGTTAGGCCAGCAACATTAATTGTTCATATTGCCCAGCTCATCCATAAGCCTCATGAGACAATTGAATTTTATTGATATTTGATATGTTACCATTGTAAAGACATGTGCAAAAAAAGTTGGGGCATTTTAAGGGCAAGTAAATCAAAACAGGATTTCGCCACTTCTGGTTATAGAATATGAATGTTATTTGGCTACAGAACGCTTTTAGGCCCTGATACGGTGTACAAAAGCCCAAAACACAATGTACAGGTAGATTACAACAGAGTCATAAATCAGTGAACTTATGCAGCAATATAATGACCCTGAGATTGACATATCATTAAATCTCACATTAACATAACCACTTCTGCTACATTTTATTGAAAAGAAGGTTGGAAAGGTTCCAAATATTACAAACGATCTGCCGAGCTGATTTCCTATTCAAGATACTCTTTTTGTAGAAAACAGATAATGTATTGATGAATAATGATATTCAATTTAGAAACCTTAATTGCCTGTCAATAACTGTCATTGATAGATTTCTACTTGTACTTTGGAACAAGTAGTTGCTGTCTATAATTGAAAGAAAAGCAATGTTTATGATGTATTTGATAAACAACAATTGGAATTAGATTGAGTTGGTAAATGTATTAATGTTAGTTGAGAATTCGTTATTGATGAACAGAGAATGTGTGACTTCTTTTTTTCTCACAAAACAATCAATGCATTTCAAATGGACTCTTGGAAATATGTATTATTTGATACAGTCTCTATATACTCTATTGCTATTTTAACAATGCAATATGTTTCAGTAATCTGCTTCGAATATAAAACAGGCATCAATATGTCATTTTGCCTTTAACATCCTTATTTTGCCATATATAAGTAAAGTACCTCACTTTACTTTGTCTGTTGCAGAAATCTTTTAGAAGCACTCTGACAAAAGGGCGAGTCCTCCTAACAGGCAATGCATTCTTTTGAAATATTGGAATCATTCTAGGCCTTTATTCCTAAGAGAAAGTATCTATTTCTTTTTTTTTTTCACTGTCTGCTATATTGCTCTCAATGTTGTTTAGGCTCAAATCTCAGGATGAATGGGTACATTTAATTGAAACAAGTAACATAACATAACATAACATAAATTTTATTGGCATTAAACATTACATATTTATAGCCGTACAATTTTACATATAATTTTACATACAAATGGTGAAACATAAGAAAAGGAAAATAATTTACCAAGACGAACAGTCTAAGTATAGATAAGGATCTGTATGAATAAATAGATTTAATAAATAGCTTAACATCTAATCTATATTGGAAATATTTCTAAATTTAAATGCACTAATAATATATTTAGCGACACTAAGGATGGTGCGTTGTGATATCGAGTTCATGATATTTTCAAACTTTTGTAAAGTTGGCCATCTACAAAAATATGGTTTAAGGTGGCGACATCTTGTTTCGCGATAATGCGGACAAACTAATAAAAAATGATATGAATCTTCAATTGCTCCCATATTACACTGTGTACATAGGCGGTTAGTTCGATCTTAGTTCTGATATCTTCCAGTTTCGATTCCAAGGTTATAAGAGTACAGTCGAAATTTCGAAAGTGCTACTATAAATTTAGAATCGATGTCGCATGTAAGATACCTATCCATCTTAAATTTGTGCTTGAATAAACAATATGAAGAGAGTCATCCTGAGTTATTAATATTAGTATACCATGTTTGTTTAAATATATCCAGTATTCGCTCCTTTATCAAAGAGAAGTACTTAAGAGCTGGATTTGTTTTTATGTTTTTTTTCTCTCTGCTCTTTTTTTGGAATAGGAACCCTTTCAATTAGAGGGGGTGCAAACAAATCATCTTAGGTTAATGCTTGTTTTCAGTGTGTAAAGTATGTTTTAAGTTTTGTAAGAAGACCTTAGTATGATAAAAGAGAAAACTTTGTTTGTAAAATTGCCTAAGAATTTTTAAAAGTGTTTTACTGAATTAGACTTTAAGCTTTTTGAAATAAAATGTTCTCCACGGATAAACTGACAACACAGGTATATAGATAGTGCTTTTAAAGTTTGTTCCTCACATTTCACAATCTGTGAGGTATTGCCTTAAACCCATTACAAAAAACAATATCACCATTTAACCACTTTGACGCAGACGACTCTGGAAAGCATTGTTGGAAAAGGAGAATTTATAATATTTATCCTCTCCCCACAATGTTTTCTGCCCTATCAGAAGATTATTTTCCAATTTCATCACATTTAGACATGCACAAGTCCAGAGATTATGTGAACTTGGCTTGTGGGTTAACATTTTCTTCTTTATTGCCTTTACAAAATCATCCAAGGCACACACTGATACAAAGCCTATATTTTCTATCATTAACAATTGATCATTCTTGATTTATGATTATGCAAATTAGGGAATTTGCATAACATATTGATGTTTGTTACCATAGCAGGAGTATTGAAGGGAGAGACATTGTCAATTGAAGCTAATGAAATCACTTATCTATTCATGCATTGATCCTTGTCCCTGATTATTGGCTTCCTTGTCACTTTGATCTGTTTTATTATTTTCATTAAGGTAGAATACCCATAATCCGCCAGTTTGAAACTCGTTCTGTCATTAGATTCCTTCGGTAGTTCTCAGTTAACCGCAATCCGCATCTGAAACTATTCAGTTCAATGCGAAGACACCAACCATTCATTCTCTGTATTCCTCTATATTTCCAGACGTTTCTTGTTCCTCTATCCTTTAACAAGAACACTGGGGGATTTGAGGTGGTCAAATTTCTGATAACTTTGATAAGTTTCAGATAATTATCATAAGGATAACATTCCAACACATTCATTATTCGATAACATTTCTGACTCAAAGACACCAACCATCCATTTTCTGTATCCCTCTGTATTTCCAGACATTTCCTGTTCCTCTATCCTTCAACAAGGACACTGGTGGATTTGAGGTGGTCAGCGATGCCAAGCACGAGCTGGCCAAACAGATCAAAGATGCACTCCGGACACAGCAGAAACGGTCAAGGATCTACAGAGTGGCCAAGAAACACAGCTACATTGATATACCCCTCATACCCATAGAGACCTTGAAACCCCAGGAGAGTCCTGAGATACATACAAGTTTTACGGTTACGGTGGGTCCATGTTTGTGAATTATATTTTATCCCTTTCCCAAACAAAAAATTTTGGACCGTCCCAATTTGAAGGAGTTGGCAGACAACATTTCAAAATGTGATAGAGTTGAAAAATATTCTTCAGATAGAGCAAAAACCTTATGGGAAAAGGAAAAATTGCTTAATTGTTATATGCAATTTCTCCTTTTCCCGCAAATTTTTCTGAAGTCGTCTCCAACAAAGTTGTCAAATGTCTTTATTGTTTGGGAAAGGGTTAATTGAGAGTTGCATGCAAGATTATAGTAGAAACTTCACAAATATACAAAAATATAAAATGATATAACTCCTTGCAGAAGATTCAAGAACCTATTTATGAACGGTCTTGGATGATAGATGGCCGTTCATGAACACAGAACTTTTTCATGAAATTCAAGATAGGTTCATGAACATCAAGTACAGGTTCATGAATACATTCATAAACCTGTTTTTGATGTTCATGACCATGTTCTTGAAATTCATGAGCAATATAAGAACAGATTTTTGTTCATGAATGGCCATTTAACATTCTTAAATGTTCATGCATAAGTTCTTGAATCTTTGGCAGGGGCATCATGAGTTGTCTTAGTTCAAGGGACCTCATTAAAATGTTTGATATATACATGCAGAGCTCTAGATAAGCTTTTTGGCCAGTGAGTATTTCACTCCTCGTTTCAAAATTCAATGCTGAAAATGGACATTCAAATGAGTAAAACTGAAAATTACATAGTGTTTACCTTTAATGGGCATCCAATGATTTTCTTTCGCATATATATCTCCTGTCACTAAAGCAGTTGAATCTAATTGTTAAATGAACCACAGAACAGTAGCAAATTCAATGACAGCCAAATTTACATCTGGGTCTACCTGCAGTGCACCACTGTCCACATTAAATCATAATTAGGGTCTACCTGGACCTCTTTGAAATTACTCAACATATGGTCTACTTGCACCACGATTTTGTAAATTTAAATTACAAAGAAAATAAATTTAAAGTTAACATGCTTCCTTTGAACTGCAAGGTCTAGGGTCAGTTAGTGGCTGCTTGACCCTTGCCTTATATGGCTGACACAATCGTCCAAATCTCCTCTTCTTTTTCGTGACCCACAACCTTATAGCTTTAGTAGGATCATAGTCTGCTATGGAAACTCTATTAATCTGGATATTCAACAGTGTGTTCAAGTTGTCTGCGTTAATGGAACACCTGTATTTTGACTTGATTCTGTTTTGCGCACTAAAACTCCTCTCACACTCAACACTGGTGACAGAAATGCAAAGTGCTATGGTACACAGTTTTGCTAGTTCTGGAATCATGCCACAATGAAGCTGTATCACCCGTTTACAGAGATCCTGTGTACTTAAATGTTTATATGAACCCAAAATCATTCCTTTCAATACAGGCCACTCTTGCCTCAATTTCTCACTGTCTAGGAGTTTATTCACTTTGGTTTTCTCTTCTTGCGCGTTATCAATATTTCCATAGACGATTGTAAGTCTCCTTTTCACTGTAAAAAGTTCCTAGTGATTCAACAGCTGAACTGGTCTCCTCATCACTTGCACTATTTACCATTGAAGGTTCCAATAACAGACCTAAATCTCTAAAAATCTCGCTATCTTCTTTTCTGAATCTGTGCCTGATATTCCTTTTCAATTGTGTAATGTACATCTGTTTCACAGTCAGTAATTCTGCTTCAATTGTGTTTGAATAATGTTCTAGTTTTTCTCCATTGATGAAGGCGCTTGTGCCATCCTCATCTGGTCTAAACTCTATTTGGTCTCTCATAATCCTCTCTGATTGTCCATATTGGTTTTCCAAAAAGTCCAGTTTCGAAAGTGTTCCATCCATCAATGGCTGTACTTCAGTAAACAGTAAATTTTGTTTTTGTAACTGCTGACAAAGGACACCTAACACGTCATGTACATCTAGCATAAACGCTACCAGTAATACAATCTTATATCTGGAAAAATACTTCAAGAGACCTTCTGCTGTTGACATTTTTTCACTAGCAAAGTTGGACAGTGTGGCCAATACAGAGCTATAACAACTATAAACAGCTTCTACAGCGTTTCTGAGTCCCAACCATCGAATGCTGTGGGGTTGTTTGATTGTCAATTCAGGTTCATCAAATAATTTCTGAATGTTTTTCAGTCTCAATGTGCGGTTAGCTGATCCACTCATAAAAAAGTATAGAGAATTGAAATTGTCCTTGAATTGCTTAAAAATGTCTAGTTTCTTCATAGAATCCAAAATAGCCAGGTTTAATCTATGGGCGATGCAGTGTGACTGTACTAAAAAGGGAGAATGTTTAGACTTTAACTGCACACCAACTCCAGTTTTCTTACCCATCATGGTAGCAGCCCCATCAGTTGCAAGAGAGACTATTTTAGTTGGGTCAAGGCCAAGGTCTGTTAAACATGTGATGAGCTTACGTACGATAGTATGTGCTTTGCCATCTTCGATAGAGACATTTGCTAGAAATCTTGTCACTGCCTCCCCATTTTTAACATACCTCACACATATGGATTATTGTTTCTCCACAGACAAGTCGGTGCTCTCGTCTATCATCACTGCATAAAAGTCTGCATTTATGATTTCTTCAATCAAAGACCTTTGAAAAATGGTTGAAATACAATTTTGGATTTCGTTTATAGTGACATAACTAAGATTTTTATATTTTATGCTTGCACCATTGAGGTTTTGTATTTCAAGTAAGCTGTTCACTTTGTCAGTTGGTAATTCTTCATTTGATGCATAGAATATGGTGCGAAATAATTTTATGTCATCGTCTGTTACACGTACTGACCCACAATCCTTTATAACATCAATTTCACAGGTAGTATCTACTATGTGTGATTTTCTGAGCAATGTTTTCTCAGCCAGTTTATGCTCCTCCGAGTTATTGTGCCTTTCAACACTATTTTTTTGGACGTTTGTAGTTCCCTCATTAGCCCATATACTGCGGACTTTCTGCTCGGAACAGATCTTACAAGTCAACCTTTTGTCTATTCCATCTCCCGTGACAATTAACCACGGATGTTGGCTTACCCAAGATTTGATTGTCTTATCCGTTACGGTAGACCCAGAGTGTTTTTTTACATTACACAGAGAAGTTTCAACAGCTTTGCCGATCATTTCAGAGAGAACTGACTCAACAATTTTATCCACCGTTTCATCATTCTCACGTATAAAAAACTTGAATAAGGAGGCAGAATTATCTCCCAGTTTAGTCCTAAAACGTCCTGGACGTACACCAGGCTTTCGGCTCGACATTTTTTTTTTCTACGCCGATGACTTCTAGATTATTAAAACGTTTGCATTTATTCGAATTATAATGATATTTTTCAATAAAGCGCCTTCAGAATTCAGATGAGTGGCTACCATTTTCGTAGCACACGCTAATAAAAAAATCGGGAACCATTCTTGTTTATGGTCGATAAAGCCCGGGATTAATATAGACCGGGAAGCCTTGAATGAAAAATACCGGGAAGGCTTGGTTGATAAATACCGGGTTTTATCGCGAATACGGAATCGGCGATTTCAATGCGTTTTCATATGCACTTATTTTAATTCCAATGCGTTTTTTGTTTAAAATAATGCGTGATTACGCGGTACGCGTCCTTATCTAGAGCTCTGTACATGTATAGAGAATACAATATATGCAGTGTCCTCAATAAGAATTGGTTGAACAGGCCAAAACAAATTCTGAACAGGCCACTTGGAGGGTGCATGCGTTGTATGGGTTTTTTGATATCTCTGTGAATTTGAAGAAGCCAAAACATAATTTGAAGCGGACATTTTGGCCTGCGGCCTGTTCCTTTTGAGAACACTAATATGGATGTTTAGAATATAAATATATAGATGTAAAGTACAAATAATTCTGGACCCCATATTTACTTGGATGTTTAGAGGGGTTTGACAATCCGAGGTTCAAGGTATAGATATTCTACTGTTATAATTGAGGGTTCCATGCAAGACAAGTACATGTAAGTCCTTTATGATTGTGAAAGACTTACTATAGGATTGGATTGAATCTCTATTAACATTTGGTTTGTTAGTTAATATTTTTACATTGCATTACATCAAAAGCAATTCAGTTAGTTTGCCCCGTTAGTTATGAAAAAAGTTGCTCTTCAGGAGGGACTTTTTTCTGCCATTCAAATACATTTTTCGATTATTTATTCATCAGACTCAGCACAAACATAACAGTTCATTTTATTATAATAAATGATACAATTTCAATCTTTCTAAGAATTGTCAAACAATATTCGCATAATTATATCTACATATAAATGTACATTCCCACTCCCAAGAAAAGGGTAATTTTATCAACTTAATTAAGTCTTAGCATTACTTAATTGAAATGCCTCCTAAATAATGTGAAGTTTTGGAAATACAGCTTTTCTGCCTTTATATATGTCATTATGTGTACAAAGATATTAAAATAAGGCCAAGTGATATTTCCAAAATACTTGTTGTATTATATTTGAATAAGCTGAACAACATAGTAAAAAGTGGTAATCCAACTCTGTTTTGTTAAAATTACATTGATAACAAGTTCAATTTTGTCTGTCTCTTCCAGTTTTGATTGTTAATGTAGGCGAACATTATCTAAATTTGCTCATGTATTTACTTAACATATCAATGTTGATAACATGGATGTAATTTTCAAAATGAAATTCGGTTTTATACTGCTTATAAGAATCTTGTTTAGACATTGTATGATTGAACTATTCCAGTTTTGTATATATTGATCTCTTAGGTGCTTTTTAAGAAATTGATAGTAATTATATAGGGCATGGAATCCACTTGTTAAGGAAGAAAGAAATGCACACCTACATACATATGATTGATGTTAATCATTTACAGACCTTGAACAAAGAGCAGGGAATCCACTGGGTCAAAGAGGAAAGGCTTCCTGCGTTCTTGGAGAGTGACCTGTACCTGGAATACAGGCTATCAAAGCTGCTTTCTCAAGCCAGGATCACTGGGGAGCAGGGAGAATATGTACTCATGAAGATAGACTTTAAACCAAAGGCCAAAAAGGTAAGTAGAAATACTAAGTATTGGTAGTATATTTGGTAAGCTATTATTTGACTTGAGAAACTGCGGACCTGAGTTTGAATCATTTATTATACTATAGGTTAATACATGTAAATGAGTCTTGTTAATTGGGTGAATGACCTGGATTCTTTTTTTCCCATTGACAATTCCTAGAAACGCTTGTGGGTTTTTTTGTGTGTTATTTCTGAGCAATTCTATTGAGAAACCACTGTGACTAAAGAGGATATTGCTTACGAGCAATAACTCCTTTTTGTCACACTAGTTTCTGAAATTTTGAGCTACTGGAGATATTCAATTCGGTATTCTTGGTAGGTAAATTTGATTGGGTCTAATTTTGTGCAAGAGTTTTCAACTACGTTATTGCTTTCCTTAGATTCAACAGTCCTAAGCAAGATCTATGTGGTGACACCCCTAAGGAAGATACCACAAAGGCAGCAGTGCTAGTTATTATCCTGCTCAAAGTGATCTATGTTGTTTGACATACCTATATTATCAATATACATACATTGATAATATAGGTATGTAAAATGACACAGATCCCTTTGATCTTGGACATAGCCTCAAAAACCTCAAAGCTGCTTTTGTTACCACTTGGCCTTGCACGACCAGGGTCATAATTTATGATGAAAATGGGTTATGAGAGAATCCACAAAACATATTATTTCTTTTCTAAAAAGAGTTCAATGCAAAGTACAAGCATGCATGTGTACCTGGGAAAGATGAATTTGCTATTCAATTGTACGTAAAGATTTAATAAGTACATAAATTGTTGTTTAACTATATCCCTTATACATGTTTTTATGGTCTGAGTTTTGTATGAAACATTTTACATATTTGATAATACATGTGTATGATAATGGTTGATTTAGTAGAAATTAATCATAAATGAAATAACTTTTTCTTTTGTTCTTTTATAAGATGTTGTAGAAATATTTCAAATAAATAATGAAAAAAAGAAATGGAGAAAATGATTTAGAATAAAGTCTAATATTTTGTAGAAAAAAAAGAAGGCAGAGGAGGAGCAGGTTCAGATTGATCCAAAAGAAGCTATGATGAAGGACATGTATGTGTCTATGGGAAATGCCACCTCGACAGACACCGACGCCTGGTACACCAGTGCTCGACTCCTCACCGACCAACAAACCACTTACACCACACTCTCTCGACCAACCAGCGAGAGCATGCATCCAAAACCCAGCATCCGCCCCACCAGTGCCAGACCAGCAAGTGCCTACAGTGACCCCTACGGGCGATCAGACAGCGGAATGGGGTCAACGAAAGGGTCGGCTAAAAATAGTTCATACGGCACCTTGTACCAGTCGAGGTTAAACTTGAATGAGAACGAGGATGACATCATGATGAGTCGACTGTTTTCGACTGACGGTAGACCTGTTATACCCCGAGTTACTGAGACATTGTGCGTGGTGAGCAAAGACCATTCGGAAACAAAGCGTCCTTATAGCTCTACTGTATATTCCATACCCAAGGTAGAGTCAACAGATCTTGATGATTCTGAACTGGATATCACGGAAGATGGGGCTAAAGATGATGAAAAGGATTCTGGGAAGGGAGACGATGAAAATGGCGACCTTAATGAGAGTTTAGGGTCAGACTCTGAAAAACCGGTCATGTTTGATAACATTGATGATATAGGGTCTGTCATTGTTGGAGTGGTTTTGAGGCGGGTTTTAGCTTTAGTTTCCGGACAAGACGAGGCGGAGATTCATAAAATTCCCGAAATTCAGCAGTGTTTTAAAGACGAAACATACAAGTCCTTGACTGTAGATTCATTAGACAGACTTCACCTGTTAGAACAAGAGGACACAGTTGTTGAAGAAGAAGAAGAAACAAAACCAACAGAGGAAGAACCACCAATTGCTCAAACACCAACAATGAAAGTGAAAGATGACGAAAGCGATGTTGATTCTCTCCTAGACAGTGACGAAGACTATGAGGAAAACGACATATTTTTCAGGAAACATAAGACTCGTAAATTTGATTTGTGTACACGAAAGGGGATCGACCAATTCAAGAGATTTCTGAAAGGAACCAATGGGGAGCGGAACTGGAACTTATGGGTGGATATAGATAGAATGAGACTGATGAATGCAGGCGATATTCCACTGTAAGTAACAGAGGTTAATTTTCATCTATAGTAAATGCATACATCAACTTAATAGCTTGCATGGATGGCAATATCAATTGCATGACTTACCCAGCTTGTCCAAAATCCATTATGGACAAGTGAATCCTTACTGAATTTAATATACATTTTTTCTTAATTTTTTTAAATTCGGGTGACAGTCTGGTACTGGATAAATTGGGAAAAATGCTGGAATTTCCCTCTAAAATTGGGAGTTTTTCAAGAACAAATAAATACAAAAGCTTTTTTTTTATAAAAGCTTGGAAGATAAGTCAGTTAATTTGATTTGGAATGAGTATGTTTCATGGTACCAAATATATAAGTAAAGGATCTTCTGCTATATAACTACTATACGGACAAGTGTAGGAAAAGATTTAGTATTTACGGACAAGTAAATCCAAATCAGATTTCTCCACCCCAGGTCTGTCTATCTTAAAGGCCTATGTGGCCTGGTAGTTAGAGTACAGACCTTGGAATCGTATGGTCCCTGCATGCATAGGTCAATAAATCATGGTGGTGGTAGGTCTGGATTTTCATGGAATCAATTCAATGTGGTTATTGTACTTACTTTGCAGGCTTAAGAGAGCGAAATACCAAAAAAGGATGAGTTAATGGGCAGTAGCCTAAATTTCTGGTAATTAAGATAATGTTATTATTTTGAATTGTTTGTTGCTGCTGACATATAAGTTATCTAAGTGTAATGTTTTCATCAAATGTAATTGTTACTTGTAGGTACCTGGCAGGGCTGAGAGAGAAATATCACAAACATGGCGCGGAGTTTGAAATCACATTCGAGCTGAAGAATCAGTTAGGTCTTGTGGAGCCATCGGCCTGGACCAGGGAGAAACTCATGCAGGTCCAGAACCAAATTGTCGAATCTCTGGTTCTGTATTGGTAAGTTGTCTTGCCTCATCCCTAACTGTGGTTTATACTGCCACCAGTGCATCTTAAGGCCTAGAGCAACTAAAGTGTGGCTTTTCGTCAAAATGATTATCGTTGAAGACCAGCTGTTTTGCATATGCGCACCCATCGACTGCCATTTCTTTGCTGAATTTTAGAAATAACACTGTTACAAAGCATTGGTTTTAATAAACCATCAGAACCAGAACGCTGATGGTCAACTCATGCAGGGTACACAATTTGTCTATCATTGGCAAAAGAAGGTGAGAAAAGCAAAAATACATGGGTGCAGCCATCTTGTTCTGACATAAGACCGTAAACATTGGTCAGGTTATTCCCTGTCAGAGTAACTAGCTGTGTTATCGTAGGTTTTGTATAGGTATGAAGTCTCTCATCATCCTTTATGTAGGGTTCCAGGGTGGTGTATGAATGAGGGAAAATACCCTTATGATGAACAATTTCTTCATTTGCAACATGTATATTCAGATCGGCTGCTATAGATCCTTTTATCAACATTAATTTCCTTTTCATTGACTTTTAATTTTTTAGAAAGAATGTGAAACAGAATCAATATACTGATTTTTATTTAAACATTATAAGAGGAATAAACAAAGAAAGTTTTGGTTATTATTCATCAACGGTTGGAAATAATTTTCTCTGTATAACTTTACCCAGTTATTCAACACAATTTTTCTAAACTAGATTAACCAAATATTTTCATGCTTGGTTTACATATTCATAAAAGTCACTCTTTTTTCAGGGCTCCAAGATTTCTGATCAAGCAGGTGCTGAGAGCAGAGCCCCATAAAAACCTGGAATACCAGCATCAACAGCAGCTGAAACCCTCAAAGTCTGTTAACCCCAACCCGCCAACTGCCCCGTTACTTCCCCTACGGCCGAAATCTTGTGTACCCAAGCTTAGGAATGGAGTGACCATCACTCCCCAGCATCAGGTATTGGAATGGCTGATATTCATGTAGACATATACACAGGTTTTGTGATTTGGGGACTGGTCTAGATCAAGATGTGGTCAACATTGTTGCAGTGGTAGAGCATTGGCATCTTGTACAGAGGGTCCCAGGTTCAAATCCCCATTAGGCAAGGTTTAAACTTTGGGGACTATTCCATAAACCATTGCAAATACTGGTTTTGAATCCAGGAAGCAGTCATGGGGAGCATTTGGTAAGCTTCAAGCTTCTGTCACAATGGATGTGAAATGAAAGGAAACTAAAAAGTGTAAAGATTAAGAAATACATATCATGTTTTTATTAGATATGATGATATTGGAAGCTCCCATGTCAATACAGCCATGTGCTATTAACATTGAACAACTCTATTTTTTGTTATGTGAATCAAATGAAACACACAGTCTTTTATTCTTACGTCAAATATGAGTAAAAAAAAAGCGGACCTCAAACCCTGATTACCTATTAATCAAATATCTCTGAAATAGTTATTAATACTAAGAACTCAGACAAAATAAAATTGATATTTGATATTGTCTCAATTATAAGGAGCATTTTTATGTGGTCACAATTAGCAAATGTATGATTTAATCCATGCAAAAAAATAAAAATAAAATCGTTGGGTTGGGGGGGGGGGGGATAAAAGCCAATGGGAAAAGGTACTGGAGTGTTTTCAGCTGTCTCTCAGACAGATTGTATTGTGGAGATTTCCTGATCCATGTTCATACTGAATCTTTGCGGTCAGATGTTTAACTAGGTATACATGACAGAAAGGTTTAGCAAGTTTTGAATGCACCATCCCATTTCAGTATTCATCTTCGCTCGAGTCAAGTTTCACGCTGGATACCTCTCCACCTGTGGGTCTGAAGAGAATGTATGCGGAGTCAACGCTGAAGTTTATACAGACCTGGCAGAAAGATCAGATGGTTCATCATCAACTGCACTCCCCCACCCATCCTTTGGAACGGACATCGACACCAGCCTTACAGAGACCAATGTCTGCCAAGTAAGTACTTGATGTTATTGGTTTGTGTTTTAATACCATTTTCAGCAATTTCTTGATTATCTTTATATCAGGGTTCGCCCCGCATCTTCCCATCCCATGATGGGAATGTAGTTAAATAGACCCATATTGGCCAAGTTGATCATTGATTGTTTTCTATGCATTAACACCTACTGTAACAGTGACTGAATCTCATTTGGGAAATATTAATCATATCAATCGTTTTAAAAAACTGAAAAGATGATTGCTATAAAAGGCTCATATTACTTTCAAATATTGTAACTTTATGCATCAGAAGTCATGTACAAAAGTACTCAATTCCAACACTTAAATCTTCCAGAACACCTAAGACACAGAGTAAGGTACAGACAGCATTACGGCCAAAATCAGCCTACCGTCCCTCAACTCGACCCTCCACGGCTAGGTCTAACTCTTCAAGATTGTCAATAGAATCTGCCACAGGGAGACTGAGAATTAAATCTGCGGGTACGAGATCGCTACCAAGGGCACAGAAAGAACCTGGATCTAGATCTAGTTCAAGGCCCTCTTCTGCAGCTTCAAGTATTGCTTCAATAAGGTAACGAACTTAACGCCTTCAGCAAAGTCTTGCTCATGTTTCATATATGATCTTACAAAAGTGTCTGTTGTATATTTGGTTTGTTAAGGGATTCATCTAAATTAAGAACGAAAGATGTATGTAATAAAGTTAAAAAGATTCATATAATTAAAGATTAAATTTCTGCTGGTGACCCCAGAACATAAGATTCAATTCATAACATGACAAAATTTTGTATAGAAGTATGCCTTAGTTTCAGTCAACAAATGTATGTACTCCTTAAAGGGGGGGGGGACTTACAGACCTTTACGCCATTGCAGAAATTTAGTCATTTTGAAAAGTTGAGAATAAAACTTAGTTATAAATTACTTAAAACCAAGACATCATCTGTCACACTTAATAAAACCTTTCTGCTGTTGCTTTATATTTTGGCCAGTCACAAAATGAACCACTGTAAGGGTAACTAGTAGTCATTTTACAGTATTGAATATTTCCAGGTCTGAGGGCCAAGAGTCTAATGTGTCAGAGTTCAATGGTGGTCGTAGAATGGAACAGTTGCTACAGGTTCTCCATCGAGAGCCTGATTCAGGAGGTTTCTTCAGACGATATGTGGAAAAAAGTGGAAATCGGGTAGGGATTGTTTACTGTCTGTGACCACAAAAACCATGTTTCTTGTTTTATTAGGTTTGTTGATTGGGTCATCAATACATCAGTTATATTTCAATTATATTGTGATGTCTGATTGATCATGGATGGAAGGTTAACCTTAACTTTCCATAAGGGCTTGTCAAGTGGGGTTGAACCGTTGAAGTTGTATAGGTCAGCCAGCAGACCAACTTTCATGAAAATCTGTAAACTGGTACCAGGATTTGAGCCAATACAGGGAGGGGCCGTATAATTTTGGGTTCTTACAAGGGTATGGTGTCCTCTCTTAATTATCACATAGATTTGTTACTTGGAAGTCATAGTCAACTTATAGAGTTGTCATATGTTTTAGCTGTTGTTTTTCTGACAAATGAGCTAGTTGCTTGTAGTTACTGTATTAATTGAAAGGAATTGATAGTTTTGTATATTGCAGAGATTTGTTTTTGTCTAAGTTTATGATTTTATGATCCTCCCTATTCTGTTTTGTATTTTCACTTACAAGAAAACTATAGTGCAAACTCAATTAGTAAGAGACACAAATTCATGCATGGGGGGATGGGTTATTTGATGACGATATATCAATACTGGTATTTAATTGAACAGCACAATTTTCATTCGATATTCAGTTAGGACAGTAACTGACACACTTGAATTTGACTATCATGCACATCCCTTCTCTGATAGCAATATTTATGGTTTTAATTCTTTTGTTTCCAATTTCATCAATCAAGACCTTGCTGTGGAGTGCTAATGTTGTTGATTGGGGACTGAAACATGACATTTGGTTAGCTGCAATGTTTGATCAGACTGCTTTATTAAGTATGTTAATCAACTATCAGGTTTATGTGCAATCTTTGATTAAAGTTTTAACTTGATAATTTTTGTTATGATTTTATGATTCTTTAAACAGATGCAGCCTTCTTGTGTTATTTTCAAGAGTTTAATTCGTATTGAGAAGTTTGTTCTCCAAGAAAATTGGCAGCAAAAGAGTTAATCATTTGTCAAAAATGGGATCTCGAGGAAGACACAGTTGAACTGTTAAACAATTATTGCAATGTTTTTCAATTGCAGAGATGGTTAAACAACCTTAATTTATGGAGAGATCTACAAGCTTACCATTTACTGTTTTATTCAAAGAGTTTGGACCAGTATGTTGTCTACAAGAAAGCAAAGGTAATGTCTTATAAACATTACATAGTATTAAAATATTAGAATTGGTAATAGTTTGATGGTTTGCAACTACATGTAAAGTGTTTTTGATGTTGCAACTGCCAACGATTCTTCAATGGATCAAGCTTTGATAAAGCTGAATCCTATTTCAGAGAAGTCACTTACTAGCAGAGATTTATTCCTAACTATCATTGACTAAAATTCATAATGAGGTGACGAATTTCATAACAAAAGCAGTTGAAAAATGTTGATATAAAGGAAAAGACAAGTTTGTTTTGGTAGCAGTTTCAAATCACATCAGCGTCACAGAGGTTCCTGAAGTCTTCCCCTGTAGCTACAGCACAGTGAGGCATAATAGATTAAGGGGGGTAAGAACTTGCCCTGTAGCTACAGCACAGTGAGGCATAATAGATTAAGGGGGGTAAGAACTTCCCCTGTAGCTACAGCAGTGAGGCATAATAGATTAAGGGGGGTAAGATCTTCCCCTGTAGCTACAGCACAGTGAGGCATAATATATTAAGGGGGGTAAGAACTTCCCCTGTAACTACAGCACAGTGAGGCATAATAGATTAAGGGGGTTAAGAACTTGCCCTGTAGCTACAACACAGTGAGGCAAAATAGATTAAGGGGGGTAAGAATTTGCCCTGTAGCTACAGCACAGTGAGGCATAATAGATAAGGGGGGTAAGAACTTGCCCTGTAGCTACAACACAGTGAGGCATAATAGATTAAGGGGGGTAAGAACTTGCCCTGTAGCTACAGCACAGTGAGGTATAAAAGATTAAGGGGGGGGGGGTGTAAGAACTTGCCCTGTAGCTACAGCACAGTGAGACATAATAGATTAAGGGGGTAAGAACTTGCCCTGTAGCTACAGCACAGTGAGGTATAATAGATTAAGGGGGGTAAGAACTTGCCCTGTAGCTACAACACAGTGAGGCATAATAGATTAAGGGGGGGGTAAGAACTTGCCCTGTAGCTACAGCACAGTGATGTATAAAAGATTAAGGGGGGGTAAGAACTTGCCCTGTAGCTACAACACAGTGAGGCATAATAGATTAAGGGGGGTGAGAACTTGCCCTGTAGCTACAACACAGTGAGGCATAATAGATTAAGGGGGGGGGGGTAAGAACTTGCCCTGTAGCTACAGCACAGTGATGTATAAAAGATTAAGGGGGGGTAAGAACTTGCCCTGTAGCTACAGCACAGTGAGGTATAAAAGATTTAGGGGGGGGGTAAGAACTTGCCCTGTAGCTACAGCACAGTGATGTATAATAGATTAAGGGGGGTAAGAACTTGCCCTGTAGCTACAGCACTGTGAGGATTAAGGGGGGTAAGAACTTGCCCTGTAGCTACAGCACTGTGAGGTATAAAAGATTAAGGGGTAAGAATGTAGCTACAGCACAGTGAGGCATAATAGATTAAGGGGGGTAAGAACTTCCCCTGTAGCTACAGCACAGTGAGGCATAATAGATTAAGGGGGGTAAGAACTTCCCCTGTAGCTACAGCAGTGAGGCATAATAGATTAAGGGGGGTAAGATCTTCCCCTGTAGCTACAGCACAGTGAGGCATAATATATTAAGGGGGGTAAGAACTTCCCCTGTAACTACAGCACAGTGAGGCATAATAGATTAAGGGGGTTAAGAACTTGCCCTGTAGCTACAGCACAGTGAGGCATAATAGATTAAGGGGGGTAAGAACTTGCCCTGTAGCTACAGCACAGTGAGGCATAATAGATTAAGGGGGGTAAGAACTTCCCCTGTAACTACAGCACAGTGATGCATAATAGATTAAGGGGGGTAAGAACTTGCCCTGTAACTACAGCACAGTGAGGCATAATAAATTAAGGGGGGTAAGAACTTGCCCTGTAGCTACAGCACAGTGAGGTATAATAGATTAAGGGGGGTAAGAACTTCCCCTGTAACTACAGCACAGTGAGGCATGATAGATAAGGGGGGTAAGAACTTGCCCTGTAGCTACAGCACAGTGAGGCATAATAGATTAAGGGGGGTAAGAACTTCCCCTGTAACTACAGCACAGTGAGGCATAATAGATAAGGGGGGTAAGAACTTGCCCTGTAGCTACAGCACAGTGAGGCATAATAGATAAGGGGGGTAAGAACTTGCCCTGTAGCTACAGCACAGTGAGATTAAGGGGGTAAGAATCCGTCTCAGAAGCTACAACACAGTGAGGCATACAGATTAAGGGGGTAAGAACTTCCTGTAGCTGCCAAAAGCACAGTGAGGCATAATAGATAAGTGGGGTAAGAATCCTGCCCCTAGCTACAGCACAAGTGAGGCATAATAGACAGTGGGTAAGAATCCTGTCTCTGTAGCTACAGCACAGTGGAGGCATGGCTGATTAAGGGGGGTAAGAACTTGCCCTGTAGCTACAACACAGTGAGGCATAATAGATTAAGGGGGGTAAGAACTTCCCCTGTAGCTACAGCACAGTGAGGCATAATAGATAAGGGGGGTAAGAACTTGCCCTGTAGCTACAGCACAGTGAGGCATAATAGATTAAGGGGGGTAAGAACTTGCCCTGTAGCTTCAGCACAGTGAGGCATAATAGATTAAGGGGGTAAGAACTTGCCCTGTAGCTACAGCACAGTGAGGTATAATAGATTAAGGGGGGTAAGATCTTCCCCTGTAGCTACAGCACAGTGAGGCATAATAGATTAAGGGGGGTAAGAACTTCCCCTGTAGCTACAGCAGTGAGGCATAATAGATAAGGGGGGTAAGAACTTGCCCTGTAGCTACAGCACAGTGAGGCATAATAGATAAGGGGGGTAAGAACTTGCCCTGTAGCTACAGCACAGTGAGGTATAATAGATTAAGGGGGTATGAACTTGCCCTGTAGCTACAGCACAGTGAGGCATAATAGATTAAGGGGGGTAAGAACTTGCCCTGTAGCTACAGCGCAGTGAGGCATAATATATTAAGAGGGGTAAGAACTTGCCCTGTAACTACAGCACAGTGAGGCATAATAGATAAGGGGGGAAAGAACTTGCCCTGTAGCTACAGCACAGTGAGGCATAATAGATTAAGGGGGGTAAGAACTTCCCCTGTAGCTACAGCACAGTGAGGCATAATAGATTAAGGGGGTAAGAACTTGCCCTGTAGCTACAGCACAGTGAGGTATAATAGATTAAGGGGGGTAAGATCTTCCCCTGTAGCTACAGCACAGTGAGGCATAATAGATTAAGGGGGGTAAGAACTTCCCCTGTAGCTACAGCAGTGAGGCATAATAGATAAGGGGGGTAAGAACTTGCCCTGTAGCTACAGCACAGTGAGGCATAATAGATTAAGGGGGGTAAGAACTTCCCCTGTAACTACAGCACAGTGAGGCATAATAGATAAGGGGGGTAAGAACTTGCCCTGTAGCTACAGCACAGTGAGGTATAATAGATTAAGGGGGTATGAACTTGCCCTGTAGCTACAGCACAGTGAGGCATAATAGATTAAGGGGGGTAAGAACTTGCCCTGTAGCTACAGCGCAGTGAGGCATAATATATTAAGAGGGGTAAGAACTTGCCCTGTAACTACAGCACAGTGAGGCATAATAGATAAGGGGGGAAAGAACTTGCCCTGTAGCTACAGCACAGTGAGGCATAATAGATTAAGGGGGGTAAGAACTTGCCCTGTAGCTACAGCACAGTGAGGCATAATAGATTAAGGGGGGTAAGAACTTCCCCTGTAACTACAGCACAGTGATGCATAATAGATTAAGGGGGGTAAGAACTTGCCCTGTAACTACAGCACAGTGAGGCATAATAAATTAAGGGGGGTAAGAACTTGCCCTGTAGCTACAGCACAGTGAGGTATAATAGATTAAGGGGGGTAAGAACTTGCCCTGTAGCTACAGCACAGTGAGGCATTATAGATTAAGGGGGGTAAGAACTTGCCCTGTAGCTATAGCACAGTGAGGCATAATAGATTAAGGGGGGTAAGATCTTCCCTTTTAGCTACAGCACAGTGAGGCATAATAGATTAAGGGGGGTAAGAACTTCCCCTGTAGCTACAACACAGTGAGGCATAATAGATTAAGGGGGTAGAACTTGCCCTGTAACTACAGCACAGTGAGGCATAATAGATTAGGGGTAAGAACTTGCCCTGCTTCTAGCACAGTGAGACATAATAGATTAAGGGGGTAGAGCACTTACCTGTAGCTACAGCACCTGATTGAGACATGTAATAGACAGGGGGGTAGAACTTCCCTGTAGCTACAACACAGTGAGGCATAATATGGGTGGAGGTAGAACTTGCCCTGTAGCTACAACACAGTGAGGTATAAAAAGATTAAGGGGGTAGAACTTGCCCTGTAGCTACAACACAGTGGTATAAAAGATTAAGAAGAGTGGAATATATTTCCCCTGTAGCTACAGCACAGTGAGGCATAATAGATTAAGGGGGGTAAGAACTTCCCCTGTAGCTACAGCAGTGAGGCATAATAGATAAGGGGGGTAAGAACTTGCCCTGTAGCTACAGCACAGTGAGGCATAATAGATAAGGGGGGAAAGAACTTGCCCTGTAGCTACAGCACAGTGAGGCATAATAGATTAAGGGGGGTAAGAACTTGCCCTGTAGCTTCAGCACAGTGAGGCATAATAGATTAAGGGGGTAAGAACTTGCCCTGTAGCTACAGCACAGTGAGGTATAATAGATTAAGGGGGGTAAGATCTTCCCCTGTAGCTACAGCACAGTGAGGCATAATAGATTAAGGGGGGTAAGAACTTCCCCTGTAGCTACAGCAGTGAGGCATAATAGATTAAGGGGGGTAAGATCTTCCCCTGTAGCTACAGCACAGTGAGGCATAATATATTAAGGGGGGTAAGAACTTGCCCTGTAACTACAGCACAGTGAGGCATAATAGATTAAGGGGGGTAAGAACTTGCCCTGTAGCTACAGCACAGTGAGGCATAATAGATTAAGGGGGGTAAGAACTTGCCCTGTAGCTTCAGCACAGTGAGGCATAATAAATTAAGGGGGGTAAGAACTTGCCCTGTAGCTACAGCACAGTGAGGCATAATAGATTAAGGGGGGTGGGGGTAAGAACTTGCCCTGTAGCTACAGCACAGTGAGACATAATAGATTAAGGGGGGTAAGAACTTGCCCTGTAGCTACAGCACAGTGAGACATAATAGATAAGGGGGGTAAGAACTTCCCCTGTAGCTACAGCACAGTGAGGCATAATAGATTAAGGGGGGTAAGAACTTGCCCTGTTACTACAGCACAGTGAGGTATAATAGATAAGGGGGGTAAGAACTTGCCCTGTAGCTACAGCACAGTGAGTCATAATAGATTAAGGGGGGTAAGAACTTCCCCTGTAGCTACAGCACAGTGAGGTTTAGTAGATAAGGGGGGTAAGAACTTGCCCTGTAGCTACAGCACAGTGAGGCATAATAGATTAAGGGGGGTAAGAACTTGCCCTGTAGCTACAACACAGTGAGGCATAATATATTAAGGGGGGTAAGAACTTGCCCTGTAGCTACAACACAGTGAGGCATAATAGATTAAGGGGGCTAAGAACTTGCCCTGTAGCTACAGCACAGTGAGGCATGATAGATTAAGGGGGGTAAGAACTTGCTAACCTCTCATGTTATTTCAGAAAATTTATTCCAACTATGTGGTGGTAAGGGCTCCATTCCATGTAGAGTGTGATGAAGAGATTTCGAGAGAAATTTACTCGCGTTTGGACCCGCCTTTTGAAGAGCTGTTTGATGAGGTTGAAGAGTATGCCATATCCGTCCTTTATGAAGTCTGGCTGGAAATGGTGGAAACTGATCAGAAGACATATGGCAAGGTACAGCTCTCTATTGTGCATCCCTTTACCACTTGCAGACAACTTTTATTTTTTTAACTTGAAGCAGATGACTTTAGAAAAGCCTTGTAAAGATGTGAAACCTATTTCAGTTCTGCTGTTGTGATATGTGAAAAGATTGACGTACCTCTTTACCACCTGCAGACCACAGTTTTTTTTTACTTGAAACAGACGACTTAGAAAAGCTTTGTTAACTTTTAAAAAAAACTTTCAGTTCTGCTGTTGTGATATGTGAATATATTGAGAAAGCATTGTGGCAAAAGGAGAAATTGCTTGTGACAATCAATTTCTTTTTTTGCCACAATACTTTTTGAAAGTTGTCTGCTTCCAGACACAAAAAGGTGGTGTTAAGTTGTAATGCAGTATCTCAAACTGGATTTGTATTTAGTTTTTACATGTTTACTTCGGACGTTGAGACATTTTATTTAGTTTTACATATTTACTGCAAAAATGGAGACAGTTCTCAATACAATAGCTTTAGCCCCCTTTCTTAAACTGTGTCCTTTATTTTCATATGAAATTACACACATGTGTGTCTGCATGCCATCCATTAATTTTTACCTCACATATAAACCTAAGACATAAGAAATTCATATTACTACATATCTAGCATAATTTTAAGTACCAATGACTATCTTTGAAAATTTCTTTGTGCTTTCAAGACACAGAATATGGCAAACCACAAATCAATGAGAAGAAATATTGGAAAGGAAGACATAGATTGTAGAAAGTGGCTGTTAAGAGGATGATTTAAAGGAATTTAGAAAATAGAAAAGGAAGATAGTTACGGTCTTTTTTAGATATTTTGTTGGATGTAGTAATCTGTTTGAGATTGATTTGTTGTTAGTTGGTTTGCACTTACAGATGACTTGTATTACTAAACAGATGTAATTCTGTCGTCTTCTTAACCCCTTCCCAAACAACAAATTTTTTACCGTCCCAAATTGAAAGAGATTGCAGACAACATTTCAAAATGTGATGGAATTAGAAAATAGTCTTTTGATAGGCCAGAAAACATTGTGGGAAAAGGAAAAATTGCTCGTAATGAGCAATTTCTCCTTTTCCCACAATGGTGCACAATGTTTTCTAAAGTCTTCTGCAACAAAGTGGGCAAATGTCATTATTGTTTGGGTAAGGGTTAATACTTATTTAGAATCCTATTTAATGTACTGGTACCTTGATCCTTCTTTTCGTTTGATGATGACATGCTCATTAAAACTCTTCAAATCTTAATAAGGAAACTGTCAATTTTCAAAAAATGTGCAACCCCAAATTATATTTTTATCCACCACATTTATAACTATTGCAGTACCTTATGTATTAGTTGAAAACTTAAGAGTTGATCACTTATATTACTGTACATTCCTTAGGCAAATAATATTAGGGAAGACTAGAGATTTGTTTGAGTTTGGAATATCACATGTTTTATCTCTATTGAATGAGCATAGCAATTTTCTTCTTCTTTATGCAAATTGTTTAAACACTTTTAACCTTGACTTGAATACAAACTTTCATTTCTGTTTCCATAGGTTGAACTGATAGACGTCAAAAGGCATCTAGAAACTAAGTCGAAGTATATTCTCAACCTGCAGAAGAGTGGTCTTATCAAGGAGGTGTGTAGACTGTACTTTTCATTATCATTTTTCAAAGGGATATTATTATTGTATTTTTTTTTTACAAATGGAGCCTCCATGGCCTAGTGGTTAAAGTACAGAACTTGAACTGCCCCTCTATGCATATGTTCAAATCCCAGTAATGGAAGTGGATTTTCACGAGAAGTGGTTTCCTAACTGACTTACAGAATGCCGATGGTTCTGCCCAACTTGACCAGCCTTTATGGGCAGTTGAGTGTGGGGTCTTCCTCCATCATTAAGAGTCAACCATTGCAACATAAATTAGATTATTTTGTCACATTGCTAAACAAATATACATAAACATAACATTAGTTTCAACATTTATTTGATTATGTTACACATATGAACCAATCTACAGGTCAAAGCATCATGGTTTGAAGCTCTTTATACCCTATTTTTGGCCTAGAGCAGATATTTGTTTTGCGGGTCCTGCATGGCCAATTGGTAGGGTTGTGACTCCAGGGTCCTTGGTTTAATACTCACTAGGGGCACTGGATTTTTTTCTGAGAATGTTCTTGGGCAAGACATTGCAGTGCCCTGTCTAGTACTGGTGAAATCCAGGAAAACTGTTAAGGAACTGAAATGATGTTGGCATGGCAATAAGCCCCATATAAACAAATGCATCAATTTAGGAAACTTTGTTGAAAGGATATTCTTCTTTGGTCACAATGGTTTTCATAACTTTATGATTTCCAGAACCATTTTAGTGAACAGAAAGTAATTAGTCAATATATTTTGTTTGTATTTGTGCATGAATCTGCAGCCACTTGTATGTTCATGTTTTTGTTTTCTGCAGCCACTTGTATGTTCATGTTTTTGTTTTAAAACCTTTCTTCAAAAATATACTCATTATCTATGTGCATGAATCTGCAGCCACTTGTATGTTCATGTTTTTGTTTTAAAACCTTTCTTCAAAAATATACTCATTCACTACACCTCCAGCAGAAAGTTCAACCAAGCACTGTAACATTAGAAGAATTGTTGTCACAGGTCAAACTGCTATATGTATAACTAGGTTCAGTATGGAAGCATATTAAATGCACTCAGTTTCGATACTGTTGCTTCAGTTTGGGTGCCAGGGCAACCTATCAACGTACAAGTAGATAAACTTTTCCTTTTAGCACAATGGTCTGTGTTCATTGCTACTCATGCAATTCACTATTCATGCTTGTTAATGTTATTATCTATATTTTTTGTATTTGAATGTAACACATTATCCCATATGAAAGGTTTGAGTGAATTTTATATATTGTAATTCTGGCTCTTATTCCAAACAGCGTGTCAGCACTCCCGATGTTATGGAAGGCTACGAAGACCCAGTCTACGACGAATCCCTTATAGCAAACATACCCGAAGAGTACAAGGAATACACGCTGGAGAAGCTTGTACACAACCGCATCGAACTGGAACATTTCCGCAACTTCTTGGCTGAGAATTACGCAAGTATGGACATCATGTGTTGGATGGACATCGAAGCCTTTCGAAGGATTCCCCACAACGAGGAAAAGAAACGTGATGTGAAGGCTAGAGAGATCAAACTGAAATACTTGAATAAGAAATATTTCTTTGGTCCAAATAGCCCTGCTGGAAAGGATGGTCAAAATAAGGTGAGTTAGTGATAGAAATATCTGTGTGGAGAACAGTGGCTCAGGGGTAAAGTGCCTGCTTTTTGACAGGAGGGTCGTGGGTTTGAATCTTGTGAGTAGTGGGATCTGCCTTTCATCCTTTCATTAATCCACATTTGGCGCGAGGAGTGGTTATGTATACAGGAAGCAGAATCGAGAGAGATTAATCTAAGTTGTAAGAACTTGTTTCATAATGGATATAAAATAAATAAGTTTAAATTAAACTAAATATCTTTATAAGACAAAGAGCGGGTATTAAAATTGTATTGTCAAAGTCCAGTCATGCCATTTGGATTTTCATGAGTAGTGGTCACCTCGCTTTCTTTCATTTTTTGTGTCAATAAAAGTTCTAAATGCACAGCAATTGACCATAGCGATATTAGGTCTGATAGTGATGTTGACTGGTAAAGACATAGAGTGGCGTATGTCAGGCATGATACCACTTTAATATAACTGAAATCTAACTGACACAGGGTTAGAAACATACAAATCAATCAAAAAGTTTGTTTTTCTGTGAAATAAGGGTATAGGTAAATTAAAAAATAATTTTTCAGTATTTTATAACTACTTTACGACAACTTGGATAACTGAGATATGATCATGGTCTTTCAACAAATTCCTTATTTTTCCAGGTTGCAGAAGCAGGTGGTGGGTGGGGTAAACTCCTGGACGACAGGCCGGCCAATGGTATGATCCTCGAAGCCCAGAAATACGTGCGAGACAGACTGGAGAAGAAATGGCTGCCCCTGTTCCTGGTGACCCCAGAGTTTGCCGTGAGACAGAAACCCCATACTGGCATGGATGATGTTGTCGAGGATGTGTTGGTACAGAAGAAGAAAAGGTCTCTTAATATGCTGAAGGTATAGTACTTGGCAATGATTACTCCATTACAAAACAATAATGACATTTGACCAGTTTGTTGCAGAGGACTCTGGTAAACATTGACGGAAAAGGAGAAATTGCTCTTAACGAGCAATTTCTCCTTTTCCCACAATGTTTTCTGCCCTATCAGAAGATTAATTTTCAATTTCATCACTAATTGAAATGTCGTCTGCAAACTTTCAATTCTTCAGTCGAAAAAATTCTCATTTGGGAAAGGGTTTATCCTATTTCAACCAGTTTTTCAGGCATATTGCAGCATTCAGACCTCCTACCCATACTCCTGGTACTTCCTTACTTGTTAGTGTTACATATTTGAAAATTTCTCCTTTTCCCACAATGATTTCTGCCCTATCTGAAGACTGTTTTGCAATTTCATCACATTTAGAAATGTTGTCTACAAACTCTTTCAATTTGGGACAGTGGAAAATTTGGCGTTTGGTAAAGGGTTAAACAATATAAATAGTGAATATTGAGGCGTCCAGTGTGGCACATTTGTTAAAGTTTCTGTGCGTCATAGGATTATTTTTTGAAACTTTCGAAAATAAAGGAATAAAGATCAATTTAACATTTCAGCAGAGAAACCAATAGCATAAAAGATGAATTTTGACATTTTTCATTTTATAAAAATACGAGGGAAATCCGACTTAATCTATATATAGCGTCAAGCTATGAACAACCGGTCATGTGACGCTCACGTGATATTAAGACTACATGCTGAAAACAAAAATGGATGCTGACTTAGTTAGGTGTACATCGTCACATGACAGGCACTTGACAGCCCAGGTGACGTAACTAATAACCATATAGCTGAAGTAACATACAAAAGTTGAGGCCGTGGGGGTTTTCTGTCAATATCTTCATTTATACCGCGATTTCGGCGATTTTACTATAATGAATATTTGTTAGAAGCATAGCTGAATACCATACGCAAATTCTACTTTTTACCTATTGTAACGAACTGACCAAATGAACCTCTCTGAGACACAAACACATCCAATCAGTGAAAAACACTGTCGTTCACTGAGCGGTTGTGTTGTCTATATATATACCAGCATGTTCTCTCAAACAATGCATTAGGTTCCTAATTTGCATAAACGTTCAACAAACGTTACATAACTCCCACTTCCGAGAAGACTCGTCCCAAGTCTTGGCCCTTGGGAAACACGTGGGGATGGCAACTCAGATAGAAGAAGTCTTTATCCCACCGCTGCCACCAATGTAACGAACCGACCAAATGAACCTCTCTGAGACACAAACACATCCGATCAGTGAAAAACACTGTCGTTCACTGAGTGGTTGTGTTGTCTATAAATATACCAGCATGTTCTCTCAAACAATGCATTAGGTTCCTAATTTGCATAAAAGTTCAACGAACGTTACACTATATATATTTAGTGTATGACGTCCAGGATCTTTAAGGTTGTGATCTTAGAACTTTGGGGTGCTCGTTTCAAGCCCGGCCAGAATCTCTGATTTCTTGCGATTGTACTTTTGTGAGGTATTTCAGGAATGAATGAATTTTTTAAGGCACATTGACAGCTTAAAACATTTCAGAGCCCTACCACAGTTCTAGTGAAACCAGGAAAGCTGTAATATAATTGAAAAATTGTTGACATGGTGTTAAACCCCATATAAACATAAGAGGATATGCAATGGCTAATCTGTAGTGAGATTGGAATAGTGCCTGATTGCCTTTTGGTTGTTGTGTAAAAAATGAATACGCGAGAGGCACAAGTGCATCAATATTATCTTCACAAATGAGCATGGGTATATATTGTTTATCACATTCCAATTTTTTCTAGAATTATATTTTTTGTAGTACTTTTCAATAAAGGGTTGTGAGTATGGATATTGCGGTACCATCTTATTATATGTCATGCATCTTTGTGTGTTATGTCATGTTATGTGCGTGATATCATGTATTTTCTCGTATATCTAATTTCAAATCTAGAAATGGATGGATTGATTCTTTGGTTAAATTATCTGACATTTTTCAGCTCCTGGACAGTAAATGGGTGTCATCTTCAAAGGAAATCATCATATTTAGGAAGGCCCTCCTCAACCCTGTGACCTCCCTACAGTTTAGACGATTTGCTTCCATCAGGGGAGATAGCCTTGAAAACGATGTGCTGTTCTGGTTGGAGGTTCAAAAGTACAAGGTAAATAATGTCAGTTGATTAAAGGTTAAAGCCTGATAAAGGTTTTTTGTGAAATAAGTAATTTAAAAGATTCAAGTAATTGGCATGATAAAAGTTTGCCATTGTAGTTGAAGGTTATGAATGTTTAGTGAATTTTCTGAATTTTGTTGTAGCATAACTATATACTGATATTACTTGAAAGAAAACGGTCAGTTTAACTCTTTTTTTTCTGGTTTCACAGTACATAAATAATGTTTGTTTTTTTTGGAAAATGAAACAAAAGCCAAGCTTTATACATACTATACCAATACACAGAAAAAAGGAAAAATTCAAGTTATAGGCAAGTTGCTTAAATGTTGCTTGCTTTAGGAAATGAGATTTAAGTTGACCATCAACCAAGAGAAAGAAATATAACACTGCTTATGTTAAAGAGTGTACAATAGAAAGATAGAGATTGATATTTGATGGGTATAATTTTCACTTTGCAGGATATGTACCACGCTCACAATGAAGATTCTCTGATCACCCTGAAGATTAACACGATCGTTAACTGTTTTATCGACTCCCAAATACCCCCACAGCTACAGATTGACATCCCTCCAGAAATGGCAGAAAAGATCCTGGACCACAAATACGAAAAGAGTCCATACTTGTTTAGGGAGGCTCAGGTTAGTTTGTTCAAGACTAATTTTTCTTTGGCTCTTGTTTTGTGTTCTTTACCATATATTTTATCAGGTCTGGAAAAAGAAGAGTTTATTTTTTTTTTAAACTTATTTATCTTACATCATTGTGATGGAAGCTTGAAGCTTACTCAAATCACTCTTGATGACTGCCTCCTGGATAATACACCTGTACTCGCCCCAATTAGTGGGCTAGTCCCGGCAATTTTCACCTTGCCTAACAGGGAGTCAAACCCAAGAACCTCGGTACAAGAGGCCGACACTCTACATCTGCACCACTGTCACCCACAAGATGAACAGTTTAAGAATGATGTCTCAAAAAGGGGTGGTTTAAATCACTTGTTTTGTCATATGATATCATTTATATTTCTTTAAACAGACATGAATCAAATGATTTATGAAGCTAATGTACCACCACAGTGAAAAATTTGGCTGTTTGTTATTCATGAGCACTTTCCCGATTCGTCATAATGGTTTTCAACCAACAACAAAGAAAAAGAAATATTTTTGATATTTTATCTGATGTTGTTATCAAATTCTATTCTATGAGGCAAGGCTGTGAAGCAGTGACTAGAATCTATTCATCTTAATCTTCATCTTAATCTATTCTAACAAGTAATATTATGGTAAAAACACGTACTTGTGTTGTACTATGACTGAAAAACAATCGGAATACTATTGAAAGTAGTTGTTTAATAGGATATACAGTGGGTTAATGATTAGCGTCAGGGACTAGAGACTGACCAACCTGGATTAAGATTCTTAATGGCAATCATGTATTTCACTGTACAGTGTCCTTTGGCAAGACACACATTTCATAGCCTAGTTCTGGTCTGTTATCCACTGTAACACTCAATGGTGAGCCCTGTACATTTTGCAAAAACAAACAAACACTATATGAATTAAAAAGTCATGTTTATTTTGCCTCATTCTTAATATGGGATCAGTGCAAATATTGAATACATGAGAAATATTGAATATGGTGTAAATATTTTAATTAGGTTATCTAAAGGAAGATCTGCCAAAAATCATTAAAAACACTTATAGAATGATTTCATTTGATAATATCCTTTACTCTAAATAAACTTCTGATACACCTTAAACAGACATGCTTGGATTTTTTGTTCAGTGCAAGTTAAAGACTCAAGGATATGACAATTGTTTAACTTTAAACAATAATATTTTCTCTGATGTAATTGGTAGAATCCATTGTCAGAAACCAAAACATAGGTTTGTTTGTGAGCAATTTATCCTATAATAACGTTTCTTTCATGAATTTTCTCCTGTTTGTGTTGTAAAATGAGAGTATATGGCATAACCTTGATAGGGGATTAAATCATCTTATTGCTTTGTGATAGATCATTCTCGTTTTGCCATAGTGTTTTAAGACTTATTGGCAATGCTAAGAAATTTCATTTTGATAACATTGAATTTGCACCAGTCCTGCTGATTAGTTTGCAAGGGTTGAATCTTGTTGTGAACTGAACATCTTCTTTGAGTTGCCAATTGTATGATATATTGGTTGATTGGAAGTATGATACAGGTTATTAATAAACAGTTAGGCTGTTAATTAATTGATTAACCCTTTACTTCATATATATGCATTTTAGCTCTTGGCATGAAATGTTTAAGAAATCGTGACAAACAGATACAAGGATAAGTTGCTTGTCCGAGCAGATAAACTGCTTGTCACGAGTAATTTCTCTTTTTTTGTTGCAATATATTGAATTCTTAACAGGAAATGTTTTGGGGGGTTTTAATGATTGTTTTCTTCTGTTTTGTTTTAATTTTGACAAATGTGGTCATGGTCTGATAACAGCAAATGCTATATAATAAGAGTGCAGTTATCTGCAGAAGATATTGTTTAAGAAGTGTTTATTAATATAGGAAAAAAACATGCAGTGTGAATTTTTTTGTGCTCAGTTGCAAATACTTTGTTTATAAGGTAATTTGATAATAAGGAAATTGTGCTTCTTCTTTCTCTATATTTTTTATGAATTCCGAAACATGGATAATATGCCTGTGTGTATTTGGATAACTTAATGGGGAAACATAAATTCTGCCGTTTTCTTATGTGAAAAGGGATTATGATGAGAAAGGTTATTTGATTTTTTTTATTTAAATCTTTACCCCTTTGTCAATAATTTTTTTTTGGTTATCTGAAGTTGCTTTCAATTTGGATCAGTCAAATATTTGTATATGGGGGCAAAAGCTTTTTCCTCCTTTTGTGACAAATGCCTTTTCATATATTGGGAAGTAATGTTTGTTCCTAAATGCCTTATGGGTGACATTCATTTTGAAGACCTTATAGCATTATATCATGACATATTTAACGTAGGCCTGTGATAAAAAATGGATATTCTAAATGAAATGAAATATTTGATAATGTTGAATTACCGTTAATGTCTTAACGCAAGAAACCAAAAACTTTGCAAACAAAATTTCATTCAATTCTTTGCCAGGAAAATGTTCTAGTAAAAAGGTTTGAAAGTTTGTTTGGAAAAAGAACAGTTGAAATCTGTCTAGAAAGATTGTGCAAATATCTTGACAAGACTTAAGATTATTTGGTAAAATTATAAAAAAAATGCATCTGTACCACCTGAAAAGGACAACTTTGCGTTTTTGAACAGCCATTTTTCGTTCATGTCTATTCATGCAGTATCACCAGTTTGTGGGAATATGTAATTATGATAAATAAAATCTCATTATAGCTGGTGACATTCCGAGTTCTGTTCCCCCACTGGATTGAATTCTGTGAATTCCGCTCCAACCTGACAGAGGACAAGATTATGCCACTGATAGAACGTAGACGCAGACATGCAAAGATCAAGGAGAAGAAGAAGCAACAGGAGCTGGAGGAAAAACAAGCAAAGGTGAGGATTTCCCCCAGAATGATTTCAATAATTACCTCTAGGAATTAAATCCACTCCCCTTGTAACATTCTCAAAACATTTATGAAAATTAGGCTACCTAACATATTATTTTAGAGAACATGGGGATGTTTTAGTAGACAGCACAACTGATCAGTGGACAACAGTGTTTTTCACTGATCATAAGTGTTTGTGTCTTGTAGAGGTTGATTTGTCTTAATTTAACTTGAACTTAGAGTCCTGCAGGTCCAAGTGGTTAAGGTGGAGTACTTAGAATTCGGGGGTCCAGGATTCAAGGCCCACCAACACCTCTGGTTTCATGGGAGTAACCTTTGGCAATACACTTCAGAGCCCTAGCCTATAGTACTGGTGAATCCAGGAAAGCAGTTACATAACTGGAAAAGTGTTGATAAGACTTTAAACACCATACCAACAAATTGAATTGAAGCTGTTTCTAAAGTCTCGGTCAGTTACATAAAATGAATGCAAATCATTAAAAGGGAAGCAACTCGTTAATAATTTCTATCTTGGGCAAAAGTAGAGTTCTTTGCCTTGTATTGGATATTTGTTGTATTAATGAATTTAACTATATATTGAGGCAGTATAAACATATTCGAGGGTTCATTGCAATACTAGAGTAAGTGCTTCATGTTTGTGAAGCACTTACTATAGTATTGCATTGAATCCATGTATTGAGGCAGTAAAACTGCATTATAATCCCATTTTCACAGTCTTGCATTGGAAAATTCAAGAATTAACAGTGACAAAGAAGGTATTAAAGGTATGGTTGCTTGTAGCAATCAAGGTCTTTCATATCCCAGTGGTTACGGTGTAGAACGTACGAAACAGGGGTCCCGGCGTCAATCCTCACCAGTGGCTCTTGGATTTGTCGTGGGTATGTCCTTTGGCAAGACACGGCAGTTCCATGGCTTGTACTGGTGAGATTCAGGAAAGCCTGAAAGTAACTGATATACTGCTGACATATGGCATCAAAACCCATTTGTATATTGTAGCAAGCATCTTTTCCTTTTGTCTCAATGGTTCCTTCACAATATTCCAATGCGAATGTTATTGTTCATGCATACATTATAATGGTCATCTGTTTATTGCTTTCAATTCAAATTGAACCTATCAAAAGAATCCAACATGGAGAAAATAGAGAAAATCAAAAATTGAAAAAGAAGATTTTGTTTAATGATGTAGGATTCAATTACGCTAGGTAACCTTTTTGCACCAATAGCCCTAGAGAATCACGAACTATCTATTACATTAAAACACAGATGAAGAGGGCCTTTGTCATTATAAGCCTTATTAAACTTCACAGAGAAAACCCAGCTGTGGCCCAAAATCTACCATTTACCTCCTTTATAATTAATCTAGTCGAAATTCAAAGATGCAGCAGAGACCATTAATTTAGCATGCAAATATGATTCTCATTTTGACATTGGATGAAAACAATTGTGACAAAAGAAGAAATTGCTCAGTATGAGCAATTTCTCCTTTTGTCACAATTGTTTAAAATGTCTTTTTTTAAATGAGTAAATGACTGTTGGGTCATGGTATTAAGCAGCTGAGGTCATGCCCCATGTTCTCTTAATGTGCGTAATTCGGATATCCTGCTTTAACTTGAGACATTTGATCATTTAAGAGTGTGCTATTAAGCATCGAAGTTAAGTGGTGATCTAAAAATGAGCTCATACTCAACTTTTTTTGCTTAACCCTTTCCCAAACAATAATGACATTTGATCACTTTGTTACAGACGAATTTAGAAAACATTTTGGGAAAAGGAGAAATTGCTCATGAGCCATTTCCCTTTTCCCAAAAGGTTTACTGCCCTATCAGAAGACTATTTTCCAATTCCATTACATTTTGAAATATCCTAAACTCTTTCAATTTAGGACAGTCAGAAATTTGATGTTTGTTAAAGGATTAAAGTATGATACAAAGTCAAATTTTTCAGGAACACAGCCCAGAAAACGGTATAATAATTGGAGTAAAAAAGGATTCCTTTAAACAATAACTCTGTAAAGTCTTTACAAATTCTACGCTGCTGATAAGCATTAGATTTCTAGATGATTGTCAAGGTAGAATACCCATAATCCACTATTTTGAAACGTTGTTTCCCTTCAGATTACTTTGGTTGTTCTAAGCATCCACCGGTTGGGGCAGAATTATTTGGTTTTACCAATTACCAAACAATAACGCCATTTAACCACTTTGTTGCAGATGACTTTGAAAAAGATTGAGGGAAAAGGAGCAATTGCTCTTGATGAGAAATTTTTCCTTTTCCCATTATGTTTTCTGCTCTATTAGAAGATTGTTTCTCATATTCATCACTGTTTGAAATGTTGTCTGCAAACTCTTTAAATTTTGGACAGTCGAAAACTTGGTGTTTAGTAAAGCGTTAATATGAAGAGTTTGGGCCCAGACCTGTGCATTCCATTATGACCTTAGTTTCCTGAGGAAAGAATTTCTTCCAAATGATGGATTATGGGTATTTTACTTCAAAACGAGTTCCATCTACATAAGATTTTGATTAAAATAGGGGCTAATCTAAGTATATGCCTTGTAAACAATTTTTTCCATTATATTATGATACAAGAAGGCTATACTACTTTCAAGGCAATGTTATGCCTTGAACTGAATATTTTCAATGGTAAGCCAATGAAAGGTATGATGAAGCTGTGACAAACAAACACATATAGGCATCACTTTCAACAGTTCCTACTGTGAAAAGATAGTTTTTAGAAATTATTTGGGTAAGTTCTTTTAAACTGGTCAGCTTTATAGATATGTATTTGCTCCTGCCAAAACTAAGTTATTTGATATTAATGTTTTATGTTATTTTGACTATTTCAGAGAGATAAGGTATTGCAGTCATTTTATAGTACTAACCAAGAATATACACACTTGCTTACTTTTCACCTTATAGTCCTCAAATAGACCTGGAAATCAAGTATACAGCTTGTCAACTTGGCATGGAAAATTGATTTCATTTTGATGATTTTGGTGATATTTAGTAGTTATTGGGAAAGGGGAGGAAAATCATCTTTTTATTTACAGTGTTTTTTAAGGGCCTCTACTGCAGGTGTGTTAACCCATTACCAAACAATAACGACATTTAACCACTTTGTTGCAGACGACTCTGGAAACATTGTGGGAAAAGGAGAAAATGCTTGCTAAGAGCAATTTCTCTTTTTTCCCACAAGGTTTTCTGCTCTATCGGAAGAATATTTTTTCAATTTCATCACATTTTGAAATGTCGTCTGCAAACTCTTTGAATTTGGAACAGTCAAAAAGTTGTTGTTTGGGAAAGGTTAACGTAGAAGACAGATAATCCCCCAATTTGAAACTCTTTCAATCATCCAATTGCTTATGGCTTGCTAGGTATTTACTGGTCAGTGCTGGAAATATTCGCTTTACACTGAATAGTTCCAGCCCAGGCTATGTATGCGGAGGACAACCGAAAGATCAATTTCTCCAAATGAGCAATTTCTCTTGTTGTCATAATTATTTCCTCTGAATACCATAAAGGAAAGGTATTTGTTTCCAACCTTTTGTGTCATCTGCTTTTCGTTTCAATTTGGAACAGTCACTAATTTTGATACTGAGAATTGACTGAAATATAGAATTGATGCTGACTATAATAACCTCTTAGTCTTTTGTCACTGAGAGGTTGGTTTTTTTTGCGCAAGGACTCTGCAGAAATGACAAAATATAACAGGTCTATTTGTTCACATTACATTACGCCTTCACAACTAATTGAAAGATGAGGCAAAAGTGCATTCGAAAATTTTTATTATTTTGGTTGACGATGAAGGATCCAGTGAAACCAGATTAACCATGTTACTCAGACGCCTGATGGTTATTTTTTTTATTAACTTTGAATAATTGGAGATTTTAATGATAGCAAACAAATTTTCTAAATAAGTCTAATGCACTTGTGCTAAACCATAATGTGAAGCAGTTCCTTCACTTTTGGAACTTTGATACAATTCTAAGTTATTGGAAAAAGAATATTAGAGTGAGTCATAACTGATAAACATTGATAGTATCTTTATTGAAGTACAATATTGCAATGTGACATGTCATTGGAAGCGTCTCGGAGAGACGATTCCAATGATGTGTTACTTTGCAATATTGTTGCACCCAATATTGATATAAGAGGAAATGTTGTTTTAGACTTACGCAAATCTTAAGCGTAAACTGTTTAGTAAAACGGTACCCAGAATCATAGCAGGGGTGGCAAAATCAATTTTCTGTATTGCCCAGGTTGTTCAAAAGCCATAACGGACAAGTGAATTTTTTATGAAATTGACTCTATAACCATTATGCAGTCAAGTGCAGAAAAGAATTTGGCACTTACAGAAAAGTAAATAAAAATCAGATTTTGCCAGCCCTTCATAGCATGTGGAAAGTAATTCTTTCTTTGTTACATTGGTAAAAAAAGGCTATTATGAGAAAAGATAGAGTTGATAATTATGTAAATGCTTGGTATAGATTATAGTTAGAATTTTCACCTTTATGTTCTTACTCGTTTCTTAGATTCATAGCCAGAAACTTGTTTGTAGTATATTAAAATTGAAATATTGTGACAATAAGAGAATAAGTTCTTTAACTCACAGTCCTTTAATAGTCTTCATGGTTTGTGAATTACCATCTTCAATTGAATAAACGAAACATTGTCATACTTCATAGCTTGCTTTCATGATATATTAATATAGCTCACATTTTTTTGTCACAGGTTTTTCCTTGTTTCTTTTGTTTTCTTTCCTTTCACTTTTCACCCATTGACAGGTATATGTGGAAGTACTAAATGATATTGAATTTGCTCTATTTGGTATCCATAACTGAAATATTTGAATACAGTCATTTCTGTTTTTTGCCACTCTTAAACAGTGAATGAAAGGTTGTTAAGTCAGAGGTTTTGTTAATATAAGACAAAAATTACTTGTGTTGGTATTAAACCTTGATTTGTCTCATACACCACAATATTGTCTCCTTTTAATATAGTGACTTAAAAATATTGTCTGTACTTAAAAAGTTGAAAATGTGCAGCCATGGCTCATTAAAATGGGAATAACATTCTCACCAAAACTACCTCAACTAAAGTAATTGAGTTTTTATCAGATCGATTTGTATCTTAAGTTTTTAGAGCCTAAAAGTGTTGTAACTATTTTGAGATTTGCCGCATATAGACTGTGTATGCTTAGATATACTGAAGCTTGCTGAATCAATTATGCTTTAAATACCTACCTTTAATTGTGTACCTGTACCTGTATTGTTTCAACAATACTTAGTGTTGACTTACAAATTTTCTCCTCAAGGAAATAACCTTAACAATGTGAATTTTCATTAGTCCAGGAATTACTCCTTTTGTTGCGGTATTTTCTAAGAAGAATGAAAAAATATGTTTCATATTTTGATGATCGGTATCACACATCTGTATCGGGAAGAAACCATTGCGAATTAAGGAGTAATAGCTTGTCACATGCAATAAGGTGGTTCAGAGCAATACTATAGTAAGTGCTTCATGCTTGTGAAGCACTTACGTCTTGCTTAGTATATTCTTGCGTTGAACCCTCAAATAACTTCTTCAGTCATATTGGCTTCAGAAGACTTTTTACTGATGTTGTGTTGTAGCATGCTATTTTGAAGTACTTTAGGATCGAAAATTCTCATTCTTAATTCCAGATAATGCGGGATAAAATGATAAGGTCATCGAGACATGTGTCATGTACTTACATCAAGGGGGGGTTTGAAGAAATAAAATAAGAGGATCAATTTCGTAATATTCTGAGGATGGTGTATGGTTATAGTGTAAGTCCTTTGAAAAGACAAAGGATTTAGAGTAGTTGTGTGCCAAGCCAATGAGATTTGTTTTGTAAAATGGATTTTTGTAAGGAGCTTGTGGATTTTAAAGGTTGTTTTCCTTTTTGACCAGCTGAGGTCTGGTTTTGTGAAAAAGATACTGATCCTTTACCATGCAAACATGAGTTTTATTGTACATTCCATTCTCCTGTATGTGTTTTATTTAACAATCTGTCCATTGGGGGGAATACATCTGCTTCAGCAGTATTGAGAAATGGTAATGGCAAATGAAAAATTGCTCTTAACCTTTTCCCAAACAACAAATTTTCGACTGTCCCAAATTAAAAGAGTTTGCAGAGACGAAATTTCAAAATGTTATGAAATTGAAAAATATTCTTCAGAAAGGGCAGAAAACCTTATGGGAAAAGGAAAAATTGCTCGTTACGAGCAATTTCTCCTTTCCCCACAAGGTTTTCTGAAGTAGACTTCAACAAAGTAGTCAAATGTCCTTAATGTTTCGGAAAGGGTTAAAGAGCAATTTGTCAATATGCCACAATGATTTCCTACCATGATATTTATCTGACATTATAATGACTGTTTCTCATCTATTTAACCTTGTTGAAATATGTGACACGTCCATAATGAAAGGAACAAGAAGCAGCATGGAGAAGGCATATAATGTTTTTATGGTGCTGGTTGAAAACCATTGTGGCAGAAAGATGAATTGCTCATTAAAAGCATTTTGTAACTTTGTCAACGTTTTTTTCAATACTTCTGTTGTAGATGTACCATTATGTGAGTTGTAATGGTGTAATGGTGTAAGCCAGTGTCTGATATAGAACCTTTTGAAAAAGACTCCGAAAAAATAAGAACATTTCTTTCAACAAGCAGTTTCTCCTTTTCTCTCGGTATTTTCCCCAAATTACAGTCACAAAAAGTGTAGTTTTCATACACTTCAAAATTTCCCCTATTTTGCTTCAAATAGTACTGAGCTGTCAAATCCTTCAGGTTTCAGATAAACAGGACTGCGTCTCCATTTAACTTTATCTCTTTTATGGAATTATTTTTTCCCCATTTCATTACACGGATCAAGCAATTGATTTGAAAATGAGATTCATTCACAAATGGTACTATAAATCATGTAATATTTAGCACACCATGAAACTAACAGATTATTTTGTTACTTTAAAGATTCAGGCCAGAACTAGTTCCAAGGTAATGTGTTTTTGCCTGTTCCTCCCAAACTATATAGCCACATTACATTGTATAGCCTCCCCTTTGTTTGGAGTTGAAGACCCAATAAATTGAGATATTTTATTCTTTATATTCTATTTTTTATAATATTTTGAATTTGGATTTGATAGTATTTTTATTTTTGATTTTCACATATTTTATTGATAGCAATGTTTCATGAATGATACATAGAATTCCTTCTTTTTATTTTTCTTATTAGATTTGTATTCTAGATTTAATTTCAAAAAATGATTGGTTAAAGGTTATGATACATTATTTTTTTTAATCATTATTTAACTCTTTTGCTGCCGCTCTCACAGTTTGGTTAGCACTCGGAAGAATGCAAAACCCTCCTATTTGCATTGGCGATTCAGTTCCCTGTCGTTTCCAGATTTCTTATCCTTTGCCCATGTATATGTGTATGTATGAAAAACACCCAAAATAAATTTGACACTGAGAAGTATGTTCTGTGAGCAAATCGGCAGTGAAAGTGTTAAAGCATTAATTATTTATCTTAGTTAAGACTCTGCGTCAGTTATATAGACCAGTTTTCAAATGCGAACTTAGACAATCAGTTTGCGCAAAATTTTTGCTGTGATGGTCTATTTATGGTTAGTGTTCAGCTTTTCAGAATTGTTGACAAAGGTTTGGTCCTTGATTATGACTTACTTTTTCAATAATGAGTGATAAAGGCATGAGAAATTGTTGGCAACGTAGGAGCAGAGGTCGAACCTCGGCCTCTTGTACAGAAGGTAACGCGCTCGATCCCAATTATGCAAGGTGAAAACTGATGGTATATTGAGCCACAAATCTGTGGGTGTACTGGTTTAGTATTTAGAAAACAGTCATCGAGAGTGAATTTAATAAGCTTCCACAATTGATTTATAATAAATAAGATTAAACTAAATAATACATTTTCGTAATAGTGCTCTTGTAATGTGATTTGAATTTTCATGAAAGGATGTTTCCTGGTTAACTAAAGGAATGCCAATGGTTCTACACATCTGGACCAGCTAGCTCTTATTTGTTGTCATATTTGGGGTCTTTAACCCTTTCCCAAACAATAACTACATTTGACCACTTTGTTGCAGATAACTTTAAATAACAATGAGGGAAAAGGAGGAATTGCTCGTGACAAGCAATTTTTCCTTTTCCCACAATGTTTTCTGGCCTATCAGATTATTTTCTAATAACATCACATTTTGAAATGTGGTCTGCAATGTAACTCTTTCAATTTGGAACAGTCGAAAATTTGTTGTTTGGGAAAGGGTTAAGTTCTCCATAATTAGGACCGGAGCATCTCGCACCTTTGCTAAAAAATGTGTACTGTTTGTGTGATGTATATATATAAGACCCTGATAAAGTTGAATATAAGGTGCTCTTAGATTATCTCGAAATCATGATAAAATGAACTGTCAGTGGTTTAACATTGCATCGATCTTTCTATGCTTCTGGCGTTTCCCCTTTACCTATCCATTGACTGCTTTCCCATTTAAACAAAATTATTCAGTTTTAACTATGTGATCTAACAATGGCATTGATGGAAAAGAACCCTGAAATGCCAAGTATGAGATGCACAAGGCTTGGCTATAGGTGAAATGAGCCTATAAAGCCTTCATAATGTCTGAACTGATTCGATAAATGACCTAGCTCCAAAGGGAAATTGAGAGAACAACAATGCGGTTAAATTGAGACAGAAAACAATGTGAGAAAAGAAAAAAAATTCTTATCTTAAGCAATTTTTCATTTTGTCACAATGCCTTTTAGAAATAAAAATGTGACAATATCTTATGAACATGTTTTGAATGTTTTATTGCTACAGGGATTTTATCTTTGGGAAATTGCCAATGCAGACTGATTTTGATTAAAGAACATGTACAGATAATAATCCTTACTATTACAGGCAAAATTACGTATAGCAAAAATGCGGGTAAACATATGCAAATTATGCATGAAGAGCATGTGTGCAGTTTATTTTTTGCACAGCACAATGTATTTATAAATGTATCATCGCCTGCTTAATTAACCCTTAGAATGCTGCGTAGTTTAAAAATAGATAATTATGTCGTCTGTGTTCCAAAACATTTGATATCTGCTTAATTTTAGGAAAGATACTCAGAGTAGCAAACAGGCTAGATCTCAGGCCAGCCGCCAATTTACTTGGCGGCTGACCTGGATATAACCTATTTGCATTAGCATGATGTCAGTTCCAGCACTATAAGGGTTATCATTATTTCATTTCGTTACATGCATTCTTGTATTACCTGTAACTATTTATTATAGTTATAGTTATTTATTTAACAACAATTTGGTACGAAATGTTTAACCCTCCTCCCTTGAATGAATGAAATAGAACACATCTGTAGTTGAATACGAGATTTTTCAAGCAATTTCTTTTGACGGCCAAATATTTCAAAGGACATATCATTGTTTTAATGCTTTCTATTTTGTGTCAAGTGTCAATTGGGATTTCTTTTTTCGACAAATATTTGAATTGATATATCGTGTTTCCATTTTCGTATTGTAAGTGTTGAAGAATGAATGCTGTTCTTCCTTTTTCTGTGTAAAAAGAAAAAATTATGAGTCGGTTTGTTTTGTCATCCAAATATCCCGAAGGAAATATCATTGTTTTCATGCTGTTGTCAGTAAATAGTGTCAGTAGGAACAACCTCTGCTTTCTTTTCTTTGTGTCAAATAAGATTAAGAATTTACGGTCAATGTCTTTTGTCATCAAAGTGTCTCAAAGGAATATCACGTTTTGACACTTCCTTCCTCATACAAAGTTTCAATAGGGACAATCTTTGCTTTCTTTTGTTTGTGTGAAAATATGTATTTACAGGTCATTTTTTGTCTTCCAAATATCTCAAAGGAATTTTTTTGTGCTTTTTCATTTGCTTTTGTGTTCCATTTGACCAGAAACTGTTACAATTAATACCGCATTGGGTCCTGCGAGGCTCAGTAGTAAAGTTGATGAACTTATAACTCAGGGGTCCTGGGTTCCCGGCTGACACATCTGGTTTCGTGCAAGTGTAAAGTCACTTCTGAGCCCTAGCCTAGTACTGGTGGATCCAGGAAAGCCGTTACATAACTGAAAAATTGTTGATAAGACCTTAAACACCATACAAACAATACCTCCCCAATGAAAGGTAGGGATTATTTTACTTTACCAAATTGTTTAGCATTTAGTTGTTTTATGCTGCATAGTGGAGAAAGGATTTAAATTTTAGTGATTAAAGTTGCTTTGGTGATGATGGGTTGCTTGTATGGGGACATCTTTTTTATTTTATTTTTAACTTCATATATCTCAATGAGTTAGAAAAGTGTTAATGGGTTTTGATAGAGTAATTTAGTAAAAACAGTTCAAGGAGACTAATCGAGGGTTCTATACAAGATTAAAGTAAGTGCTTCACAGATGTGAAAGACATGTAACTATAATCTTGCATTGAATCCGGAGACATATCATTTTCTGGATTTTTAAAGATACTTTTATTAAATGCCTGCTTTATGAATTTTGATATATAATCCCTCTTTTATCTATTTTGGAGCAATTACTAGTGGGTAATAACTGAATATTTTTGTCCTCTTGGTTTTATTTCATTCTTTATTTCGATAAGTTTGATTATAAGGGTGTTGCATAACATGTTTTAATGGTTGACGGTTTGATAGTGTTTCACCAATATATAAATGAATGATGTATTGCACGTGTGTCACAGTTAATATTTTGTCTTTTTGCAGATTTTTCAATCTCAATTTCTGTCAGAATTCCAGGGAAATTCTGTTTATGTTTCATTTGTTTTTTTTTCAAGACTTCAGTATGCATTAAGCATGTGTGATTTATATGAAACAGTGCCTGAGAAAAACAACATGTTTGAATTATTTCCCTAGTTTTACTATTTTGTAATAGATAATGTAAAGATCATTTGTGATAAAATAGAAAGAATGATGCTTGAAAAACACTGAGAGTTTTATTCATAAAGGTTGAGAGCACAATCAGTAAATAAGAATTTTATTCAGGATTTGCCAATTTCTGTTTTGTTGTAATGTTTAGATACAGTTTGCTGCATGGTATAAATGGTATAATCCGTATTGTTTAAGAAACTTAACTTGAGACTTATTCACTTTCGCCCCAGACCTTTCTGGTGTTTCTGTATTGGCCATTCGTTCTACAGAAACACATGTTATTACTACTGCTTTTCAATGAATTACCAACTAGTCTTTATCAAACAAGATACAAAAAAAAGGTCTTTGCATACTGATTCTCCAGAGTATCTCAAGTTAACCCTTTTGAGATTTTTGTGTTGTCTGCTTTCCAAAACCATAAATATATACTTTTTGCGATTAGGAAAGATACTCAGAGTAGCCAACAAGTTAGATCACAGGCCAGTTGCAAATTTACTTGGTGGCTGGCCTGGATCCAAACTGTTTGCATAAGCACAGCAGTTGGTTTCAGCACTATAAGGGTTAAGTTTGTTTAACTATATTGAACATCATGACTTGTTTATAGTCTCCTTTAAAAAGGTAAAGGTACTTTCAAATCACGGTCCTGGTATATCTAAATTTTCATCAAAAATTTTCATCAGTCTCCCGGCTGACTGGCAGAATTCTAATAGTTTTATCCAACTTGACCAGCATTTCAAGGGTTCAGTGCAATACATGTTTATGAAAGGCTTACTATTGTCTTGCACTGAGCCCTCAATTTATGGGTTGATACGTAAGGCATTTCCATAAATAATGACCTGAGTATTGCAAAAGAAAATGCGGCCAAAACACAGGCCTCCTAATTTTCAGGCCTGGTTCAAATATCAGGCATTGATATTTTATATTTTTTGTATTTTGTTCATATTGAAGATGTTTAAATTCAGGCATTAAGTTTTGAATTAGAAGCTTGAGCATTCCTTAACAATAGTAGGCCTGAAAACGTCATATTAATCAGATAAAGTTATAAGTTATCCGAATAAGGAGTGCTCGAAGACCTCATTAACAAAGTCTGAAAGATGATGATTTCTTCATGATATCGTTTAGAAAATAATGAGACACAAGCAACTATTGATTTTGTTGAAACTTTTTCTTGAGTTATCTACTCTAAAAGCCTTATAACAAGAGTTAGATACATGAGGATAGAGGTTAAATTTACCCCACAGCATTTCTCAAACAAGCTTATCAGTTTTCATATAAAGGTATAATTATTTTCTAGCATTCTAAATTTCTTTGATCCTGTCTTTTCAAAGAAATTGTCTCTATTTTTAATTGACATGTTTTGACTGCATTCCTTGAAAATCCAATTGATAATTATAGAAATAATGGTTGCATTTATTTTTGTATGAAATGGAACTCGTAATACATGTATTTTGCCCATTATCCCTCATACATAAAGGATTTTGGACATATTCAATTTAATTGAAAAAGCAGATGCCAATCTTGTATAAGTGGTATTGACTTTTAGGTTGTTAAAAGCTAGATATAACAGGGATATGGCTGGCTGAGTGGTAAAGGTGGTGCACTTCGAACTGGGGGTCCCGGGTTCAAGCCCTTACTCATACATCTGGGTTCCTGGGAGTGACCTTTGGCATGTCATTTCAGAGCCCTAGCCTACTGGTTGATCCAGGAAAGCTGTAACATAAATAGAAGAATTTTTGATATGGCGGTACCAACATAATACACACAAAAGCTAGAAATGAGGTTTATTATGAAACTTAACATTTTTTGATAAATGAAGTTGAACCCATTACCTTTTTTGAACCAATGAATTAACAAGCATGTTTGCTTCTTCATTGGAAAATATATTTTTGTGATCTGCAGTTTTCTGTCAAAATATGTCGTCTGCTCTATCTGATAGGAGAGGATTATAATTGAATGTGTCAAGAATCTGGTTCATTTCTGCCTCATGGAAAAAGGACTCTAAGCTGTTCTCTAAATCGTTTTTTGGTTGGATTTGCGATTTTGGGTTTAAGCCTTTTAATCAGTTTTTCAGGCATATTGCAGCATTCAGCCCTCCCTACCATGCTCCTGGTACTTCCTTACTTGTTAGGGCTTAATAAATAAAAATATTCTCTCCCAGAAACTGAATGTGATTTCCTAATATAGTTGTTCATTTGTAGGAAATGAGATATAGGTTACTGGGTGCAGATCTATAGGAAGTGCTTAACAAACGTAAAGTAGTTTCCGTTGTCTTGCATTTAAACCTTGAAATATAATGAATCATTGTTACAAGTTAATGAGTCATTCCTGGAATGATCAAACTCTCCTTTTTCCCTCATATACTTTTGATACTGAGAGACACAGCTTAAAATAACAGCAACATAGAATTAGATTAACTCATTACCACCTGCAGATGACGTTGTCTTTAGTTGAAACGGACGAGTTTAGTAAAGGTTTGTAAACATCTCAAAAAAACTTGCAGTTCTGCTGTTGTAATATGAATATTGATTGAAAAAGCATTGAGGCAAAAGGAGAAATTACTTGTGAAATGGTTTTTGAAAGTCATCTGCTGGAAGATGCAATAATGTGGTGTTAGGTGGGAATGTGTTAAAGATTTTTTAAAAAATAGGGGAAATTGCTGGTAAAAATTATTTCTTCCATTTGTCATAACATAGCGGTTAATTCCTTTTTGCACAAACAATGATTTTTATACCTCGGTTATTGTCGGCTGTTGGTTTCAATTTGTTCATTTCACAAGTTTTTATATGAGGGAACAGGTTGATGTCATTATACATCCGATTCAAGGTTATTTCTAAGCAATCTACTTAACAAAATTATTTTCTGTAGAATGATTGAAAGCAGGGATGAAATCTCTATAAAATAATAATCTGTTTTGTTAACTTAAGTGGATACATGCCACCCCTGTAAAATATGGATGTTAATTTAATTTGAGAGAAAAAAAAAGGATTTTTTCCCTCGAAATAACAGGCAACCTACTTTAATTAGATGCCCATTTTTTTTTATGCAAGTCACGTTTTCAAAGATGAAGGGGAATTGATGTAACAGAAAAATAAACCCATCCCCAAATAGAATGATTTTGCCCCATTACCATAAATCCAAATTACAGAACATGCATTTCATGTCTCATTTTTAAAAAAAAATTTAGTTCAGTAAAGACATTCCCAATATTTCTTTTGATATTTTTTTTTGTCCAAAGTTGTCTTTGATTTTTAATAGCTTTCCACGGTGTTTTATCTATTTTGTAATGCCTGGTGCAAAGGTGATGAAAGAGGTTGCTTAATTAGCCCAGTATTTGACAATGCATCTTGTAATTTAGCCTTTGGTAATGATTATATTGCCCATATTTCTTAAATGGACCATAATTTTTCATATTTTAAACTTATATTGATCATTTTAAGTACAAAGTTAGCATTTGTGTGATGATTTATCTGTTATTTATTGCAGGTATTATCCCTGTTAAGGATTCGTGGACTGTGGTCATGAACTGACTGAACTGAACATGTTTTTGAAATCCTATCCATGAATATGTACGAGCATAATTTTGTGTTTATGAACAGCAACTTTCGTTCATGTCTTTTCATGAAGCTTATGAACACAGTTCTTGAATCCTTTATGGGGGGAGTCGATTATCTTGTTAATCAATTTTTTTCATATTGTTTTTTTTACAGTTTTTGTCTTCTAGTGCTTTCAATTTAGACCAGTCCAGTAATCTTTTATTTAGGAATGGCAAACATGTTAAAGCTGTTTATTCACAGATGTGAGGAAATATGGGTCTTTTTTTTTTTACTTTACAGAAAGTGTACTTTTGTATGATACGTACATACTGATTAGCCAATAGAATCGAAATTAGTTTGTATTAATGTTAAAAGAGCTTAACACATTGAATTAAAATGTATTTGTATCCAAAAGTGTTACAAAGGTTTTTGAGATCCACCACATAATAGAATGAACATATCTAAGTAAGATATATTGACTTTTCCTGATTTAAAGATTTTTTTAAACCTCTTTTACTCCTATATCACACACCAATACCAAAACTGTATTGTTTCAACATCATTCTATTTTGACTTCCAAATTTTCTCTTCTGTGAACAAGGAACTTTAAGATTTGTAATGGCTTATAGAAGATCTGTAACAGCTTCTGTTTGCTTATTATCATTAGTGCTTTCATGCATGGGACCCCCATGCTATACATGATGTAGCATGATTACTATAGATATGTTCAATATTACCGGTACATAATTTGATATTGTATTGATGTATTCCAATATCTAAGCTATAACACGTAACTTTTTGTCTTTTTAATGTATCTTTGAAAAAGAAAAATCATTCCCAAACAAGATTGACACAGAATTCTATACTTACTCTTTTGAGGGTTCTGTTCAAGACCATGACAAGTATCTCTCTCTCTTTAGAGAGACTCATTATTCAAGGTTTAGTACAATACCATAGTAAGTGCTGCATGTTTGAGAAAAAACTTACTTTTAAGAATCTTGCACTGAAACCTTGTTTATTTGTTGTTTGTTTACAGTTGTTTATTGATTTAGAAATTGAAATGAAAACAGATTACTGCAACTAAAAGTGGTTCGGAGATAATTGCGTTTTAAACCCATCTGCATCAAGAGGCTAAATGGTTGTAACAATTTTCTTATTCATAAAATGAGTGAATAGTCCATTGAAGATTAATTTATATTTATTTTTGTGTATTAGTTTGTTTCAATCAAGCCATAGCAACAATGATATAATGTTTTAAGTTTTGTTGGTATATGCATTGGTTGGTCAAGTAGTTTACTTTATAGATTCTAACGTTTATTTATAAAATGGTGTTCGAAGCAATTTTAGTCGGAAAATGCTTCAAATGTCTCCTTCACCCATTAATGCCTATATAAGCCAATATTTAGACATGTATGCCCAAATTGTCATTATACCTGTCAAGAAAAAAGCTACCTAACCCTGTTTTCAATTTGTACCTTATTGCACAGGAAGCTGAACGGCGTGCTGCCATGGGATTACCTCCCTTAGGTGAGGACGAAGATGCCTTCCATGATCCGTTCAAGGACCTAGGGGGCGTGGCGGAGAGTGTGGAAGGGGATGCGGACCAGGACGAGAAAGACAAGATATCATGGTCCTACTCAAACTATATGTCCGCTCTGGAGAAGGAACAGCTGCTTAACAATACAGATGAAAGTTCGTTCAGCTCTCTTTTAACTGATACAGGTCGGTAAAATTACAAAGTCTTTTTTGTTTTTTGTTTTTATCGCTCTAGTCTTCTCTGTTAACAGATGAAAATATGTTTCAGCAAGAAACAAAAATAAGACAATAATAATATTATCCAATGTTACTATGTCAGCTATCGACAAGTTAACCCATTACCAAACAGTAACGACAATTGACCAGTTTGTTGCATATGACTCTGGAAAACCTTGGGATAAAAGGAGACATTACTTGTGATGACAATGTTTTCTGCCTTATAAGAAGATTATTTATCAATATCATCACATTTTGAAATGTGGTCTGCAAACTCCTTCAATTTTGGACAGTTGAAAATGTGGCGTTTGATAAAGGGTTACATCAAGTATGTGTATGCTGACAGGATTGATGAAGATCGTTCCCGAAAGAATATGACATTCCACCCTTCCTTTACTACAATAGAATGGTCTTTGAGAGGCAATTCTAATGATAACCAACACAGTGAAACAACTCAATGCAAGACTATATCAAGTACTTCATGTTCGTGAAAGACTAAACTACAGTGTTTCATTGAACACTCCTGTATAGGAAAGGAGTAATTGTGTTACAGCTATTAAGATAGAATACCCATGATCCGCCATTTTGATATACATTCTTTTGTCAGATTGCTTCCGTTCCGGGTATATATATTGTTTGGGGCCGGAACCATTTGCTTTACATCGAATAGTTCCGGCCCCTCCTGCTGTTTACTGAGGAAGACCGAAATAATTTGAGGAAAGAATGTGTTCCAAAATGGCGGGTTATTAGTATTCTTCCTTAATAATGAACACAGGTTGTTGACATTGAACAAGATAGAATGGTTATTGAATAATCTGGGAAACATTATACAGTTCTTTGTTGAAATTTGATGTGTAAATGATCAAGGTAATTTTTGAAAAGGACCTTTGTTTATTCAAGCAGACTCATTTGTAATGAGGGAGTTGTGTTCTCCTTTCAAGTATAAAGTTATCCAAAAGAAGAAGACTACAACCACGAGGTTTCAATTATTTCTTCTTATGTGAAAAGGAAGGAACATATATGTCTTATTATATATATCATTCAATATAATCCATCGTGATTTTAGAGTAAATTGCTCATTAGAAGCATTTGATCCTTTATCCATAGTTTCTCGATAACACATTACCACCCAACGCCACATTTTTGTGTCTTGCAGCAGGCAACTTTGAAAAAGCATTGTGGCAATAGGAGAAATTGCTTGTCACAAGCAATTTCTCCTTTTGCCACAACGCTTTTTCAATCTGTTCACATATCACAACAAAACTGAAATGTTTTTCACATGTTTACAAAATGCTTTTCTAAAGTCGTCTGCTTAAAGGAAAACAATGTCGTTTGCAGGTGGTAAAGAGTTAAGTCTTCTGTAGTAGATTTGACATAGTTAGGTGAGTTTGGGTTAATGACTATAAGAGACTGTATACCAAAGATAAGGTTTAAGATGACAAAGAGCTTTGTAACCCTTTCCCAAACAATAACGCCATTTGACCACTTTGTTGCAGACGACTTAAGAAAACATTGTGGGAAAAGGAGAAATTGCTCGTAACAAGCATTTTTTCCTTTTCTCACAATGTTTTCTGCTCTATCAGAAGATTATTTTCCAATTTCATCACCTTTTGAAATGTCGTCTGCAAACTCTTTCAATATGGGACAGTCATAGATTTGTTGTTTGGGAAAAGGTTAAGAAGAAATGAAATCTGCAGGGAAAAATTTTCCCATTTCTCCAAAAATCTATGAATCATTTCAACGCATTATCCCTTCTCTAAAAATGTGTTGCTATTGATACTTTAAAGGATTAGGAAAGACCAAGTTTAATTCCAAGTCTTTTCAGAAACCTTATGGACTCTTTTGAATTTTGATGGTTTTACAAGGCTAAACCAGCAGTAAACAATCGGATCTTATTGATGTTGGGCATCGCAACATAACTGAGAGAAAGTTCACACCATGTAAAACCAGTATTAAATACAGCATGAAACTGGCAGAAACTTGTCAATGATTTTAAATCAAGTCTGAAAAGAAGACATTGCTTTCCATATTCCTGTACATTCATGAAAAAAAAAAGAGGAACACAAAGTTGAAATTGAAATTCGCAACAGAAAAAAAAAGCTTGGCTCTGAATGAAAGTTTTTATGTGACAAAAAATAAATGTACTTTTATCCCAAGTCCCAGTTGAGCCACAGAATCTTATTTTTTTTCTTCTTGTTTTGTTGTTAAAATAGCAAAAAAGTAGTAAACTGAGAAGAATCAATTTAACTTCACAATTGCTTTCTTTGTTTTTTCTACAGTGTCTGTAAAGAGTGAGGCGAGAAGCGATGCATCATTAGATGGGACTGTAAAACCTAGCAAGGTGGATTCTGACTCACAAACCACAGAGAAAAAGTAAGCACAGTTTGGTATCTTTGAGCATACTCAGTGTGTAGGCTCATGCTCAATGGTGAAATATCTATTTTAGTGTGTTTTCTTGCTTCCTCATATGGAATTTAGTGATTAATTTTGTTTGACAGACCTAGGTTAAATTTTAATGGGTTTTTGCACGTTTTTTCACATCAGCAGTTTATATTTACTTGCTCTCCAGTTTAGATCTTTTTTAATTGAACTAAAATAGATCTGACATTAAACTAGATATGGGTATGAGAATGAACTGCAAATGAAAGGTTCCTTTTGTGCAGTTGCTTCATAAAGCGTTTTCTTTATCTTTTATGACTTTTGTATGATCATTTTCTATGTACTGGAAAGAGTGCCCACAGTCATGTGAACTACATTTAGCTCTTGGAGAAAAGACTAATTTTATTAGATAAACAATTTCTCATTCAACTATGTTTTTCAATGCACATACATTTTAAACTTTTCTTTGTAATAGGTTAAAATTTTGTTTTCTTTTTTGTTTGTATGTGTCAAGAAGGAAGGTATTTAGTAAATGATACACTTGTTATCAAATTATCTGCCACTTTGCCTTTAATCATGTATAAGGTTATTAGTTAAATAAGAATTAAAAGTATATTTTGTATCAATGATAGATTAATGAGGATTTATAATTTTTCTAATTTCAGGAAATCCCAGAAGTCAGGAGATGGCAGTGTTGTTGGTTAGTAGAAATTAAAATTCAATTTTAAACTTATCAAAATCTGTAAATTCTTTATAAAACGTCACTCTTTGTCAATTGTTTTGAGTGTTGGATCTATAACTTCTATGATAGTATATTTGTATACACTGTATTTATGTATATGTATTGTTGAAATCCATTCAATAATGCCTGAATAAACTTAGATATATAGACATATTCTGAACCAATTTTGAGTTTAGTAGCTGTTTTTCATTTAATATTATACCACAATACAAAATCTCTATCATTTCAAAGACATTTTACTTTGACTTGGAAATTTTCCCTTGTGTGAACGAGCACCTATGAGCTACTAAAAAAATCATGGAGTATTTCTGTCATTAACTAATCTTATATACTTGTATACAAATAAAGAATGCATCAAGTGATCGAAGTACCTTTTCTTGTTTGGTAAAGATAGCGGTCATAGAGCAAGGAGGCCCCAGATTCCGGCCCCACCCTCTTGTTATGTTGGAGTGTCCTTTGGTAAGACAACCCCGACCCCTAACCTAGTTCTGGTGAATGGAGGAAAGCGAAACTGTAATGAAGAAAAAATTGTTGACACAGTGTTATACCCCATGTTATACCACAAAAATAAGTGATTAAGATGCATTAAGATAATATTTTTCACCTTTGTAGACAGCGGAACACAGAGTGTAGATGAAGCATCTTAGTGATGTGCAATTGAATGGTGAAAAATTTACTATCTATAATATAACACTAAAACAACAAATATATACAATATGTAACAAATCTACTAATTACCAGACTGTGTTTTAGACTACAAAAAGAAATATTAAAATGCTTTATTGATGGTTTACTAAGATGGTTAACCCTTTACCAAATGGCAATTTTTGCAGATGATGTTTAAATAATGCAATGAAATTGAAAAATAATCATCTGAAAGGGCAGAAAACATTTTGGTGAAAGGAAAAAATTGCTCCTTACAAGCAATTTTTTTCTTTCTCACAATGTTTTCCAGAGTTGTCTGCAACAAAGTGGTTAAATGTCGTAATTGTTTGGTAATGGGTTAAAAGGTTCCTCACCATGAAGAAAATATGAAGAAACAGAACAAATCTAATATCTTAAGTTTCTCATTTTCTTATCAATGTTATTATGTATGTTGTCTGCTGCCCATAGTAACAAGGCACAGTTTGGTACTTTATCTAGTATAGTATCTCACCAATTGCAACAACCATAAATGAGGAATGGTTCAAACCCTAGTGACATCATTTGAACACTCATGAGGGGCAGTCTTTGTACTAACTTACGGAAAACCTACGAGTAATAAACTTTAATGAGGGGATGTCTCCTGACTTCCTTTAGGAAAGCCCATGTTTCTACCTGATTTTGCATGCCTTAGATGATGATTAATATTTGGGGTCTCTCTCAAATATCATGAGTCTGGCATCACAACATAACTGAAATGATATTGTTGTGATGTTAAACTCATATAAATAAGAAATAAAGAAAGATAACAGAATATAAACTTTAATAACTGCCAAAGATTTTGACAAAATTGAGGGGTCAGTGCACTGTGCAATACTATAGTAACCCTTGCAAAATTCAAAAACTTATTCATGAACTTTATGAAGGTTCATAACCATTAAATGGCTGTTCATGAACATAGACCTTTTTCATGGAATTCAGAAACATGTTGATGAGTATCAAATACAGGTTCATCATTACATTCATGAACCTGTTCTTGATGTTTATAAACATGTTCTTGAAATTTATGAACACATTAAGAACAGCTTTGTGTTCATGAATGGCAATTTAACATTTATGAATGTTCATGAAGTTCATGACTAAGTTCTTGAATCTTTCCCAGGGCCAGCCCTTCACAAATGTCAAACCTGGAAACCTGTGCTTCTTCCAAAGACCTTTCCTATGATTTCTTTCTGCCTTATTAAAGTTTTAAGCTTGTGCAGAGCTAGAGTGTATTGAAAACTGCACTGTCAAGCTCAACTAAGGGTATAGCAAACACATTAAAACAAAAGTAATAATTTTGCTTCATATTGCACTCTTGGCAATTAAGTATAACTCAGAATGGTGTTTCTTTCTGGCCTCTGCAGGGTTTGAGCTTGTGCAGAGCTAGAGTGTATTGAATTTGCACTTTCAAGCTGGACTCAGAGCATAGCAAAGGCATAAAAGCGATAGTAATAATTCCACTTTTTATTGCACTTTCGGCAGTTAACCCTTTACCAAACACCAAATTTTCAACTGTCCCAAATTGAAAGAGTTTGCAGACGACATCTCAAAATTTGAGGAAATTGGAAAGGTATCTTCTGATATCGCAGAAAACATTGTGGGAAAAGGAGAAATTGCTCGTTTTGAGCAATTTCTCCTTTTCCCACTATGTTTTCTAGAGTCTTCTGCAACATAGTGTCGTTACTGTTTGGAAATGGGTTAAGCATAACTCAGAAAGGCTTTTTCTTTGCCATTTGCATGTACTGAGCTTCGCCAGAGCTATACATGTATGGAATATTGGAATGTCAAACTCATTTAAGTAAATTAGCAAAGACATAGAAACAACAGAAATATTTCTCCCTTCATTGCACTCTTGGCAATTAAGCATAACTCAGAAAAAAAGTTCTTTCTGCCATTTTAATTATTAATGATTGTTTTCATGAACTTACGGTGACCTTATCACAGCTTCACAGAGCAATATCCTGAACATGTATAGCTATGAAGAAACTCAGTACATGCAGTACTTATAATTAATAATTTTATCATATAGTAATCGTATTTTCCTTCATTGCATTTTTGTTAATGGTGATATCATTGTGAGATTTTTCCTAAAAAATCCACCCATTACCAAACAATAACGGCATTTAAACACTTTGTTGCAGACGAATCTGGGAAACATCTTAACAAGCAATTTTTTCTTTTCCCACAATATTATATGCTCCTTCGAAAGATTATTTTCCAATTTCATTTCATTTGAAAATATTTTCAGCAAATTCTTTGGGGCAGTCTGAGATTTGGCTTTTGGTAAAGGGTTAAGGAAAATAGAGCTTGAGTCCTAACCAACACCTTTGTTTTGATGGATGTGACCTTTGGCAAGTCACTTCAGAGCCCTCGCCTAGTACTGGTGGATCCAGGATAGTCAAAGGAGTCACAGGCCTTTATCCTGTACCAAAACGGTTAACTTCATAGCTTGTTTGTATGGATTCTGGATTCAGCCTATTAGTAGGGGGACTTCTGCCAAATTCGACTTATAACCAGACCATCGTAAAGCGCTAGTGATATGGAAAGAAATTTGATTAATTTTATACATGTTAATATATGTAATTACCTACTTATTGTTCAGCACTTGGAATATACTATTTCACAAATGTACAATTGTAAAGTCATTACATAGTATTAATGCAACTTTATATACTAATAATCTTAAAATTATTAACAAATATAATACTTTGCTTACATTTTAACAAAGTAATCAATCAATTAAAAAATCAAAGTTTCGATAGTTCCACATAATTGAAGGACTGTGTATATATAACTATTTTCATTCACAAGGACAGATATACACTGTGCATTTACTTATTGAGGGGTCACTACACTACTAAGTGTTTCATTGACAAGAAAAACTTACTATAGTATTGCACTGAACTCGCTGACATATCATTCTTTCATGTTAAATTAACAAGCATTTCTTTAAAAATCTTAGAACATATTTTCTAACATGAGAATTGCACAGTATTTACAGTGCAATCTTAAAACTTAGATTGAGAAATTTAGGTAACACAATATACTGGTGACACAATATACTGGTAACACAATATACTGGTAACACAATATACTGGTAACACAATATACTGGTAACACAATATACTGGTAACACAATATGATGGTAACATAATATGATGGTAACACAATATATTGGTAACACAATATGATGGTAACATAATATGATGGTAACAAAATATAATGGTAACACAATACAATGGTAACAAAATACAATGGTAAAACAATACTAGTATAATGGTAACCTAACATAATTGACTTCTTCGTTTTCTAAATATTAATTTAACTACTTTGATGCATGGTATGGGTAATACCAAAAATCTTGAAACTATGATAGAAATGTCTAGGGATCAAATCCCAATAAATTATCACTTTTCTTCATGGCGAAACTATGATAGAAATGTCTAGGGATCAAATCCCAATAAATTATCACTTTTCTTCATGGCGAAACTATGATAGAAATGACTCGGGATCAAATCCCAATAAATTATCGCTTTTCTTCATGGCGAAACTATGATAGAAATGTCTAGGGATCAAATCCCAATAAATTATCACTTTTCTTCATGGCGAAACTATGATAGAAATGTCTAGGGATCAAATCCCAATAAATTATCACTTTTCTTCATGGCGAAACTATGATAGAAATGTCTAGGGATCAAATCCCAATCAATTATGACTTTTCTTCATGGCGAAACTATGAAAGAGATGACTAGGGATCAAATCCCAATAAATTATCACTTTTCTTCATGGCGAAACTATGATAGAAATGACTAGGGATCAAATCCCAATAAATTATGACTTTTCTTAATGGCGAAATTATGACTGGAAAGTAGGAAGATATATGTCAGATGGCTGCAGTACTTGTTTATACAAAGGAAAGCCATTGATATACCTTAGTACCCCTGCAAAGGGTTCAAAAACTGTGCTCATGGTCAGGCATGGACGAAAATGGCTGTTCATGAACAAAATGTTATTATTTAACAGGTTCATGACAATCAATAGCATGTTAATGAACATGTACATTAATACATTTATGAAGATGTTCTTGACATTCATGAACATATTTTTGCTAGCCATAAACATGTTCAAAGATGACTTTGTGTTCATGAATGGCAAGTTTTCATTTGTCTGTTAATTTAGTTCATAAACACATTTCTTAAATCCTTTGCAGGGATAGAATTTGTTGAGAATGGCATTAAAACAAAAACAAAACTAGCACATAAAGCATTTGACAATTTGTTAAAGTTAGGTGATAATCTTGTGAGGATTCAACATCCGGTTCTTTATGTGGTTCTTTTAACTCTCTCGGCTTATATTCTTATCATTTTGGGCATCCTTAAGGAGCTCTTATATTCCTCATTGAATGCATTCTAACGCAGCTGCTGCAGAAATGTTAAAGAAACCATTGTGACAAAAGAAGTAAGTTCTCAAAAGAAGCAGTTCATTCTTGAGTCTCAATGGTTTCTTCAAAATGGCTCTGATTATGATTGTTTTTCTTCCATATGTTATTATTGTCTACTATTGCTTTCAATTTGGACAACTCCCAAAATACAATATGTGGGTTCAATTAAAGGCTATAGTAAGTGCTTCACAAACATGAAGCACTTACTAGAGTCCTGCATTTAACCCTCAAATAAGGAATAGGTCATACAAAAGGAATTAAGCATTTCCTTCATACAGTGCATTTAATAGTAAATAGTAATTTACATGATTCAGAAACGTGGTATTAGTTTGTAAACTCTGATGTACTTTTCTTGTAGAAACCATTTAATTGCTGCCTTATAAGGAAGGCTTTTAACTGGTTTATGGGAAATTCTTGTAAATCCTCTATCAAACCACAAAACCCATACTTTGTTTGATATCTGACCTGCATCCTTTGGTAAAAGTTATTTATTCATGTATTTCCTGGAAGAGTGTATTGTAACGTTTGTTGAACGTTTATGAAAATTAGGAACATGCTTGTATATATATATATATATATAGACAACACAACCGCTCAGTGAACGACAGTGTTTTTCACTGATCGGATGTGTTTGTGTCTTTGAGAGGTTCATTTGCTCGGTTCATTACAGTATATTATTGCAACTCCAACGGAGTATGGTTTTCCTAGGGATCCGTATGCTATTAAAATGGTGCTGTTAAGTACATGGGCTTCAAATGAGTTGAAGATTTATAATTCAATGGCTGGTGTCTAAAATTCAGAAAACAAATCAAAATTATTAGAAATGCTTGACTATTTTCTTTTTAGATGGGTAACATTGCTTATTAAAACATTTCAAGCAATTTAGGATTAAATGAATAGAAGCATGCATAACACTTTTAGATCTCATTAGTTTAGATCTCATTAGTTAAACCTCAGAACAAGCAAGTACATGATAATTTTGAGGATTAGGTACAAGGCATTATACATTAAGTGTCGCATGTTTGTAATTTAAGACTTACTATAGTTCTTGAGCTCAACCCTGAATATTTCACTTTATATAGATCTCAGATAAAATGGATTAATTTATGTAGTAATCATTTAACTAGGAGTCGTGCATGGTCCAGTGATTAAGGTGGCAAACTAAGAACCTGGGGTCCCAGATTTGAGCTCCACAGCCACCTCTGGTTATGTGGGATTGACCTTTTGCAAGTTACTTTAGAGCCTTAACCTAGTACTGATGGATCCAGGAAAGCAGTAACATAACAGGAAAAGTTGTTGATACAATGTTTAACACCATACAAATGACAAAAAATCATTTTACTTCAGGTTCACAGAAAAGAAAAGGAAGTAGAGCATCATCCATTGCAGAAGGTCCTGGAAGGTCAGACAGTCGCCTTTCAACGCAGAGACCATCTGTTGGTGAACTTAAAGTGAGGATCAAAGAAAAATAGCAACACCACTTAAGGGATATTTAGTCTTTACCACCTGCAGACAACATTTTTTAACTTGAAGTTGATAGCCTGAGAAAAGCTTTGTAAATATGTGAAAAACCTTTCAGTTCTGCTGTTGTGATATGTGAATAGTATTAAAAAAGCATTGTGGCCAAAGGAGAAATTGCTTGTGACAAGCAATTTCTCCTTTTGCCACAATACTTTTTGAGAGTCGTCTGTTGCAAGGCACAAATGTTGGGTAAGGTGGTAATATGTTAAAGTGGAGTAGAATCCAACCCAAGCATGATTCCATGTATCGCAGTAGTAGCTCAGAAGGTGATTGATGGTAATGTTTTAAGGATGTTTTTGTTTATTACTACTGAAGTGAGGGGTCCTGAGGGGCCCAATGGCTACGGTTGGGGACTAAAAACTCAGGTGTGCTGGGTTCGAGTCCCACCGACACCTCTGTTTCTTGGGAGTGACCTTTGGCAAGTCATTTCAGAGCCCTAGCCTTGTAATGTCAGATCCAGGAAAGCTGTTCTATAACTGAAAACTTTTGATACAGTGTTTAAGACCAAACAAAGAAAGAAAATAACTACTGACTTCATTGAAACGTCTTCAAGAAATATTGCCACATTTATTTATTTTGACAATTAATTCACTTATCTTACTTATGAAACTATAAATAGGGGTCAAAATTAGCTTGCTTATCAAAGTCATAGGTTTAGTCTATGTTTTCTTTAGTTGATTTGTAATGATTTTATTTGAGATCTGTTATTTACTTCTTTTTTACAAAATAATTTTGTTTTTTGATAGGCTATTTATTTGTTCATGAATTGAATGATTGCTATTTGATTGTGTTTTTATGTACAATGTTTATATGTTACTTTTATTGTAATTTTTTATGTTGGATAAAATGTGAAAGTTATTTGCTGATGACGTTTCAAGGGAAACTATAAAAAATTTAAACATTTGTATGTTTTAGAAAATTTAAATATCACAGAATAAATGTTCCTTGACATTCTTTGATTTATTTTTGTACTTTCTTTTTTGTAGCAAAACTTAATTTGACTGAAAAAGTCATTTAACTGGTAATAGAATATAACTTTCATCTTACTTTCCTTTTATTGCAGCAGACAACCTGTGTCTTTAAACTCTAGGGTTCATTGCAAGACTACAGTAAGTGCTTCATTATCATGAAGCACTTACTTTAGTATTGCATTGAACCCTCAAACTCATTTATGCGAATTGTGTCAGCTTCTTACATGTCTTCCATTGCTTGCATTGATCCATTTAGAAAGAAAAGCTTGTTGGACAATTCATTGAACTGCTTGAATTTGGATGGAATTTTGATAGGTAACAGCTATTGTTATTTCTTTCTCCATAAGACTACTGTGGCAGCAACACCCTTTACATCTTAATTGGATTTTGGCTTTTTTGTGTGCCATACCTTGTCATGCTGTCGGCATTTCTAACACTCTGAACTCGTCGAAGTTCTCAGCTCACGGAATCTGAATAACAATTGCATTTCTACACTGATGAAGAAGTCACTGAGTATATAACTGTCAGCTAAATATGTTAACCCTTTCCCAAATAATAACGACATTTAACCACTTTGTTGCAGACGACTCTATAAAACGTTGTTGGAAAAGGAGAAATGACTCCTAATGAGCAATTTTTCATTTTCCCACAAGGTTTTCTGCTCTTTCTGAAGAATATTGTTCAATTTCATCACATTTTAAAATGTCGTCCGCATACATTCGATAAAGGATCGAAAATTTGTTGTTTGGGAAAGGGTTAAGCATGGCATATACGAGTATATTGAGCATATCTGTGATATCTTGTTATTGGCTTAAATCGTTTCCTCCTTTTTTCTTATTATCAGTTTATTGGCTTGATTGTTATGAATGTATATTGTTTTTTTTTAATTATCAATGTTTGTATTTCTCTTAAAGATTGAAATTATTCACAATGAATTACAGTTGTACAACTTAAGAAAAAAACATTATTTAAATAAGTTTTAATTGATCATCTCTTATTGTTATTATATTTTTTATATGAATTTATATTTCCTTGCTGTCTTCTGATTTGATTGCAAATGCTTCTTTTGAAATGTGGTTTGAAGTATTGGTTTGGTTTGCAATGGCATGTGGTAATAATTTTAGAAAGAGAGACTTAATAGTCAGTATGGCGTTTTTTATTGTTGATGTTCTTTTGTCAAAAGTAAACCCACTTTGACTTCATTAATTACTGTCAAAAAGTAAACAAACCGACGTAAAGAAATATTAACCTATATACATTTACATTTTTGTGTGTAGTAACAATATCCTGATAACGTACCCTGGAAAACGTTTCAGCTAGCAGCCAGCGAAGTAATTTCTATTACGATTTTGTCTTTCCAATATTGTTGCCCTCTGTCTCATAGATAATTATATATTGCTACTAAACTATTACTCTTTATTAGTATTCTTTCAATCCCTGTCGTAATGTCTTGTTAATAGTATGTTATATTTATTGAAGTATCCGATAGTCAATAAATGGAATCAATTGAGTTTAATTGTCGTAAAGAGTTTGTTTTTCTCCCTCAAAGAAAAATATAAACGCCAGATATATAATACTCCTCCGCAGATAGAGAACTATATGTCCACGCGCATTGATTCACGAATCAGATGATTCTTCGGAAAACATGATAACCGTGGCGAAACTCCGAGAAAAGTTATTATCCAACCATAGGGTACAACCCAATAAAGGGCACACCACTTTAATAGACTCATCATCTTTTGAAAGAGAAACATAAAAACGTTGATCAAGTGTTTTTATCTGTCAATGTTAAATACATCACAATACAAGGTATACTGAATCTAAATCCTTTCATCCTTTCTGAACCTGATTCACGGATCCGATAATTATGGTATAGAAAGGTCAGTTCATCCGAAGGTAGGGAACTATATTTCCATGCGCATGAACCTAGGAATCGGGATGTTCTTTGGAAAATCTGAAAAATCGTGGAGCAATATTGCTGAAACACAAAAAAGAAAAAAGTTCTTCGCCGACAGCATTTAATACACCCCAATAAATCCACTGTTCTTTGAAAATCGTGAACTCCAACTACGATTTTTATCTGGTAGCATGAAACACATCACAATAAAGGTCCACTGAAGCTAAATCGTTTTATCCTTTTAACGGGATGAAGCCGATTCGTTGTTTATCAAAGGGACTTCTTCAGAGGTTTGTGGTCTGGGAACACGTTAAATAAATTGACAACCATTGTCACTAAGCCAAATACCATTTTCGAGTTCTTTACTTTACATTGCCGAAACCCCGTGATGAAGTTAAATACTATGGAGTGAGTCTTCGCAACTTCCAGCGCTAAGAACTAGGGGAAAGCTGTTGACTTTCGTTTATGGTCTATACAACGGGGTACAGACAATTCCCCTCTAGGACGATTCCCCACTAGGACAATAACCCACAGGACAATTACCTACTGGACAATTACCCACCGGACATTACCCCACATTTGTGCCAAATAGGACAATTCCCCACTGGTAAAATGAAATGGTCATAAAACATTTTTTTTCAAGAATCTGAATAAAAGGAGTATCAAAATATATTTTCAAACCATTTTCTTCAATTTACACATGAAAATATATTTATATTATAATAGCCAAACAAAAAACACATGGTTGAAAAAAGGTCGGAATATTGGTCCATTCACAATTTCTTTTTATAATGAGAATGAGGACAATTCCCCACTTTTAAATAATAATAGCAATAACATATAGCTTTTGATTTGTTCATGAATCTTTACTTTTGAGGCAATACATTAAAACTAATCAAAAATCAGTGATCATGGATTTAAGCATATTATTTGTGCATAATGTAAATGTAGAAAAGAATGAAATGCAATTCAATTATCCTTTCAATAATAATCAACCCATTTATTGATTTGGGCCATTGAAAACAGATTTATTGATAACTTTATATTTTAGTAAGCTTTTTAATTTTGGATTTGGATTGAATAAAGCATTGCTTTGCTCCACACCTTTAATCATCCTTTAGCAACACCCTGCTAATGAGGTCTTTAATTGATATTTGATATATTAATAATGTACATGTTTTTCAGTCTGTGTTGGATTTTCACATCTTCATTCTTCATTTTAATTAGGATATTCAATATTTGCAAAGTAAAGTATTTCATATTAGGTTAAAATTTTGAATCAACAGTCCAATTAATTCGTCATTGATATTAACTTGACTTTTGCAATACTACTGATAATGAATTGTAACATGCATTATGTACAATATTCTATCAGTATATATTTTTACAGACGAAATAGGAACAATGCTTCAAATCTCTATTTTGATAATTTTCCACTCTTATTTTTATTGTTAATGATTAACCGAGCGACCCTTTAATCTCGAACAATACATACATGTGCTACGGTACATGCATATAAGTTTAAATTTATTTCTTTTACATCGACTGCGACGAAAGCTTGAAGATTAATAAATTCATTCTTGATGACCTCTTCCTGGTTACTAAACATGAACTCGTGTCGATATGTGTGCTAGTCCCGGCAGTTTTCTTATCGCCTGACGGGGAACAAACCCGCGGTCATCAGTACAGAGGCCGACGCATATTTAGGACAGCTACCAAATGATCCTTTCGGAATAATTGGGTCAAACTACTTATACGATATAATTCAGGAAATTGGTCCGATTTAGAGGCTTATCCTGTCATCTCAAGACAACCCAATAGACGTGTCGTTGGAAAGTGATGTTTGTTATTCCTTTGTACCGCGGGACTTGAACGATCTGATTACATCGGGGTTTTCCAATGTCTTTCTCAGCTGACGAAAATATCCGAGTAGTTTCGATTTGGACTCAAAGGTTTTCTGGGTTTCAAATCAGGAGTATTTGCAAGTCTGTTGTAGTATGCGTTATTTGTTATGTTATTTATGTTCGTTAATCGAAAGGGCTTATTAATGTTCGTTAATCGAAAAGGCTTTACTTTTCATTAACGATTTGCTTTAAATTGAAGTAGCTATTAAGGAAACCGATTATTGAACCAGTTTTAAGCAGTCTGTGCAGCATTCTTGATCTATAGGTCACAGAGCTATTTGTTTATCATGCTTTTAAACGCTGTTCTTTTAAAGAAAATTAAGTTTACCCTTATTGTGCTGGAACCGACTTCATGTGTATGCAAACAGATTGGATCCAGACCAGCCGCGAAATAAATTGGCGGCTGGCCTGTGATTAAACCTAAAAGTAAATTGGCGGCTGGCCTATGTTCTATCCTGTTTGATAATCTAAGTATCTTTCAATATCAAAATAAAGCAGATATCAAAGGTTTTGGAAAGCAGATGGCACTAAAATCTCCTTTTAGAATCGTTCTAAGTGTTGAATCACATCGATGGTTCAACTGTCTATGTCTTTAGCAACACATCTTCATGCTGTCTAGGAACTGGTTTTCTATGAGCACATTTATTCCCATTACTGACAAGTGTGCCAAGGACGAAAGCTATTTTTACCATCCGCTGTGATATAGAAGTTTCCGTCGGGGACTCTTGACCAGCCCTCTTTATTTCTGATCCCAATTTACGGCGTTGCTCGTTACTCAGTAACCTAAGGTCACGTCTTTGAGTACGCCAGGATTCAACAGACGTCACGTCATCGTGAATTAAGAGCGTAACACGTAAACCAGCGCAATCGGAACCCTTCGGAAGATTCCTGACAACATCACCGAGGGGTTCCGATTGAAACCAGCGTTGGACCAGGGAAATGTGGGTTCCATTCCATTAACCTAACAGATGGATATGGATTTTTTGTAAACTATGAATGTGAAAAGCATCGTGATAGGAATCAAAAGGGGGGAGGGGGTCGGGCATTTGGACTTGGACGCTGAAATCGTCATCCATGGGATCAATAACGATTGGGGAGCGTCATGACTTTGGGCAGAATGACACGTTACGGCTAGAACTTTATTGACGTTGAACGATGCTCGTCACTGGTTTATGAAGTACTTTCTAGTGGTAGATGATCTGGTAGAACACTGATGTGTTTCTTGTAAAGATGATAGTCTTGGAACGCTGGGAGGTGTGAACACAAATACCGGTGCTGCGACCAGATTTAACAGCTTGTGCACACATTTTCGAATGGCACTAGAACATTTTGCTCCGAAGAAAAAACAACGATACGATTTATATAAACATTTTATTACTGATTTTGAGTAAACATGACACGCTCGGGGCAACTGGACATACAATGCTAACCTGGCTACCTTGTTTTCATGGTTTGTAACCCTTTGAAAAGGTCTTGGACCATTTAAGACGTCGTAAACAACATGACGTCGACGTCAGGGAGATGAATTACGCATTTCACGAGGAATGACGTCGGATCCCTCTTCGAGTAATACAGAAACTCATTAACAGCGTGAAAAAGCGTTGTGTTGCGATTGAAAACATGAAAGGTTTACCTTACCCTTGGTTGAAATAATGGAATAATTAATCATTTACATATTAATGTTCACATATTGGGAACATTCTTCTACTATTTCCTTGACATCTTTGTTTTTGTTTTTCATCTGGTAAAAGATCATGTTTAAACAAACAAAGAGTGCTTTTTTTTTATTTTGTCAAATTTGGTTATGACCTTACTAATTCAGTGACGCTACATAAATGCGCGGTCAATGTATTGTTCTGAGATTTCAGATGCGTATCAACATCTGGTCTGGTAACATTTATTTAATTTTGCATGATATTTTCTTTATTGTAATATTTCAATTTCTATCCATCCAGAATGTATTTGCTTGTAATTATGTTAGTAATTGACGACATTAATCATTCATGTGAACCAGACATTGCGAAAGATAAGGTTTTCATTCTGGCCTTGCCGTTTGCTTCAAGACCACGCGGAGAATTTCGAGTCGAGGGAAGTTCTTCGATCCACATAAACATCTCGCGACTCTTAATTCTCTGCAGTGTTTTGTAACGAACGGTACGGCCAGAACGGAAATAACATTCACCGGCGGTTGCGGAAAATGGATTGTAGGAACATGGGGTAAATACAATGGTGGAAAACAAAAGTAATCTGCTAAAAAAAAAACATAAATACCATCTCATTTGTAATCTATTTTACATCGTAAACATTGATCACGAGACCACCCCGCCTGTGTACAGCCGGTGTACTGTTGTGATGTTCGCACTGGAGAATAGTCTATGAAAGCAGAACTAGTAGTTGAGTTCCAAGAACCTGTCAACATTAAGTTAATATATATTTAGATTCAAAACCGTTGCAACAGTTTTTAGATGAACTTCATATATATATTTATCCTGTCACTAGTATCATTTTGGGACCGATAACAAGGTGCCGTATAACATTTGTGATATCCGGCACTAACCATATAACATATCCACGCGACAAATCATGACGTCATAAGAACGACATGACGTCATGTTTACATCATTCTCTACTTATTTTTTCCTTTTTTCTCGTGTTTTATTTACATCTTGTTTGTTTGAAAGAATACATAAAGATAACAGGATAAATAGAACAGATGGTTGGTGTCTTTGAATGGGAAATGTTATCGGGCTCGGCTTCGGATTATTATCCGTTTCGCATTCGGCTCACCGGATAATATTCCTAAGCCTTGCCCGATAACATTTCCGATTCACGACACCAACCATCTATTCTCTATATATACTTGATATACTAAGATACATTTACGTTTCCTAAACTAATTATGCTTTCAATTACTACATATTTGTAAAACATACAGCAATATAAACCAAAGCGCTGATAGCGCTGAAGGACTAAGGTGTGTTTAAAGCGAGATGATTGAGGATACATTTGAAAATGTCTTTGGGCAACATCTCGAGGAAAGCAGCTGCTCCTTTTACCACCATTACTATAATTATTATTTCTGTGAACAGAGACTGGACGATAGTCTATTTTTCGAACATCTGAAAATTTAACGATTTCCCATGAGGCAACAATTATAATAATATAGAACAAAACAAAGCTAGTAAATCCGCACAGTGAAGGCGGATTTTCAATGAGTAATTGGGGTCAGACCGCTGTGTGTGTATCGGTAAAGTACCGTCCCTCAAAAAGTTGGATGTAAATTCAATGGACTAAGGTGCTGACGCACCCTTAGTCCAAAAACTATTGTTTCAACGTCATTTTATTTTGCCTTTCACATTTATCATATGTATACAAGAAACTTTAAGTGTATTTCTACATGTGTCTTAAAAAACGTTTATACGAAGGAAAAGGAGAGTATCTTGAGGATGGTTCGAATAACGATGAAAAGATCGGATGAATGTATCTTCTTTTGTAAACATCGAGGCGTTTTTGACATTAAACATGTCTGCGTTTTAAGAATCATCTCCATTTCAGCACGTTTCCGACCTCGTTTTTTGGCTCAGGTGAAACATTTAAATTTCTATGTGTCACGAAACACATTTTTTTTCTGCTACGAAAACCGTCGACTTAAGCGATTGTGATTTAATAAATCTTTACAGGACACAAGTGAGATCTATTTTAGAAGGAATAAATGTTTATAACAGAGGTTGACAAACTCATCAAACTGAAACGCTTTCCAAATGTTTTATTTCTTTGAGATATTTGATAGAAAAGTCAAGAACAACGTGTTTCTTATTTTGTAACAGCGGTTTCTTAACCCTTTACCAAACACCAAATTTTTGACTGTCCCAAAATGTAACTGTTTGCAGACGACATTTCAAAATTTGATGAAATTGGAAAATATTCTTCTGATAGGGCAGAACACATTGTGGGAAAAGGAGAAATTACTCGATACGAGAAATTTCTCCTTTTCCCTCAATGTTTTCTAAAGTCGTATGCAACAAAGGGGTCAAATGTCGTTATTGTTTGGGAAAGGGTTAAAGGTGCTTGTTAACAGATGAGAACATTTGAAAGCAAAAACAAATGTCGGTAATAAGTAGGTAATGAAGAATCATTAATCAGGAAGCCTCAAATTATCTAACTAATTACAGTATGCATGCATTAGATACATCTCAAAACCGATGGCATGCTTATTGATGAATATACAAGTTAATGTATTGTATACACCCTATAAAGAACTGAAAACGATATTTTTGCTACAAATTAGTATTTTTCAGAGCGTTTCATGTAATAGTACACATGTTGTGCAGTTTAAAAAAGAAAGTCCCTAGTGTCATCACATCTGTAAACAATAACCTTTAAACACTTTACCAAACGCCACATTTTTGACCGTCCAAAATTGAAAGTGATTGCAGACGGAATTCAAAAATGTGATGAAACTGAAAAATAATCTCTGATAAGGCAGCAAACATTGTGGGAAAAGGAGAAATTGCTCGTTAAGAGCAATTTCTCCTTTTCCAACAATGTTTTCCAACAAACTGGTGAAACGAGCAAGTATCAGTCATTGGACCAATGCTGTCGTTAAGACACAGTCCAAATACCTTCATACATTATTTCCATCATTGCTCCATGTATCCAGGTTAGATGAATGTTTATCTGACGGAAAGGCCTCATTAGTGTTTGGAGAATTGCTTTCTAATTTGCCTTTACAGAGAAGTAAGACAGAAGTTCCATCGCTTACCACAGGGATTGTGAGAGAGGAAATATTTCATTAGGACTTTCTTTTCAAGAAAGCTTGATGTAGGAATGTTAATATAGTGACTTCTGGAGAAGACATACTAGTAGTTTGCGCATGTTTATTTTAATATGCAAGCGGACATCGATATCATTCTTATACTAAAATATTAAAAATTTCTATTCACAGAAGAAATAAATGACACAATTTGAAATTTAAAATTAAATGAGGTTAAAACAATTCAGTATTTATATTTTTGTTTGATATACAATTAGAAAAGCTATTGAAATCATACTTAATTCAGGAAGCGTCAATTTTTCTAAGTACGTAAAGTTTATATGTGCTCAAGCTCAAAAGCGATGACACGCTTTTGGTTTTAAATACATATGTATTCATTGTACATACACTTCAAAGAATTGGAACGTTCTAATGACTGAATGACTATACAATACATGTTTTGCATTGCTGTATGATACTTTATGAAAAAACAGCTTCTGTATGCTGAATTAATTCAGAGATGGTGTCAAAATGTTACTGAAATATCAACAGTCGATCTGCAGTTTTGACTTTTGAAACAACTCTTCTGTGAACAGATACTTTTAATGACAAGCAAGCAAAATCATTAATGTACTACTACGAGAAAATTCTCCTTTGGCCGCCATTCTTTTTTTTTTTCAAGTGTCGTCTGGTAGAAATGCTTTCCAAATCGTCTTTGCTCGTGAAAATGTTAAGACCGGATATCTGCAGAGGGAACCAATAAAAGATGCAATATCATCCAGCGTAAATCGTTCAGGCTAATCGGATAGGATCGTAAACCAAATGTCAGCCTAACACTAGCCGCACGTATACCGTTCCGCCATTTTGATTTTTTTTTAGAAAGAAACAATACTGTTATAACATTTTTTCTTTGACAGTAACCACTTTTATCAATTTGTCTCTTTCTTTTCTAAGTTTTATTGATCTCTCCATTTAATGGAACAGTATCGTATGTTATATTTTTATTTATACATCTAGGTGATAGATATTTTGTCTTTTGTATGAAACAATACTTGCGAAACCCATGCTGCCATTTTGAAAATACTTGACTGGTTAAAAAGTTACAAACTATGAGCAATGTTATTTTATCCGATTAATTTAGGTAAAAACTATTGTGACAAAAGGAGATCGAGCAATTTCTCCCTTTGTCACAATCGTTTCCTTAGTAATATCCCAAAGACTATTGCAAAGAAGTATGTTGGGGTATATGGAAATATAGTAAACAAACAAACACGCGTCATTTTATAATCGTCTGCGTTGAAGAGTAGGCAGGAAATACTGACATATCGTTTGTTTTTCCCTCACTAATTCCATATCATCATTAAAAGACATGAAACACAGATAAACCTTTTGTTTTTCCCCTCACTTATTCTAAATCTTCTGCATTAGACAAAACATAGGACTTTTCTCCAAGAATCTGCTAATATCGGTTTTCGCGTAAGAAGCGCGCGCGGGAGACTGAACTACTTTATGATCCGCTTTATGATGTCGACGATTTATTGTTTCCGTTTAGAGCAGCACACTCCATAAACATTGTTTAAACCTTATAGTGCTGGAACAGACTTCATGCTTATGCAAACAGGTTGGATCCAAGCCAGCCGCCAATTTACTTGGCGTCAGGCCTGTGATCTAACCTGTTAGCTACTCAGAGTAACTTTTCTCACCAAAATTAAGCAGATTATTAAGGTTTTTGAAAACAGACGACACAAAGATATTTTTTTAAGGAAATAACCCAGCATTATCAGGGTTAAACCCAGTTTGATTTTAATCACAAGCGGAATATATTTTCACGAAATTGTCTTTGTTTCGCATTTCTTGGCTTTTTACGTATCTACGTGTGACGTCCATTTGTCATTCATTGATATTTGTTTTTATGACAAAGAACGTTATAGAATAATTTTTTGTTTTGTTGTGGTGTGCATGTATTTGTTCAATGTCGTTCTGTTTCGTTAAGGAATTCGTACCGGATGAAATCTGAGAGTGGTACAATTTGACATTTCGAGAAAAAAGAAGCTCAGTTGGTATTAAAGCAAGCCCTGTGAAAAAGGATAGCTATGTCAGTTATTACAGCAGATGCTTAAAGCGAGAAATAGCAATGAATTAAAAATCGTCACAGTTAAAAGCACTGTCTCGCAAATTGTGTTCTTTGAATGATTAACTTTAAACTTAAATTTAAATTATGCTCGTCACTAAAACAATTAATAACTTCATTTCCCTTAATAACAAGTGACTTAAAATCTTCATTGTCATTAATGAAATTGATACAAGCTTCTGCTACCTCTTTGTGTTTTGATAGAAAGCTCGATTTAGTAAAAGTCTTAAGAATGCTCTCTGAAATCACCAACCTAGCGTTATGCTATCGATAGGAGAATAGACTAATTCTGCAGTCATATTACCCGACGTACTTAGCCATTTGGATTGCTTTGCAGAACGGAAGTAATATAATATTGTTTACAAAATAGACCATTTAAAGTTCAATAGGCTATACCTTTACAAAACGGCTATGAACGGGGCTGATCAGTGAATCAATAATTGTTTGAAGTACAGTCGAAAACCTTTTATTCGAAGTCAACCGGACCAAAGGCCTTTTTTTTTTATTAAGACATGGCTTCGAATACTCCGAAATATGAAAGTATGGAAATGAAAAACAAATTTCTTCAGGGCAACCGTTTCCAACCACCAACCAACGTGGCATAAACGGGAACTCGACACTAAGTAGGATAAGGCATGGTTTTCGAATAACACATGTATGAATAAGCGGGATTAGAATGTTTCTTCGTAGATCTGTGTTGTTATCTTATCCATTAGAAACATTTTATTCCATTTACATTTCAAATCCGAATCTATGAGATAGCCACTTTATACAGCGGCGACATTTGTCGTTCCCTGAACCCATATCAGGGCTAACCTTTTCGACGTGGAACGAGCTTTCCATTCGTAACAATATCCTTCATGACCATGTTACCATGGCATGAAGTCATCTAAACACCTTTTATCCTCTTCCTACATATATGAGACTTGTGATTGAGCCAAATTCAATGCATTTGCAAACGAATAAAAGACGAATGAAAGAAAGAATGAAAACAAAAAAGAAAATGCATGTGCTATATGATATTCGGTAACAATGAATAAATACAATGTATAAATTTCTCTTCAGGAGAAAAGTTATTGATGGTTTTGTTTTCACTTAAGACATTCTAAAGCAGGTTCTGTTAAGTTTCTTGTAACTATGTAAGGGGTTGAGTGCTGCATGTTACCTAAGTGCTGCTCTTTACAGCAAAAGGTCGTGCAAGTAGTTTCATTTCAAATGACCTTTCTCTATTTTCCGCTGCATTCTCACTAATAGGGATTTATCTGACTGTTCCAAATTGAAAGCGATAGCAGAAGACAGAAGTAACCAAACATAACATAACGAAAAGCATTGTTTTCAATACTGAATAGAAGCGTTTGTGACCAAATAGATAATTTCTCCTCATGAGAATTATATCCTTTTGTAACAGGGCTTTCCTAAGTCTTCAACAACAAATGTATTTAAAAAAAGAGAAGTTATGGAGTAGGAATTAAACACTTAGAATGCTGGGAAATTTTCTAAAAAAATATTTTTGTGTCTTCTTCTTTCAAAAACCTTAAATATCTGCTTTATTTTGATGAGGAAAAACCCCAGAGTAGGAAACAAGTTTACAAATTTACTTGGCGGCTGACCTGTGATCTAACCTTTTTGTATAAGCATGAAGTTGGTTCCACTACTATAAGGGTTAGGAGCGGCTTTACACCGCTTTAAAATCACCAAGTCTTCAGCTAGGGATATCAAAGTTCATTATCCTAAAAACAGACGTCTTTAACTGCTCTTAAATGCAGCATACGGCATTAAGAAACTCAACAGCTTTCGATTTTTTGGTTAACCCATTACCAAACAATGACAACATTTAACCACTTTGTTGCAGACGACTCTGGAAAACATTGTGGGAATAGGTGAAATTGCTCGATAAGAGCAATTTCGCCTTTTCCCACAAGGTTTTTTGCTCTATCGGAAGAATATCTTTCACTTTCAACGCATTTTGAAATGTCGTCTGCAAACTCTTTCAATTTAGGACAGTCAAAAATGTGTCGTTTGGGAAAGGGTTAAACGATTGTAATCAGAAGCCATCTCATTTCAAACTGCAGGCATCGTATGGAACATCGCTCTTTACGAACACACTATCCCTTTGTCTCAATGGATTCAAATGGAGTAGGTCGTATTCAGATATGTTCTTCAGTTTCTCTGATGATTCTGATGATCCAAGCTGTAAATGTGTAGAATGAAATATTGTAACGAACCGAGCAAATGTACCTCTTATAGACACAAACACATTCGATCAACGAAAATCACTGTCGTACACTGAGTGAGTGTGTTGTTTATATATATATATATACAAGGATGGTCTCTACAACAATTCATTAGGTTCCCTAATTTGCATAAACGTTCAACGAACGTTACAATATCAATGTCTGGATCGTTCGGACTATTTGTTTGGGGGCATTGTATCTCTTTGACAGTAGGTATCAACCGTTTTCCTCCTTATGTCATATATATATGTATATAAATGCATTTACTCACATATAGTTACCTACTCACACATCTTTAGCAGGCAGTTTATGAACCTACATTAACGAAAAGGATAAATTGGAAACACAAAACGAGCAATTTGCCCTTTCGTACATGTTGTTCCGTTCCATTTCATATAATACATGCTGCTTTTTTATTTCAAATACCATCAGCTGTTTCGTTTCATTTCGACGGAATTCTGCTTGCTTGAATGATTTAAAGGACAACAACCAGCTTAAAGACCCCAGAGTTTTGTGTACATACACGCACTTACAAAGGTTGTAGAGGTGTCCCAGTTACTCTCGGACAACCTTTAAAACTAAGCGACGATTTTATGTCCCAACTATCATGGAGGAATTTCACTGGTTTCACTTAAGAAGTATACGGGAGCTGGATCCAATAGGGGAATAATTAGGCTGTCAAATACTCTTACGGTTACTTGAAAATCCAAAATACGTCAACACAAAACACGACATGTTTAATTTCGTTTGGACAGGTGGTATGGTATCACTCTATTCATTCCAGATATTTGTCGCATTGTCAAGATCTATAAATCACATCTATCCCTATGACTTCTTTTGCGATGAGGTTCCTCCATCAAGATCGATATTGAAAAGTATTTTAAGCTTGACGTCGGCGACAGTGGTGCAGTGGAAGAGCTCCGGCCTCTTGTTCCGAGGGTTCCTTGATCTTATCTCCGTTAAGCGAGGTGACAATCGCCGGAACTTACCCACGAATCGGCGCGAGTACTGGTGCAGTATCCAGAAAGCAGTCATCGAGAGTGATTTCGATAAGCTTAAAGCTTCCGTCACAATCGATGTAAAATAAATAAGTATAACCTAATACTATAAGATATACCATACATACATTGGAACACCGTCAGTGGACCTAACGTGTATATTTCAATACAGACTCTATGTTGTTGTTTTTGACTTGTGCAACAAAGGTTTTAGCCATCCATTGTGTTCGAAATGTCTTCGACATGCTTATTCTATGAAACAATGCATATCATTGCAAAGATATGGTTTTATCGTGTCACTCTTAGAAATAAAAAATACGATAAATACGGACACCTTTACAATGATGTAATACTTCAGAGACTTTGCGATCGTATATATACATCGCTGTTGCTAGAATTTCCTATAAATTTAGCGGTGTACCCTTATTATAAATGTAGGTGAACCTTCATTTACAATTTCGGTCCATTCTGTACATCATAAATAGGTTCATCCCGACGTTTAGCCATTCGTTACTGCACACTATTCTCTCTCATGGACATTATTTATTGATAGCTCCATCCCACTACTTGATGGTATCAATGTTTCTTGGAGAGGGAAGAGTACTTTATGTTGCATACAGTTGTACTTGTGTTTAACAAGCATCCATTAAAGCAGCCAACCTGCCTCAAACAGCCACTACAAAAAGTCCCATTGTTGGGTTTTTAGTGCACAACAATTTGTGTTAAGGAACCAACGTGTCTTAAGCAGCCAATTTCCTCAGTTCCATAGCCTGGCCTCTAAACACTAGTTTGGTTGTATTTTATGACTCGTCGGAAACGTATAGAAGTTAGAAAAAAAAACAAGGGACAGTAATTATTGATAAAAGTATTGCATATGAAGGGAAGATGCTTGTTCTTGTTGTGCTTTAAGATATTGTCTGCAGTAAATATGTCAAACATCGTCTGCGATATTGAACACGAACTGTCGTCTGCTTAGATAATAGAGAGCATCGCCCTGGACCTTTGAATCGGCAAAATAGTTCAATTTAAAGTACCTTACTTTGACGCAGCTGCCATACGATATTTCCGAAACCGATATGACAAGAGGATAAATTGCTCCTATGGAGCAATTTATCCTCTTGTCACAACGTTTTCTACCAAATATCATAAACGAAATGCGTTTTTTTCTTTTTTGGTTTTATCGTCCGTTAATACTTTCAATTCTGATCGGATTGCTTTATACATATTTGCCTTTTGTCACAGCGCTTTCATTCCCAACCTTATCGATGAAAGTCGTTCTTTCCTTTTTTCGTTTTTTATCGTCTGCTTATAATTTCAATTTGGATCGGTCACAAATTACCTTTTGTCACAATGGTTTCCAATTCAACATTTGTGAGAGAATTGTAACTGCTTATGTCTGTCGTCTGCTTTAGTTTTGATTTCGGAATTGTTTCACATAAAGAAATATGTTAAAAATTATTTTCAAAATGCAACTTTTGACCTGCAAGAGGGATACTTTCCATATCTACTTAGTTCCTTATTGTCGCCTGCAAACTCTTTCTATTTCGGACGATGGAATACATTGTTGTTTGGAAAGATATCAAAGCATGGTGCAATGCAATGCAGTTCCCTTTACAAAGAAATATTTTGATTTGGGTTAGTTTAAAAATGAATGCTGCATAGTTAACAAACGAAAATTTTCAATATTTACAAAAGAAATGAACACTTGCAAGGAAATAGATGGGATCTCAAGGATAAAACAACGCTGTACAATCAAATGAGAAAAATACAAGATTTATTTGATTCGATATTTACAAAGAAATAAACAGACAAAAAGCACACAAATACAATTACATTTTTTGTAGATGATAATATCCCTGTTGGGATCATCCTCTTAAATAAATCGTCTTCTTACAAAGGACCCGTTTCTTATGAATAAGGTATTGTGTAATTATTCTAAATCGAAACAAACTGCGGGTGGCAATAGTTATGTCTTAGAGATAATGCTTTCTTTGCAATATTTCAAAGAAACCATTGTAACGCATAAATCAATAAATGAAGGACATTGAAAAAGGAAAACATTTAAATTTCATCCAAATATTGATTAAAATCATGTGGTGGCAGTGATCGATGCAGCATAGCACAGGGAGATTACTGTGAGGAGTTCGAGACGTTCTATGGCTTCTTGGAAATGAAGATATTATTACGCCTGCAATTATAGTTCCAGATCAAAACGAGGTCTTCCTGCGTTAAATAGAAAATAATACATGGTCCTGTAGTTACTCGCACTTGTGGACTCGCAGTCCCGGGTTCGATCCCTTTCGGTTTTACAGATTTTTTGGAAACATAATTTGGAAAGGCATTAATAGCAATGGCACAATACTGTCAAATAACGGTAAAGCTGTGTTATAAATGGAAAGTTATTCCAAAAAACAGAAATATGTTTATTTATACTATCAATGCGATGATAATGCTCTTAGAACGGCATTTAACCCTTTCCCAAACAATAACGACATTTGACCACTTTGTTGCAGACGACTTTAGAAAACATTGAAGGAAAAGGAGAAATTGCTCATGATGAGCAATTTCTCCTTTTGCCACAATGTTTTCTACCCTATCAGAAAATTATTTTCTAATTTCATCACATTTTGAAATGTTGTCTGCACAGCCTTTCAAATTGGGACAGTCGAAAATGTGTTGTTTGGGAAAGGGGTAAACCAGTATCACAATCATATTATTGGATTAGTCCATTAGTGCGCGGAAGCAGGTAGGTAAAGATAGTGTTTAAGTAAAACAAAGGTAGGTAAGTTTTGGGTAAAAAGATATGTACCTGTTTTTAGACCTAACAATTCTGATGTGTTTACGCTAAAATGCCAGTAGAGCCGTCATTAACAGTAAATGCACTGATTCAACCAACAATTGCGCAGTAAAATCCAAAATCACATTTATTGGCCGACATAAAATAAGGACGTGAGCATGTCTGCAGACTTGCAAGTCAGACACCTATTTCAGTAAAGTAAGATGTGAATAGAAATACTGCAATGAAACTGTCACAGTTAAATTGTCTTAAAACAGAGAATAAAACGAAAGTCTGGACCTGTCAATCTGCTAAAATTGGTTTTATTCGTGTTTCGGAAATGCACTGCTACTATCTAAAATACGCATACAGAAAACAAACTAGTGCTCGGAAAATAAGGTTAGTGTGAAAGAATACTTGTAGGTTATCTGTTCTTCTAGTGCAGAAAACAAATTAGCGCTTAGAAAACAACGTTGCTATGCAGGGATACATCATGTATGGAATCCCCTTTCAAGTAAAACGAAGAACCAAACAAAGCACTTAGAAAGACAAGGCTACCATGAAAGTATATGAATTGTGTCCTTTTTACACACACAGAAAACAAACTAGCGATCGCAAAAACAGGATGTTACCAATGTTTACGATCTTATGTCCGAACAAGATGGCCGAGCCCAGGTATTTTAACTTTTTCACTAGTCTTGTTCATTTACAATCATAGCTGGAAAGTTGATAGTCAACTCATACGGTGTATAAAGTTTGTCTATAATTTGCAGAAGGTTAAAGAAAACAGAAATACATGGGTGCGGCCATCTTGTTCGTACACAAGAACATAAACATTGGTCATGTGCTGCCCCCGCCTGAAAAACCGAGTATGAAGGGGCACAAGCGTCTAAACTATTTGTTCTACGCACACGCAAACAAACACGCGCTCCTAAAACAAAGCTAATATAACATGAATATGCACTTCGTTCATTGTTAAATTTTTATAGAAAATAGCGATGATGTCGAAAATATCCAGAACAAAGCACTCTTGTGTCCATGTATTATTTTGCACCTTTCAGAGCGTTTTAAAATCTAATTATGTTTTCTATTTGCTCAATTCCATTCTGCCATTCGGCCGATGCACACAAATGTTCCAGGAGTCACTAAGTTTGGTTGTATATGGATTTTAGCGTCTTAGCCCTTTCACAAACAATAACGACATCTGACCACTTTGTTGCAGAAGACTTTAGAAAACATTGTGGGAAAAGGAAAGAAATTGCTCGTGACGAGCAATTTTTCCTTTTCCCACAATGCTTTCTGCCCTGGAAGAAGATTATTTTCCAATTTCATCTCATTTTGAAATGTCGTCTGCAAACTTTTTCAATTTGGACACAGCCGAAAATTCGTTGTTTGGGAAAGGGTTAAAGGAGGCAGTATTACGAATGTATCGAGTTTATAACACTCATTTCGTATCTAGTTTCTAATTTCAGTTTGGTTTACACGTAACAGGGGCTTTTCGCTCGTTTTTGCTGTACTAAATAATGTACGCTATGACCGTGCGTAAGTTCAAAACAAAACTCCTTCTGAATTCAATATTGAAAAAAAGCAATATTCTTAATTAAGACGTCATTAGACGTCATTTGAGTCGTCTCTCTCAGATGCTTCAAAGAACCTGTCACGTGACAATATCGTTCTTCTGTTTAGAATGATAACCGCGCATGGCGGTCTTGACTTTCGCGCAACGCCTCCGTTTGTTGTTAAGTAAAACGCTGCCGTGTTCAACATGTCATGGATAAAAACATTCCTACCATTCATTTTGTTCTCAATTTTGTTTCGGTATGATTTGTGTCGTTGCGAACCCACACATAAATAGACCTTTCACAATGATCTCCCTTTTATTGGATTGATCACTGCCACCACAAATGTCACATGACCATCTGCTAAGAAAAAAGAATTGCATTTAAAGATGTTGGCGACATCCAAAAGAGATCATCCATTTGTGCTTTATGCGCAAAGAAAACTAAATATTTTTGAATTTAACTCGCAAGAAGATACAAGAAGGTATTATTACTAACCTATCTATTAGGTAAAAACTTGAAAAAGAAAACATTTTTTACGCATTCAAATCTGGATGGAAATGTTGTGGTGGCAATAATCGCTACTCACACCATGAAACGTATGTCTGGAAGGTGTTTAGTTATATATTCAATGGAGCGAGGCTTTCGAATGATCCAAGCAATACAAACTTAACCGTTGAAACAAATCTTAAGGACCTGTATCAGTTTGCTTGATATTTACGGCATTTTCGCAAAATGTGAATAAAGTTTGAAAGACGGGTTACATGTACCTCGAGTGAATACCTTAATAAAGAATTGTATCAAAAATATATTTCTCATAAAATACACGTTGGCTTCGTCACAAAATATTATCGTCTTTATCAAATAGATGGAATCCGTAATCGCTTTGCGTTTGTGATTCAAAAAAATGTCTTATTATGAAATAAGAGCAAATATTGTTACTGTATTTTTCTTTGAATGATTACAGATAGTGCGTGTGTTTTCTTTTGTAACAATGGTTTCCACATGTTATCACAACAACAATTATTGTACAATCGTAGGTGCTTGTCTTCTATTGATGATTTCAATCTGGAATTATCACAAATTTTTAATCATAAAGCGGGAGTGACATGTTTCTTATTGGGTAATAAAACAATCTTGAACGATATCGTCATTTATCAAACGGGTTTCTACCGAATATTGCAAAGTAAGTATTGTTGTTCATGTCTGATCTTTGTGGTATCCTGATGCTTTCGGCTTTTCCTCTTAGTTGAGGAGAGGTATATGCCTGTTGAAGTTTGGTAGTTTTATAGCTGAAACTGTCGAATAGGGAAACCAAAAAGCTTATCTGACTTTGGCTTGTTTGAAAAAGTTTAAAAAAGTTCATGATGTTAAAGGAATTCCCAGCTGGGGAGGTGACTTTCACAGGCTCCTGTCTTATAGCACAACATGTGTTTGCTGAGTTTGGACGTGTCACAATTTCTATTTATATCAGGGAACGGCCGGAATGCTTCTTATTGTTGTTGTTACATTATATCCATACGCGTTCCGATAAGACCACATGCGAAGTTTGGTGTCAGTTTGAGCGGAGAGTTACCGGGGCGAACTGAAGGAAACATGTCAGAAAGCGCCCCGTCAATGACGGGTTTTGCGTGTACTTATTTCCGGTCACGTGAGCTTATCTGTCAGCATGCTTTTAGTCCCCTGGACGCTTGATTCTGCACTACTTTTAGTCCCCTTGACGCTCAATTTTGAACTACTTTCAGTTCCCTGGTAGTCCGAAGGTTCCAGACAAATATTCTTTATTGACACGTTTACAGCTTTGATTTACGAATTACATGGACGCTAGTCAAAATACTAGTAAATCGACGTGAAGATTTCCTTTTATTTTCTGATGGGGCATCACACGTCGAAATTTCAAGTTATTGTTTAAACGGTTCTATGTGAAATATTGGTTGCAATTATAGACATGATAGTGAGTGGTAAAAAAGGATGAACGAGCAAAGTTATGTATGTTTTACATGACAAACCTAAAGTGCTCACAACCACACTGACAGTTAAGGGTTCGAACTTAGTCCGTACCAAACAATTGACAAAAGAAACAATTAACATCATAGCTCTAATGGATTGTAGCGGGATGGATCTCGAAATACTAGTGAAAATCTACTTAACAGCAGATGTATTCACTTTACATATCTATCTTTATGTCGTAGAGGTAAAGCTGCGGGTTTTCAGACCTTACTTCAATGTCAAGACCAAACAGTTGACATCTTTTTTAAAGGTAAATCAGCATTTTTACCTAACCTCACAACATCATATTTACTAGATCATATAGTGTTAAGCCGTTGGTCCCACAATCACTTTTAAACCTTCAGACTAAACATTTTATCTTTACTTAACTTAAATCCATATCTTCACGAAACTTTACATAACCGTCTTACTACATTTAGTTCATGTAGTGTCAAGCCGAAGATTCACTTCGTTTAGATTGGCTCCGTCGTATGTCAATTTTACGCCGTTTTTGTTTTCCAAGGAGATTGTCAGCGAAAGAGACTTCCACACCATACAGATTCCTTTTTCTGAAAGTAAATCCACATTTTCACTGAACCACACACAGACGTCTGAATAGTTCATGTAGCGTAAAGCTACACATCCCCAAGTCTCTCTTCGCTTTGATTGGCTCAGTCACATTTAAACTTAACGCTGTTTTGTTAAACAATACGATATAGTTATATTTCGACACTGGGCCCGCATATGTATGACCTTGATCTGATCCCCATGCTCAGCATCATCTGTCAGTAGCGGTGCCATTGTTCGAAAACGAGGTTAATTATAGTACACCGGTCGTTTCACCTATCCATGACCTGAATCCGATCCTCCAGCTTAGCATCATCTATCCATTGCTGTACCATTGTTCGAAAACGAGGTTACGTTGTTCCGGTTCCGGTAGTAGGTATCCGAGCTGTAGAGCTCCAGGGTGATGGTTTCCGGTTTCTCAGGGACCAGACAGGACGGCCGGGAACAAGTTTTCCAGGCGTACTTTAGACTCAACCGGAAGTTCTTACACATGAGTCCGTAGATGATGGGGTTTAGACACGACTGGATGTAGGTAAGGCAGTAAATGCCGATCTGAAAATAGACAATGGTTCAAGTTAGGCGGAGTGCAACGGCTTGAAAGTACAATGTACAATGAGTTAAGTGGAAGAACTCTTATCTTTGTCTTGATATGCTACTTTATGTATGTTTCTTAATCTACCTTTCTGTTCACATGTTTAGAAAAAGGAATTAAAAAAAAGCATTACCAGACAAACATAAAACTGGATGATATACATTTTCGTCAAAAATAATTTGTGACAAAATGATGGACTTCTCAAGTTGTTTCTTAAATCCTCAGCAACATACTCCTCTTTGGGGGAACTCATCGAGTAAGGTTTGATGTCAATTTAGATGCACTAAACGTAAAGAATCATTTGTGAACGAAAAGGCCTATAAAATATCGAACAACTTTGATCACCTTTTAACATTGCTGTCTACTTTACTCGTCGGATGGTCTTATCATTTCATTTTGGTTATTGAGTTCCGTTGGTAAAGAGGAAACGATGAATCAATTTCTCTCTGTGAAGCAAAACATGTGATTGAGTGACGGCAGACACCACTGTTAATGAATTCCTAATACAAGAAAAATAATAAAAGGGAGAACGTCTTGTTCGAGTCTCTTTTTTCAATAACTCTTTCATCAATTATAACCAAAATCGCATATTTCAGTTGATACAATTGTTGGTTTCTTCGGCAAACACTCATTATTGTCTTACAGTGTGGTCGACTCAAAAGTTTAGTTCAATTTGTTTAAAAAAGGTGGGAAGACCTTTTGTATCAAATTCAAAATTATCTCGTTCTACAAATACACTTTTTGTCTTTTAATGATATTTTCTACGCAAATGAGGTTGTTTTTTTTTATCAAATGTACGAACAGTTCGTTTCTATTTACATATTGAAATTTTTCCTTTAAATAGATTTTCTACACAATTCAGTTTGACAGGTCGACAAACAAAATCAGAAGTTAAGATTAGGGGAGGAACTTCGCTAATCACGCCTTTCTCTCAGTCTCTTATCCCAGTGATATTAGTACTCATGAACTTTGTTTTGACACCATTGGTTCACACAACATTGAATTTTTAACCCTTAGAATGGTGAGAAATTGAAGAAGATCATTGTGTCGTCTGCTTGCCAAAACCTTATATATCTCCTTAATTTTGTTGGGGAAGGAAAGATATTCAGCGTTTCAAACAGGTTGGCGGCTGGCCTGGATTCAACCTGTTTGTATAAGCATGAAGTCGGTTCCAGCACTTTAAGGGTGAATATTGGATAAAAAAAAGGTATGGACAAAAGAAACATATATTATTAGGATCAATGTATATTTTTCATATGATTTTCTACAGATATATTTAGCAGATGCCTGCGATGTGAGATAAAATACACAAAGGGAGGGATAAGTAATGTTCTACGGACAGTTTCATCTTTTCTGTCACTATATAAGTTGATTTACACATAGACACACGAACGGGTGTCAACGTGTTATAAACATTTCGCCTACAATGATTGAGTGTTGCTATAGTAAAATCTAATAACGCATCGATCGTCTGCTTTCCTCTGAGTTATCGGCGTGTTTCATACACTGTATGATATAGAAATGTGGGAATATTTATTATTCCCAAATCGAATTAGCTACAAGTGTAACGAGATGGTCATTAGGAGAAGGTGTCTAACACGGTTACTGTATAATCATTTGTTTCGTCTTTGTTCTGGGAATTAAATAAATAAATCCTCTATAGTTTAATTTTCAAAATGCAATAAAGGTACTTTTTACAGATGTAAGAAAATTTGGAGTCTAAAATATTTTTAAAACTGCACAACAGATGTACTGTTTTATTATACGCAGTGAAGAATATTCATAGGACTCACAACTTGATCGTTTTGAATTCTTTAAAGACTGTATACAGTGAATTAACATATATTCTAATCAAGAGCGTGGCATAGCATTTGAAATATACAGTAAATAAATGGTACATGCTTAGATAAATTGCTATGTTCTTAATTACTTTTGCTTTCAATGGCTACCTATAATTGTATATCAAAAAACAATAAAACGACGTCTTATTTTGACTTTCAAATACATCACAAGATGTGTCGCATTGATGTATTAGAGCGTAAGTTATTTTTCGGGATATTTCTACATCAATTTCATCTTTCTGACACCATACAAGTTGATTTACATATAAACACGAAAGAAGGTCATTTTTACAACCTCTCCTCAAATATGATTGACCCTTATAGTGCTGCAACCGACTTCATGCATATGAAAACAGGTAAATTGGTGACTGGCCTGTGATCTGACCTATTTGCTACTCTGTGTATCTTTTGTCATCTAAATTAAGCAGATATTCTAAGAATTTGGAAAGCAGACAAAACAAAAAAATATCTTTACAAAATTACCCATCATTTTAAGGGTTAGCTGCTGCTATAGCAGAATTAAGCGTCAAGGGACATGTTTTCCTTACTGACATGTTTTAAATTACACCGCCATAGGCATTTTGTTATTTATGTCACAGGGATTGTAACTTGTTTTCGAAAGGTGGTTGACATTTCCTTCAATTATCATTACCCTCCGCAGGTTCACAGCTAACTTTAACCCATTACCAACCAATAACAACATTTGACTAGTTTGCTGTAGACAACTGTGGGAACATTGTGGGAAAAGGAGAAATTGCTCTTAAGGAGCAATTTCTCCCTTCCCCAGAATATTCTCTTCCCTATCAGAAGATTGCTTTTTCAATTCTATTTCATTTTGAAATGTCGTCTGCAAACTCTTTCAATTTGGGACTGTCGAACAATTGGCGTTTGGTAAAGGGTTTAGTAAATTGCACAACCACATACACATCTAAGTTCGGCTTCTCGTTTTAATTATATTATTTTCTTCTTTCTTTTCTTCTCTCAGATCCCACCAAGAGGGTCCCGTTTATTTCATTTCATAGATACATAATGGACACATAGTCGACATAATTTTTTATAAGGATTCAGTAGTTTTTCTTATTTGAGTTTTTTTTTCAGTTTTCATTATCACCCACAGGTGCATAGCTCAGTTTATGTAGAGTACACACCTTCATACACATTGTCTCTAAAAAATGAGAATCTGAGGCCTACAACGGCAGTCTTGATCAATCTTTATTATCTATCTGGCTGAAATTGCATATCTTTTTCCTTGTACGAAACACTCCTAGATGGCGCAAGATGGAACACGAGAAATAGAGTTGTCTCCAGAACCCACTAGCCATATGCACTCTTTGTAAATGACTTAGATACGCCCCTGGCGTTGTCTTACTTCCGAGAAATATTTTCCTTCCTTGTTATCTGTTCTTTTAACAAACTCATTTATTCAAATAAATATTAATGATTTTTTATTAAGAGGAATGGAAACAGTTCTTTTTGCCACAAGATAATCGTATTCTAATGATTTCTTTTCTTCATTTCTTAGTAATGTTACATAATGTTATGTTCGGGAAAGTTGGTCAAACTTCTCCCAGTAATCCCCATGCTAGGCTGCATGGATCACTGCCAGCACAAAATGTTCATCCAGATTATTGATGAAAATAAATTTGCTTTCAAGATTTTTACCCGATATATTACCGGTTTATTAGTAGTATCTCAATCTGTTGACTTAAAACCAGTTAAATTGAAATAATCGATTTCTTTACAAATAAAAGACGAAGTGACGATCTTTTGGGTGTCGTCGCCATCTTTACACGCCATCATCGCCATAAAAGGGAGATCTCTGTGAGCGGTTTGGTGTAGGGTGTCTATGTTTTCATTTTCTTTTAAATCAACGTATTGTTTCACATCGATCGTGAAGGAAGCTTAACGCTTGCTCAAATTCACCCTTAATTACTTCTTCCTGAATTCTAAACCAGTATTCGCGCTGATTTTTGGATAAGTCTCGGGAATTGTCACCTTGCCCAATGGGGAGTCGTACAAGATGCCGACACCCTACTTTTGCACCATTATCGCCCAAACATTTCCAATCGTACGTTAAAGAGGATAAGCACTTCCGGTCAGAACCTTGGCTAACAAGCACGGCCTGTCAACGTACGAGCTAATAAGATCCAACATTATTTCCCCAGGATTACAATAAGTCTTTTTATATTTGACGTTCAAAGTTAAGGTAGTTAGGAATCGCAATGGAACGTATTCGATAATGTTCCCATTGGACTTTTTTATTACGTGATGTCTATAGCATTGAACAAGAACTTTGATAAAATGATGTTGTTTATGGTATTCAAGAGTTGTGAGGTGTGAAACGCTCCTTCGTAAATATACATTTTGTATGAAAGGAATTCGCATTATTCGGAATGTGTATCTAATCAGCTCCTTCGGAATGTTATTTATATAACAATATATAGAAAAATGAAAAAATAATAATAAAAAGATAAAACAAGATAAAAATTATACTGACAAAGTTGTAAGCCGAACCGCTGAAATGTAATAATATGACAACATCATATCGTTGTTGAATGTTTTCGAACACAATTTTACAATTTTACAAATATTACTGACATACTCCTTGAAGACGTATTGAGGCATTTAACAACAAGACGGTCAACTACAATTGGCCTAAAGGTAGACTGTAGACAATAACTTAACTGGAAAGGAGTTGTTAGATATCGTTGGCAGAAACATTTTAACTGGAGAACAATCAGAAAAGTGCTTGTCCATGGAGGACAATCTGCACCCATCGGGTTTATCTCATGAAAACACCTTTAAAGTAATATGTAAGCCATCATATGGGCCACGTCACAGGAAAAGGGGCACGCGGACATAGCAAACACTGTAGCCCCAGACCAGCCGCCACGTCACTGACGTGGCGGCTGGTCTGGGGTTACACTGTTTGCCATCTTAGAGGACATCAAGTTCTACCTTTGAATAAATACAAATGATAACTGTCGTGACTTGATGCTGGAATAATAACGCTAAGAAAGAGCTGAGTCAGCGGTTTTTATTTATGTCCGAGTGCCCCTTTTCGCGTGACGCGGCCCATACTGTTTCTTGGAAGACGTCCTTCATTATACTGTCGTTTCTGAATTTAGATCTAAAATGTTACACCTAGATAGCCATTTAATGATAATAGAAAGACAGTTATATGTCACCACTTATAGTTTCACTAAAATTTATAAGTTACTGATCAAATATACTGATTTTAAAATGAAGTGCAACACCTTTATGTGCATTGAACTACTCAACGTGAATGAACATAGGAACTCACTTGGAACCCACTGGGTACAAGCACAGCACTTAACCACTGGTTCACACAGGACAATAAAAATGCGACTTTGAGAACTAACTTTCTAATCAAGAGAACTTTGATTTGAGAACTCCGATATATCCGTTAAATAAATTTTCATATCACGTTCAAAGGAATTCATTAAATACAACAATTCTTCTCAAAGAACTTGAATTTCTCTGAATTTCTAGATAAATGCTGTTCTTCCTAAATCACATTATGCAGGACGTTTAAAGAAACGACCGTATTGTTTATGTTTATTGATGAAGGAACAAGAAGCCTTAATAAAATTGCATAAGACTGCAATGTTCAATCAAGCTTTTTTTTTTTTTAGCTTTTCCTTCCTTTTTTCATTTCTAATATAAATTCCTTTTTCGAAACAAAAAACAAAAAAAAAACTACAAAGATTTTCAACAAATTCTTTTTTTTTCATTTGTTTTGTCCGCAAGAAAAAAGTTCCGATGTCTTCGCTTTAAGGATTCATGAATCGACTGACATACTCTCTCAGCCAAAAGACATCCAGGATTTTTACGAATTCGTATAGTTTAAATAATTCAAGAAAGAACCAGACTACAGCAAACGTTTACAGGACCTAAGCGTTGTATCCTCTATTTCGTAATACATTTAAAAGGAATATCTTAAATACTTGAATTTTAAACTTCTAAAAAAAAAAACTTCTACCGATAAAATGACAACAATGACAAGATTTGTAAAACAACATAAAATTAGATTATTGACGGATTTCCAATGCCGTTTGTAACCGTACAGTAAAGATAAAGGACATTTTTAATGCAGTAATTTCAAACCGTTAAAACGGTAAACCATAAACAACGACCTAAACTTAGCATGGTGTGCAAAAAAAAGTTTTTTGTTTATTAATAAACCTGTTTTTCCATAAAAACGATGGCAGGTGCGTTAGATCACTGAACATTATCTAACGGAATGACAGCAATGCCATACGTAAAGGAATTGAAAATGATAATTGTTTAAGTGACACTGATTGTTAAAATCAAATCTAACATTTGTCAATACAAGAGCACACATCTCTGAGTTAGTCTCTTTAACACATTTATTGTAGTAATCTTTTGAAACCACTGTAACAAAAGGCTAAATTGCTCAAAAAAGGGCACTTTGCCCTTTTTTAACGATGATTTCATTCATAAAGCACACAACGTTTGTATTTGTTATACTTCATAACCGGCGTCTGCAGTTGTTTTCAATCTAGGCCAGTACTGATTAGCCTGTTACAGAGCATTGTATAACGCCTACGATAAACAAGTCTATCAAATAACATGATATTTTTTTATCACTACATTAAACGCTTGTTTGGTTTTCCTTGAGAGATTTAGAGAGAAACGTTTTTTCAACTGTGGGTTCCAAAGACCTTTGCTAGATAGTATAGGTTTGAGACCGCGTAGAATCTGAAATTACTTTCAGAGGTCGTTTTACAGTTAAAAGTATCATGAAACTTTAGAATGTTACATTGTGTGTTTATTGTACAAAAGGGAAACTTTTGGCGGTTTTTGATCTTGTGTGGGTGTTGGCCATGTTTTTAACCGTATTTGCTTTCCAGCACTACTTGTTGCGGAAGGCGAAGCGAAAAAGAAGACGCCCTTCGCGTACCCCAGCATTTTTGGATGCCATTTTTTATAGGATGTCTAAAGAAGATGGCCGATAACGAAAATCGAAGCTGATCTTCGGCATGTTTGTTCGTAAAAATCTGATAGGGTACGAAGTGTGGAAAAGTAAAACAACAAGTATTTACTCTGAATCTTGTCATGGAAGGTACTGTAAAGGGGCCAACATGGCTCTTTTATATAGAATAAAGAAGGGCTAAATGTTATGCTGAGAGTGCTCACATTTACAGCACGGCCGGAAAGTTGGCGAGACTAGTAAGACAGGAATAATGCGCTATCAATAAACGTAAATCTTTAACCCTTAGAATGCTGAGTAATTTTCTATAAATAGATTATCCTGCCATCTGCTTTCCAAATCCTTATATATCTGATTAATTTTAACGAGGAAAGATACTCAGAGTAGCAAACAGGTTAGATCATAGGCCAGCCACCAGTTTACTTGGTGGCTGGTCTGAATCTAACCTGTTTGCATAAACATGAAGTTGGTTCCAGCACTATAAGGGTTAACGGTTTCTCTTATTTACATATAGAGAGAGCTAGGTACATGGTACAGCCATCATCAATCACACCTGACAAAGAGTATTTCCATTTTTTGGAAGACAAAAGACAGCGATAGCGTAATACGAGAGCTCATAAAAGTGTGATTGATTTCGAATGCAAAAGTACATCGCTTTTGGCACATTTATTTCACAGACTTTCTTTGGAAATCGTCTCATCGTATTTCTATCTATTAAGTCAGAGACTTCTGAAATGTTAAACTAAGGGATAAGAGACTTTGACCAGACTGAAAAGTACATGGCTTTTAGCAAATTGTATACATAGACATTGTTAAGGAATTACCCCGAGGAACTTCAGTGCATGTGGTATTGCACATTTGTAACTTAGCCCTTAGAATGCTCTGTAATGTTCTAAAAAACGTGTTTGTGTCGTCTTCTTTTCAAAACCTTTAATATTTGCGAACTAGTAATTTTGATGAGGAAAGATACTGAGATAAGCAAACAGGTAGGATCACAGGCCAGCCGCCAATGTACATGTACTTTATGACTGGCCTGGATTTCATGTTTTCATAAGCATGAAAACGGTTCTAGCACTATAAGGGATATCCTTTTGACGTTGGAGGACAGTGGTCCAGGGGTAGAGAGCGGGGCTCGGGCCACGAGGGTCGTAGGTTTGACTTCCATGAGTAGTTGGATCAACCTTGCAACTTTCATTAATCCACATCCGGCGGTAGTATTGGTTGAGTATCCAGGAGGCAGAATTGATAGTGATGCATCTGAAGTCGGAAGAATCTGTTTCACAAGCATTATAAAAAAATAAGTTCAAACTGACCTAAAGACAGGTCTCAACTATGTTGACAGAATTTCTGCGTATCTATAATTATGTTTTCAGCGTTCAATAAAACGGATGATGGAAATAGGGTTTTCGCATGGCAATATTAGTACCGTACTTAATCAACGTGTTTAATGCATTCCGGCGACAAGTAGATCATTCATGATTAAAACCAACCATTACTCCTATATTGAATGGACCCGATTTCCCCGTCTAAATGCTTTCCTATTACAATGGGAATCGGCCAATGTGTGTCACAACTTTATTTTAGTTGGACGTTGGTATGGCATTACTTAACGACATCTAGCACCAGCAACCGTCCCAAAATGAGGCGCTACAATACATCCGTGGGTGCAAAGATATTAGGGACCAGAAACGGCTAATCTATAACTGAAAACTTGTTGAAAAGGGCGGGAAACAAACTACAGTCAAATTTGTGTTAAGAGGCCAGCCTATGGGACAGAGTAAATTGGCTGTTTAAGACAGAATGGCTGCTTAACCCAAATTGATGTACACTATAAATCTAACAATGAGACTCTCTGTAGTGGTTATTTAAGGCAGGTTGGCTGATTAAAAGGGTGATTGCTTAACACAAGTTAGACTGTACTTTTACGAGGTAAACTATTCAAACTTTACTGAACTTTATTGATGCATAAATCCATAGGGTCGTCAGTACACAAGAAATACGTGTTCAAGAGTCAAACCATCTTCGTGCTTCATGTCAGGCTTGATGTATGATATTCTTGCAATTCATCGAGATGTCATTTAAAGTATTCACTTTTTTTGGTTTTACATCACATCAACATTATTTCAGTTATGTAGCAATGCCCGACTTTTAATGATGGAGGAAAACCCCATACTCAACTGCCCATAGGGGCTGGTCAAGGCGGGTAGAACCATCGGCATTCCGTAAGTCAGTCGGGAGACTGCCTCTCATGAAAACCGATAAACCTCTCAGGATTTGAACCCACGCGGAGAAGGGCCATGTGACTTCAGGTTCTGTACTCTAACCTTTAGGCCACGGAAGCCCCCTTGTGAGAACGATAAACATTGTATTGCCTGTAGTCTTCAATACAATCAAAACTACAATATTGCCTAACACGTTAAGCACGATTCTTATTAATACCATTTCAATACCCGAAAAAAGCAATCACTAAAACTACAGTTTCAAGTAGGAGCATTTGTTGAGAGGAATGAAATTAAATATATAATATAAGACTATATTCTTACATATACATACATGTACATGTGAATGTTTCTGCATATGTATGAATTCATAAATACCAATACACACATGCACACTCACAATACGTACACGTCAGCAACTCGCTTTTCCCATGAAGCGATTCGTATAAGAATCCGGTTTATACCGGTGGTGATTCCTGTAAATCTTGTTACATGTATTTGACCCTTATCGTGCTGCAAACGACTTCATGCTTTTGCAAACAGGTTAAATCTAGACCAGCCGCCAAGTTAATTGGCGGCTGGCCTGCGATCTAACCTGTTTGCCACTCTGAGTATCTTTCCCCATCAAAATTAAGCAAATATATAAGGCTTTAGAAACAGGCGGCAAAAAGATACATTTTTCGAAATTTACCCTTTATTCTAGGAGCTCATTACCAATGTCCTTGAATTAGCCAGTCTAAAAGGCGCGACGTGGTTAGTTTGTTTGGTAGGCCTACAGCACGTGAGAGTTTTGTACATGAGCGCAGGCACACCCACACAGTGTTTTCTACCGTCACGATATTCATTAATGGAAAATAAACCACTTTACCCACTACCATTCCGAGACATATTCGGGAAGGTCGTGATAACGAAAATAATCAGAATGAGACGACCGTGGTCTTTTGGTGTTCCTCTTTCTGGATACGTAAGCAAACAATTCCTTTTTATCTCTCTTGATTTATGTTCGTCTTTGGTTTTAACATATTGTCTAAAATGTCACTTTTATGTGTACATTAATGTTTACAATTTTACCGAAACATTTAACTTTGTGCATTATGGGCCAGAGGCCTAAGCCATTTAATAAGATATCGTGCTTGTCAATGTCATTGATTTGTATTGACATTTTTTTTAACATCGTATCTACAATGTTAAACCTATTTGTACATGAATGTATAACATGTACCAGAAATATTGTAGTTTGTGTATTATTAGGGGCCGTTTTACTAAACAAGTTACGGAAAATATTTGCGTAAGTCATAATTGATAAACATGAATAGTATCTTCAATGAAAGTACAATGTTGCAATGTGGCACGTCATTTGAAGCGTCTCGGAGAGACGATTCCAATGATGTGTCACTTTGCAATATTGCTTCGTCCAATATTGAAATAAGAGGAATTGTTGTTTTAGACTTACGCAAACCTTAAGCGTAAACTGTTTAGTAAAACGGTACCCCGAAGTCTAAATTATCAATAAGACTATTGTCCTTGTCATTTTCATTGAATTGTATAGATCTTTGGTTTTAACATCGTGTCTATAACGTTACACATGTATTACGAGGTCAGATCACTTGTTGTTTATGTCATAAAAATTCACAAAGAGCCTCAATGGGAAACAAGTTGTATCTCGATCTTTTACCAAGGGCTAGCAACAATGCCAACGCGAGTCCGACTAGAAAAAATAGGTCACACGTTCGAATTCCCGCTCTGTCAATACAATCTACAATCTCGCTCAATTTTGGACAGTCTAAAATTTGCGTTTGGCAAAAGGTCAACAATTGTGCATACAATTTGGAAAAACATGCAAGCACAATTCTGTTTACTCTATTCAATTGTTCAGGTATAAGAAGCACACGTTTTCATTACGCGTGATCTCTTTGAATATCAAAGAAGCTCTTGTCATTAGGAATTCTTTTTTGAACATAGTTGTGTAAATATATGTATATGTTTACCTTCAGAGATAATAAGGATAAACGTATCGAATCGAATCTTCGGTTTTTTTTTTGCTGAGTTCTATGTCACACTGTCACACCGTCTTCGACTTTCGATAATTTCCAAAAATACGCTACGCTCGCATCAAGAATTGTTCGATTGTTTCTCGCTGGCTTATTTAATTCGATAAGTAGATATAACAACCTCTTATGGTGATAATCGACACCCCAGCTGTCACCCACATTGTTCCTAATGGACATGAAGCTATTGATGGTGACCGAATTCATGAAAAATACATGACGCTGATCTTTCTTTCCCATTAGACCTCACGCGAATTTTCAGAAATAGGCGCCTCATGACCGCTGAGCTTTAAGGCTTCAAGCGAACTTTTTACAGTGATCTCCCTTTAACACATTACCAAACTATGACGACATCTAACCACTTTGTTGCAGACGACTCTGGAAAACATTGCGGGAAAAGGAGAAATTGCTCGTTAAGAGCAATTCCTCAATTTCCCTCAAGGTTTTCTGCTCTTTCTGAAGAATATTTTTAATTCCATCACAATTTTGAATGTCGTCTGCAAACTCTTTTGATTAGGACATTCGAGAACTTGTCGTTTGGGAAAGGGTTCGGGGACTGATCACAACCACGACAATGTCAAATGATAATTTGCCTACAAGTAGTATTGGCGTTTAAAGTCACGGCGAAACTACACCCCACCCCCAATTCATCCATTTATTTTTAATCGGAAAGACAACGAAACAGTTTTTCATTCAACTTGACAGAAATCAACACAATCAAGACAGTATTGCTAATTCAACTTTATCTGGTAAAAACATCATTAAGTTCACATTTCATCAAAATTTTAATGAAAATCTTGAGTTGACAGTGATCGATGCAGTAGAGCAAAGGGAGATTACTGTGAGGAGTTTTGGTTACGCAGATGCTTATAATGAGAGAAAAGTGCAAGCGGAATACTGACACCTCAATTCGAGATCCGTTTTCAAATAAACGAATGTCACGTTGTTTCTGATGTAAACAGGTGTTGACCTTTTCTCTTCATAAACAATGATTAAAATAAGCTCTAGGATGCCTTATCAAAGTCCAGGGTACCGTTTCACTAAACAGATACAAAGTTACGTATGATCAAACAAAACACATTCCCTGTTATTGTAATATTGGGCAAAGCATAATTGCATAGTATCACATCACTGGAATTCTGCGAGACGCTTCCAATGACGTGTCACATTGCAATATTGTACTTTCATTTAAGGTACTATCCATGTTTATCAGTTTTGAAGTATGCAAATATTAGTCTTAAGCTGTTCAGTAAGACCGTATCCAGGAGTCATACATGTGGTAAGCTAGAAACGAAAAGAGATAATGTGGGCAACAGATGTGCAGTGGAAGAGCGTCGGTCTCTTGTACCGAGGGCCCCGGTTCGATTCCCATTTGGCGAGATTAAACAATGCCGGAACTAGCCCACAAACTGACGAGAGAACTTGTTTAGAATTCCGAAAGCAGTCACTGATAGTTAACTCAATAAGCTTCAAGTGTTCGTCACCATTGATGTAAAATAAATAAGTTTAAACTAAACTAATAAAGAAATTGGGTGATGGGATTTCAGTCAATATATAGGCCGATCGCGCTCTCGTGCAATGTCAATTTTTCAATCGAACGATACCAAAACTGAGATAAGGGGTAATTGGAATATCCACGGCTATCTATAAGTCCAACGCAGTAAATGGCCGAATTCAAAAAATGTAAACAGGTGATATAAACTAAATGTAACGGTAGGTAGATAACCAAGACTATTCCAATACTCCCTTATCTCAGTTATTATAGTGTTCGAGTGAAACATTAAAGGCACATAAAAGGAGATAGGCAGAAATAAATTACTAAACAAATACATGGGGTTCTTTTATTATTTTCATAAAAGTCATGACAATTAATTTACGAATGCATTGAGACCCTATTAAATGGACTCCTTTAACATAAGTTATTTTGTGCTTGAAATATAGTAGTCTCCAATTCAATCATGTTTATCAACAACCTGTTTGTTTACGTATTCAAAATAACGATTTCTGATTGGTAGGTTCGAACATTTGTGTATCAACCTTTAAGGTCAGGGGTGAAGAATCACACAATTAAACTGGTTAATCTGGGTTAATTCTTGCTGGCTTTCACCTTTAAGTTGTGCAGATGTTTTTTTTTGTGATAACTATTTGAATCTGACCAATTGACATAGCAATAATCTCCTTTTATGTGCCTTTAGCATTGAACAATAGCGCGGTGGACCTATACCAACCGATGCATTTAGCCTAAATCACCTGTTTACATTTTTTTTAACGCGGCCATATCTGCGTTGGGCATATACACGATACCATTAGACTGTCTGATAAAACTTGTAGGCCAGAGAAACCTCACAAGGATGATTACGCATGACAAGTTCACGATGTTGTTTTCACTGACGGCCATCTTGGCTTCCCCGTGTACCATCACGTGACAAGTCACGTGTAGTAGCCACGAAACCATGTGACAAACAAATCTAATGACATTGTGGTAGTTGAGTAATTTTGGACTTTCCGTCATCCATAGTTAGCCGTACATCACAATATAAATGACGAAGGTTTTTGTCGCAAAAAAAGGCTTATGCAACAAAAGAACCCAAATATTTTATTGAAGTAATGTGGGTAAAATATTTCATAACTTTGACTTATGAAGAATTTCGCCGATCAGAAGGTCGACATATAGATATTCCACATCACGCTGTGACGCCATTTTATAAAATGCTTTATCAACATACCGAGGCCACAAAAAGAGGAGATGCAATATGAACAATTCGATGTCGAGATTTGTGTATACAAGCTGCATTAAGGATGATTGAGTCCTCTAAGACGTATATTTTGTAACACTCTATAACCTTTCATACTAGATTTAACAGGTATAAAAGGAACCAAATTTCATTCGATGGCTTTAAATGTGAATTGGCATACACTCAAACTCCTCTAGATAAATCGTCATGTCCAATTTCATGTGAATATTTCGAACCGCTGTCCGAAAGTGGCTGAATCCAGAAATTACCTGCCAATGATAAGTGACACGAAAAACGAATGCCAATTTACTGTTGATTCGATATATGGGGCAGCGGCGATACCATGCATATGCTTCTCCACGTGATCTTACTTAACCCTTTCCCAAACCATAACGACATTTGACCACCTTTGCAGACGAGTTAAGAAAACATTGTGGGAAAAGGAGAAATTGCTCGCCAAGAGCAATTTCTCCTTTTTACACATGGTTTTCTGCTCTATCTGAAGAACATTTTTCAATTTCATCACATTTTGAAATGTCGTCTGCAAACTCTTTCAATTTCGGACAGTCGAAAATGTGTCGTTTGGGAAAGGGTTAACAAATACCACGCCAAGAAGTCACAACATATATTGTACATGCGGTTGCAAAGCGTGCACGCTTGACTCAACGTTTGTAACGCAAAAACGTTTAACTACAGAGAGTGTACATGAACATGCAGTGTTTAATAATGGATGTGCAACGCCACGTGAAATTAATCAAATGTAACAAGCAAAAAGTCCTAGTTACATTAGACTTATTTCTTGCAGTGACAAATCATGGAGGCGTAATTTCACGTTAATTAAGTTGACTAGTGGCACACAAATGCTCAGGTCATTTTATACTTTGTACATGCACCAGCAAGAAGACATCGATCTAAATTCACGTGTATTGCTTTGTTAAATGCCATGCAAAGAACTTCAAGTCCCTACAGATGATTTTTTACGTTGAATGACTAATGATTATGAAAGCGTGACTCCGCACGTCATTTCAAATTTGGTTGAACATTGAGTTATTCCAATTCACTAAATCAAATCATATCCTGTGATTCATAGTCAAGCATCAAGGGGATGTCGGAGAATAATTCAAATTCACCCAAAACAAATGTCAGTGGGTCAAATAATATCCTGTGATTCTTAGTCAAGCAACAAGCGGATATCGGAGAATAATTCAAATTCACCCAAAACAAATGTCAGTGGGTCAAATCATATCCTGTGATTCATAGTCAAGCAACAAGCGGATATCGGAGAATAATTCAAATTCACCCAAAACAAATGTCAGTGGGTCAAATCATATCCTGTGATTCATAGTCAAGCAACAAGCGGATATCGGAGAATAATTCAAATTCACCCAAAACAAATGTCAGTGGGTCAAATGATATCCTGTGATTCATAGTCAAGCAACAAGCGGATATCGGAGAATAATTCAAATTCACCCAAAACAAATGTCAGTGGGTCAAATGATATCCTGTGATTCTTAGTCAAGCTACAAGCGGATATTGGAGAATAATTCAAATTCACTCAAAACAAATGTCAGTGGGTCAAATGATATCCTGTGATTCTTAGTCAAGCAACAAGCGGATATCGGAGAATAATTCAAATTCACCCAAAACAAATGTCAGTGGGTCAAATAATATCCTGTGATTTTGATATACGTTGAGACAAGCTGATATCGGAAGTTGGGTGGTGACAAGTTGACATCGTGATATAATCGCGGCGGTATCTTCTCTGTCGATTGACATTTAATATCCGGACAATTATGAACGGTTTGATGAAAGGCAAGCAGCTATATTAACAAACAAAATGTATTTCCTTTACTTATTCAACTCTTTTGTTTTGTTGTTTGATGGTTCATATAGCTGTATATTTAGATCTGAATGAATACTTGACCAAAACGTGTTTCGGATGATAGTTTTCCAAATTCTATGTACGTTTTTGTTTGGTGTTTGATGTTTCTTATAGCTAGATATTACGATCTGAATAAGTATTTAACCAAAAAATGTTTCGTATGGTATTTTTTCCAGTTCTATGTGCCTTTTAGGAATATCTTTATTTTGAAAAATGGCATTCATCATTGACTATGGTGCATAATATCCAAAGACACTCTGATTTATTTTTAATTTTCCCGGATTGACCATGGTCAGTAAAGTTAGGAGTCTTCTCCCATCATTATTGGGCGGACATCGCATCATAACTATGATGATATTGCCGCGATGAAAACCCATTATAATGTAACCATCTATATAAATAGAGAAAAGATGGTTGGTGTCGTGTATCGGAAATGTTATCGGGCAAGGCGTAGGAATATTATCCGGTAAGCCGAAGGCGAAACGGATAATATTCCTATGCCGAGCCCGATAATATTTCCTATTCAAAGACACCAATCATCTATTCTATTTATCCTGTTACCCTTTTGTATACTTTTAAACAAACAAAATGAAAATAAAACATGTGAAAAAAGCAGAGAATGATGTAATCATGACGTCATGTACCATTGCGTTCTTATGACGTCATGATTTGTCACGCGGATGCGTTATATGGTTAGTGCCGGATATCAAAAATGTTATATGGCATCTAGTTATCGGTCCCAAAATGGCACTTTTGACAGGATAATGTTTATTAACTAGTCGGACTAACATGTTTGAAAGTGGTAGACGAGTTATATATGTCGCTTTTGCTTAAATAATCGTTCGAAATAATTTCGAAGTCGTTAGGTTTTGAACTCCATACTATCAAAGATTTAATCGACTCACGAGGACGTTTTCGTGACAGCCTTGAAAGGCGAAACTTGTATCACGACTCCTCAACCTATTGACCCTTAGAATGCTGGGTTATTTTCCAAAAATAGATTTGTGACATCTGCTTTCCGAAACCTTAAATATCTGCTTAGTCATGATTGGGAAGGATAATCAGAGTATCGAACGGGTTAAATCACAGCCATGTGATCTAACCTGTTTGCATAAGAACGAAGTCAGTTCCAGCACTATAAGGGTTAGAAGCAATCTTGGTACTTAAGATAATGGCTCAAAGTAAATTAAAGAAAATTGATTTAATATCAGAAGTGTTTTGATGACGAAACCCCGGGAAAATAGAAAACAGCACTAGCACATAAACAATGACAAAAATGTCACAAAAACAGGTTCTCAATGTCTAAGCGCTTCCCTCCTTACTACATTTGATAACTTTACAAGCTACAGAAAACATATTTCATAATGCAGTGGACGATAAGTTATATAAACCTGTAAAAAAATTTCTTCGAATTCTACAGTTTTGATATGTGAATTGATTAAAAAAGCAGTTTGACAAAATCAGAACTACTTGTGCCAAGCGAATTCTCGTTTTGCAACAAGTTTTCTTTTAAAGCTGCCAACTGAAAGACACAATATGCGTCTCTAGGTAGTTTGACCTTTGGCCCCGTTGGAGTGAACATATCAATAAGAGGTACCGTTGAAACAAAGATTGAATACATCTGTCATTAAATAAGGGCTATATGAAGAAAAATAGAAGAAACACCCTATCTTTAGCGAAAGTGGCATTGACCTTGGGGGATATGACCTTTCGTGCCAATCAAAGTGAAGAGATCAAACGGAGGTACTTATTTACGAAATATCTAAGATATTGGTCAAGAAATAAATGATAATTTCTGTGAAGAAATGTAGAAAAAAAGCCAAAGTGACCTTGACCATGGTCCAATAAAAACTCACGACAATATGCGACAAGGCATCTGGTGGCAATCGTTTTGTGAAAGTTTCATCGAAATCCGTTGAGAAATGTACAAAAAGCTGAGCTCGGACGAACTTTGTCACGTTCGCTCGCCGACAGTAGCCAATCCAATAATAGTTTTCACAATCTTATAACTAGAGTTCTCCTTCGGAAAAACAGGTTAAAGGGTTAAAAAGGTTAAAAAGGTTAAAAAGGTTAAAAAGGTTAAAAAGGTTAAACAGAAAAAAGGTGTACGAGAAAAGCCAGACATTTCTAAGAACTAATTTGGGTGAGCAATGTCTTGAAATATAACATGAGCTGATCATGCATCAGTACAGATGTACTTAAGATTTCTTAATAAGAAACCCTTCTTTGCAAATTGGGAATGAATAACAGTGAAGAGAGCCTTTGATTTATAGGTCTAACGCCTATAGCATCAACTAACATTTTCTTGATACACCCGTAACACTGTCATATATATTGAATCACAAGGTGAATTGTCTTGACCAAATTGAGGACAATTTTTCGTTGCGAGTGATTGCTTTTTTCTCAACGATAACTAAAACTAATTGTTATTGGTGGAATGTCATACTTTTGAATTATACGATTCGATTAGTTTGAACTTATTTATCTTACATCGATTGTGAAACCTGTTATTGCAACTAAGATTTATCACTCTCTATCCTGTTTCCTGGATACATTAGCAGTACTCGCGCCTAATGTGGATGAATGAAAGGTCGCAAGGCGGAACCCGCTACTCACAGGACACGAACCCACGAGCCTCGTGTCCGAAGGCCAACGCTCTATCCCGAGACCACTGTCCTCTACGAAACGATTCAATGTCTTCCGCACCTACTTTTTATGGGAGTGTTGGCTTTGTTCGTTGTCATTCGATTGCTTATAGCTTAACCAAGGTCGAACCGGCTACCTTTTAGTTATATAATGAAAGACCTTTAACCACAGGGGCATCTAATTAGTCTGCGTGCTTAATTGAACACCGCGGTGTTACGAATCGCTGCGGACAGTTCAAGGTTATGACTCCTCCTCCTCCGTGAAAAACGTTCATTTAACCCTTATAGTGCAGGGTAATGTTTTACTAGTCAACTTAAGGAAAATATTTGCGTAAGTCATAACTGATACACATGGAAAGAATCTTCATTGAAAGTACAATATTGCAATGTGACACGTCATTGGAAAAGTCTCTTTGCAATATTGCTTCGTCCAATATTTAAATAAGAGGAATTGGTGTTGAAGACTTACGCAAATCTTAAGCGTAAAACTGTTTAGTGAAATGGTACCCTGGAACCGACTTCATGCTTATGTAAACGTGCTTATTCCAGGCCAGCCGCCAAGTAAATTGGCGGCCGGCCTATAATCTAACCTGTTTGCTACACTGGACATCTTTCCTCATCAAAATTAAGAAGATATTAAAGGTTTTGGAAAGCAGCCGTCACAGAAATCTATTTTTTGAAAAGTACCAAGCATTCTAAACAATAATGTATCGTTATCTCTTACTGAAGCCGTCCCGTCAGAACCTATTGGAACATGACGATGAAATGCTCATACGCTTTATTATTTTGAAGCTTGCTAATTATTTCTCTCAATATTTTCATCAATTAAAATTATATATATTTCCTTTCTCATTAATGGAATCCTTGACATATATTTCCTCGTCCCCGATTTATCGATTGAAAACAGTAACTGAAGACGTGTCGAAGCTAATTAGTCAATTAATAAGTAGAATGGCATCACGCAGGTGTCTGGTTATTTTCCGGTCCAATTCTGCCTTGTCGTAAACTTTTCCGGTTAAAAGGAGTATCTCACAGATTTGGATGTTAACTTTTTGAACTAATTACCTGCTTTCGATAAAATGACGGAATGGATTTCTAAAATAGCATTAGTCTAGGTTATTTACAAGTTTACAAACCCATTTATAACCGTTCAGAACAGTTAAAGATCTTTTGTATTGCAGATATTGTAAGCAGTTCTTAATTTAGAGTAACAGGTGCTATCTTTAGATACAATCGTCCCGTGTGTCTTTGGAATCGTTGGCAAGAAGCGTGAGAAGGAATTCTTGCGTTTATATATAAACCGGATTTCCCATAGAAACACTGACTGGTTCGAAGGCTCACTTCACACTATTCGCGATTTCAGTAATTAAGAACTTACAAATCGAAAATGGCCTGTAGTTTAGTGACTATAATTGTTTACATCAACTTTTTTAACGTTGATTATTTCAAGAGCAATTTTCGTGAGATAGTCGCTTTAAAACATTCAGAATGGATTACATTGGTTCATAAAAGAATGAATATCTGCCTGAATACGGACTCAAACTTGTTCATTTTTTATAAATTGTGAAGGAAGTCATTAGGGCATGTGAACCACACTCATTCTGCTTCCTGGTTGCAGTACCAGCACTTGCGACAAATTTGGATATATGGAAATTGTAAGGCGGACTTCGCTTCTGACGGAATTCGATCCCACGACCCTCGATGTGCATAAATCGTCGCTCAAACACTGTCCTCCACTTAACAGCTACATGCGTATAATCCAAATAAGGCACAATATTGACCGCTACAAAACTGTATGATATATATATATATATACACAAGCGATTTCGACGACTTTGTGGATTCTGTTGAGTAAACTTCGCGAAAACACCTTTATAGAGAGGGACATTGAAAAAAACCCACATAAACTCAAAGAATGGTTAAGTATCGACTAACATTACCCACCCAATTCTGTGGATATCAATATTGCCGGTCCTTGAGGCTTATGATAACTGGAAACATGACCTAAACATAGTTAAATGCAGGATATTTGAGGAAATTAACGGGCTAATGTGTACCATTCACAAAATACAGTTTAAAGAGGACAAATCAGACAGTATTCGTTCAATTTATTTGTATGTTTGCGTTCAATGAATTAAGCTAGAGTCTAAATAATCTCACCTGAGCTTTAAATGCAGAAAGAGAGAAGACGAAAGGCAGCTGAAGTCGCTTTAGGCTAAGGTCTTTTTGTCTGCTGTGCTCATTGATATAACGTGACCAATGTTTACGATCTTATGTCCAAATAAGATGGTCGCACTAATGTAAGTTTTTCTTTCACCTTCTTTTGCCATTGATAACCACAGTGTGTATCCCGAATAAATTGCCAATCGCATTTCCCATTCTGATCTGATGGTATATAATGAACCATGCTTTATAACGACGTTACGTCTAACATTCGGCAGGGAAACCGAAGTCAAAGACCGACTTTTTGTGACATGAGCGCCCGTCGACAGCGATTTCTCTGTTTGTGCTCGATGTTTTTAGTACTGTAAGGTCTAAATAATCTTACCTGAGCTTGGAATGCCGAGAGAGAGTAGACGAATGGTAGCTCTAGTCGCTTCAGGATCTGTAGAATGAGCTTGGGTCCCCAACATAACAGGAACATAACAACCACAGTCACCAACATCTTGACAACCTGAAGAGGTGAACAGTATGCCAAACATTTCATAGACATACCATGGGTTGTTAAACTATTAGAATGCTTGATAATTCATTAAAAATAGTTTTTGTGTGTTGTCTACTTTCCTTAAATACCTGCTTAATTTTAACGGGGAAAGAAACTCAGAGTAGCAAACAGGTTAGATCACACGCTAGCTGCATGAAGTCTGTTTTTTTCATTTAAGGAGGGTCAACTTATCTCAAATGTATGGATTAAATGCAGCACCAGATCTAAAAAGCGATATAAAGTTTTTTTTATTTAAATACATGTTAATGAAATGTATACTCAATTTAAAGAATTAAAAACGACCTGATTTGCTTCCAATGTCTATCTTTTACTGTGTATCATATAACAAAGGGAAAGGACCTAGATATAGAGAATAGATGGTTGGTGTCGTGAATCGGAAATGTTATCGGGCAAGGCTTAGGAATATTATCCGGTGAGCCGAAGGCGAAACGGATAATAATCCGAAGCCGAGCCCGATAACTTTTCCCATTCAAAGACACCAACCATCTATTCTATTTATCCTGTTACCTTTATGTATTCTTTCAAAGAAACAAGATGTAAATAAAACACGAGAAAAAAGGAAAAGATGCGTAGAGAATGGTGAAAACATGACGTCATGGCACTCTTATGACGTCCTGATTCGACACGCGCATGTGTTATATGGTTAGTGCCGGATATCACAAATGTTATACGGCACCTAGTTATCAGTCCAAAAAATGACGCTAGTGACAGGATAAAGCGGAAGCATTTACATGTTGATGTCACGTATTTGCCTTGTACGTATGTGATTGCAATATTTGAATTAACGCACCGAACAGTTCATGTCATATCAATACGGGGAATTAGGGAATCTTCAAGTTGTTCATCTATCTAGTTCTCAAGAACTGTAATCAAACTTGAGGGTACCCAAATCGACCAAGTGTTGGCTACGTACACTGTTTCTACGATTTAATGTCCACTTTTACCTATTTTCTCGAATCATTTTTCATCGCGCAAACGTGGCCCAATACTTCCGTGTAGATGAACCCAAAATATGTCCTTCTTAGAAATATTGACTGCGTACGCCCGGTGCATTGCATAGATCTGCTGGTAACGCATTGATACATTTCCCGTAAATATGCTATTCATGCAATGCTTTCAAATCGGTACAAGTGGACATTAAATCGTAGATACAGTGTACGTAGCCAACACTTGGTCGATTTGGGTACCCTCAAGTTTGATTACAGTTCTTGAGAACTAGATAGATGAACAACTTGAAGATTCAGCATAGGCCGAAACAGTACCCATCCTTTGAAGCCATGAACATAATAAAGCGACCGTTGTAGCTAATGTGAATCAAAAGTCGAAGACGTATTACCTTATAGTCCCTAAGACCTTAACCCTTAGAACGCTGGGTAACTTTCTAACAATAGTTTTATTTGTGTCGTCTGCAATCCAAAACCTTAAATACTGCTTGATTTTAATGCGGAAATATACCCATAGTAGCAAACAGGTAAGATCACAGGCGAGCCGCCAATCTATTTGGCGACAAGCCCGGATCTAACCTGTTTGTATACGGATGAAGTCGGTTCCAGAACTGAAAGGGTTAATTACGAATCAGTGATTCTCATAACACGAATTGAACTACGTGGAATAGTCTCAGCATGACCCGATTGATCTCATACTTGTCTATAATGTCTCTGTCTAGACAAAAAACCTCAAAGATGGCTTTTCCTAATCAACGTTACCATATCTCATCTTAATATCGCCTGTCATTGTTGAACCCAAAGATTTCTCTCTTCTTTTATTTGGTTCAGGAGTTGGTGATCATTGACCTGACAGGTATTTGGAGTACACGTGTATTTGCCTATCGTAAACTTTTATAAGATGGAAATGGTTGTGCAATGGCATAGCTGAGCAAGATGATCTTTGCATGGTATGTGTATGCGTATGTACAATTTCGAGGATCGATCCGTACATTTAAGTATGCTGGGTTATTTCTTGCGGAAACATGAAACAACAGCAAAAAAACTCATAGGACGAAGAAGCCGCAAATAATTTATAAGAAAAAAAATATATAAAAAAAATACAATACTATTGATGTATCATGGTTAATTTGTTTCTTAGATTATGTCATAGAGAATGACCCTGTGTTTAATAATTGCTTATCTGTAACACTGCAATAAACGTGTACGATTCCCTTTGGTTCAAACACGTACAGCAAATTACAAAATAAAAAGATGGAGCTCCAACGTGATACATTTTATCTTGGTACAATGTAATCCGACGTCAGTAATGCACAAAGGACACGGTGATTCAATTTTCTTGAGAATCGTTGCATAGACAAACTCTGAACCCTTAATCTCGGAATTACTTTTGTGGCCAAAAGGAGGTAAAAGTCTTATCAAATATAAGAAAGGACTCAGAGTTATCCTGATGAATAATGCCAGTTACTTCGATGTCTAGTCAACGTCCTTTAACGACTTTTTAAAGACATAACAGCGGAGGTGACAAAACATTTGTACATACTGACCAGCTTGTTTGAAAGTCTAGTGAAAATGTACTAAACTTTATCATGTAACCATTCTACGGACAAGTGCCGGAAACAATTTAGCACTTATGGACAAGTAAATCGAAATCTGATTTCGCCACCTTCTTTAAAGTGGCAAAATGCCTATTTTTTACGGTAAAATTAAGATATCAAAGGACTAATTAGTGTGGCAGATAATGACCCATTTTCCAAGCTGCACCTGTCACGAGTTTGAAAAAAACATCATCCAAAATATCAATTTCTATCTCACGAAATGGTGTATGTCAATGAGTCTATGTTCAGAATAAAGTAAATCGCAGAAGGTTGGATGTAATTTCCGACCGAATACTCGAAGTTACATGAAGGAGTATTGCTGTTTTAGTGGGAGACTTGAAGCCAAAACGTTTGTGACCAGTTTCATCAATGTCAAGGAGCTTGTGCGCTATCGAAAGGAGACAGGGAGGGCATCGAACTTTCAGACTGAGTACTCGAATCAATGTTAAGCGCGTCTAGTAATTTTCGCTTAACCCATTACCAAACAATAACGACATTTGACAAACTTGTTACATACGAATATGGAAAACATCGTGAGGAGAGGAGAAATTGCTCTTAACGAGCAAGTTCCCCTTTTCTCACAATGTTTCCGCCCTAGCAGAAGACTATTTTTCAATTTCAGTACATTTAAAATTGTCGTCTTCAAATTATTTCAATTTGGGATTTGGCGTTTGGTAAAAGGTTAAAGTCCTGAGGCCAGAACTTTTGTGACGAATTTCATCTGTGTGGAGTGGTTTGTACAAATTGGATGGTGGAAATAGAGCTATAACCCAGTTCTTGAGAATCTTGTAAATCCGTGAAAACCCATTAAATGATTGAGCTCCTTTAGAAAGAAATAATTGCCGCACGATCGTATTGGATAGAGGAAGGAGATACACAATTTAAGGCGACTTCGTGCTGCGAAAACTCAACAGAAATTGTCACGTTGATTATATTCTGGAGAGTACCTACAAAATCGAGGGTTGTTTAGATTCAATTCAGAAACAGTTATCGCTCCTTATTTGCTTCATTTTGATATGGGATTTCAGTCAAATGACTTTCAATAAAATGGTTGTATGAATTGAAGTTAAACCCGCTCTCAACAATATCAGTGCACTAATCGATGTTTCTCGCATTTCCTCACCAGTATTAGAAAACGAATATTTTGCCATCAACTGGTTTCCTGGAATGGAAATGTATTGAACTTTGTATCTAAGACGTTCTTTCGTCTTAGAATCAGCATGAACAAGCACACCGAAAGGACTCGAACTGGTGAGGGGATCTGTCCCTTAGAGAACGATCTGGACTTATCGGGTTTTACAGTGAAAATATCCCTGGCAAGATAAAGAAGCATATACCTATCACAGCGTATAGTTAGCTATTTTAGTGTTTAACCTACATTTTCATCCAATGAGAATGCGTCAATTTGAATTTTTTTGTTGGTTTATTTTCCATAAACTACTATTCGAGTGTTCTATCTGGGCTCTATGAGACTATTACTCTGGTGTTCACGCATGCGCATAAATGTGTAGTTTTAGGCTCCACCTCCAAATCAATGACACGTGTAAGCCTAGCCTACGGTAGCGATTGAAAGATCGCTGTGACGTCGCGGGGGAGAAATAAACACAGAAATAAATAAAAAGGAATTACAATTAACTGGGTATCCTAACATCGTTGAGAAAAAAAGAAACTGAACTATATTAACCTTTTACCCCATTAGGAATAATGTGACGGGTACAAATTGAAAGCATCAACAGACAAAAGAAGACAATTTCTTCTTTTGTCACAAGGGCTTCTCAAGTTTTCTGCTGTAGGTGAGGAATAAATTATGGAGTAACGGGTTAAACTCAAAACTACATTGCAATCTACATCACTGGGTAGTGCAGTTTTCTTCTTCCAAATATGGTATGGCAGATTCTTGGCATGCAATTGACAGCCGCGGAAGGCGTGGTTTATGTCGAATTTCAAAATACTGAGCAGCAGTTTTATGCCATTCGCAGATCATACGCGTAGAGGCGTGGTTTGCCAGCGTCAAATAGAGCGCTCTATGGAAATGTAGGTTAAACACTAAATTGTTTAGAGGCTAGATAGTGAAATTTAAACGACATAGAAACCCCGTCAGTCGCTATCGCTCCTTCCTTGGGGTTTCTATATCGTTTAAATTTCACTATCTAGCCTCTAACCTATATGTATAGGAGTTACCTACCAAAATTACAGGTTTGAAATGATGTTCAACGCTTCCATTATATTAGTCATTTAACTACTTAACGTAGACGCTCGTACACTACTTAACGTAGACGCTCGTACACTACTTAACGTAAACGCTCGTAGGAAACGTGTAAAATGTATCAGCCGGTGACACATTATACAAAATATGTAACCCAATAACTTAGGTACGAGTAGTCCGTATGATCCAGACGTAGATATTTCATTTTTTTTCTTTTACAGCTTGGATCAACCGAGTTAATGTACGATGTGTATTTCGAAGGGTACGTTAATAACCGAGAAGTTACGATCGCCTAGAAGTGAGGTTTAGTACGCCCACATTTGATTGCAAAGACAATCACCCTCTCTGTGATTATTAGGCGTACGCGAACATTGACCTCGCTATGCTGCTAAGTGTCGTGATCGATTGAAAATAAACAGACGTATGGACACTGATTTAATTTATTAACGATGATCATGTTAGGCAAATGAGGTGAGTTTAATGACAAGCCCTGAGGCATTCACCCTTTCCCAAACGCCAGATTATCGACTGTCCCGAATTGAAAGAGTTTGCAGACGACATTTCAAAAAGCGATAAAGTTGGAAAGTTATCTTCTGATAGAGTTGAAAACATTGTGGGAAAAGGAGTAATTGCTCTATTTCGAGCAATTTCTCCTTTTCCCACATTGTTTTCCATGGTCGTCTTCAACTAAGTGGTAAAATGTCGTCATTGTTTGGTAATGGGTTAATTGAGAATCATGCCTTAGGAAGTGAGTTTCTATCTTCATTTCTTAAACCGAATGTCTTACAGATTGAGATTAAGAAAAGTTTTAGGTAAAATGTCTTGATACATTGACAACAAAGATAGATACATTTACATTAACTTCGATTTTAGTTAACCCTTTACCAAACGCCAAAATTTCGACTGTCCAAAATTGAAAGAGTTTGCAGACGACATTTCAAAGTGATAAAGTTGGAAAGTAATATTCTGATAAAGTAGAAGACATTGTAGGAAAATAAGAAATTGCTCCATTTCGCGCAATTTCTCCTTTTCCCACAGCGTTTTCCAGGGTTGTCTTCAGCTGAGTGGTAGTGGTAAAATGTCGTCATTGTTTGGTAATGAGTTAATTGAGAATCATATTTTACGAAGTGGGTCTGTAGCATCATTTTTAAACTGACTTCCCCAGATCTCTAACCACAAGGTATTGAGTGGCCTAGTGGTTAGAGTACAGAACTTGAAATCACATGGCCCCTCTCCGCGTGGGTTCAAATCCTGAGAGGGATATGGATTTCCATGAGAGGCAGTCTCCCGACTGACTTACGGAATGCCGATGGTTCTACCCGCCTTGACCAGCCCTTATGGGCAGTTGAGTATGGGGTCTTTTCCATTATTAAGAGTCGGGCATCGCTACATAACTGAAATAATGTTGATGTGATGTAAAACCCATATAAAAAAAAAACAAAAAAAACGAGGTATGGAAGGGCCCCGAAACCTAATGCAAAAACCAGAAATAATGATAGTCCTCTTGAAATGTCGTTCTTTTATGATTTAAGATCATGAGCAACGGATGTGATGTAAACGGGGTATAAAAAGCAGCATTAAGACAACATACGAAATGCACGCAACTGCTTTTCTCCCTTATTAAGCGAATCTAATTTTCTTTCGTAGCACACCGTTTCGTCCGGGTTGTATCTCAAGATCCAAAGCCATCAGCTATCATATTGAAATGTTGTGGGCAACAGTGATGCAGTGGTAGAGCGTCGGTTTCTAGTACCGGGAGTTCCAGGTTTGGATCCCCGATGTGAGCGGTGGAATCTGGCGGGACTAACCATCGAATCGGTGCGTGTACTGGTGTAGAATCCAGAAAGCAGTCATCGAGAGAGAATTTGATAAGCTTTAAGCTTCGCCTTTACAATCGATGTAAAATAAATCCGCTTAAGCTAATCATACCAAGAATGTTGTTGGCGTCATACAAATAAGCACCATTTAGTTAAATATACAGAATGTACACACCTGCTTTCTCCCTTTTAAAGCGAATCGTATATCTTTCGTAGCGCACCGTTTCGTCCTGGTTGTATTCTGAGGAGCTGTTTCCGTTCCAGACCGCCTGCTGGACCCGTTTCTGTACATGTTCGAACCTTCCTGGCCACGAACTACCGTTGGCTTTAATAACGGTCTGAAAATAAATGCAGATCGACTTATATACGTATTGACCAATTTTATCCTGATTTGGCGTCCAGAGAACGTAGATGACGATATGGTTCCAGTAGGCCATGGCAACGGTTGTTATGCTGTGGATGACGACGCACCAATAGACGGTGATATGTTAAAATGGGTAGAGGAGGCCAATATCATCAAAATGGTACATCCCGTTATTTACGCCATTGTTCGAATATTGAAATAGTTTGCAGTTGGCAATACATATAGGAGTTTCCACTTTTCATCTAGAAATGTTAAAGGTATGAAAGAGCACAAATGCACTTTTAGATCAAATTTTTTTTTGAAAGAGCCTTGAACCAACCGTGTCTATTTCTGTGAGAGAAACGAAATAATATTCTCTTATCCAAAGGGAATAGATGAAGACGATGTAATAATAGTCAATTAGAATGGTTGCTAGGACAAACATGGCGAGACTTTGATATACAGAAATTTATCAAAATAAAGAGAAATGGGCAACCCTTCCACAAAAATGGCATAATCCGTTATATATGTCGTTGTTTGAATAAACTTTTTATAGATTGAAATAGTTAGCGGGCAGCTTTAGAAAACCTGTGCTTTCCCAGATTTCTTCTGCGAATGTAAAAGAATGAACTTTTCATAGATTGAAATAATTAGCAGGCAACAATAGAAAACCCGTACTTTCCCAGATTTCTTCTGCGAATGTAAAAGCATGAACATTTCATAGATTGAAATAGTTAGCAGGCAGCTATAGAAAACCTGTACTTTCCCAGATTTCTTCTGCGAATGTAAAAGAATGCACTTTTTATAGATTGAAATAGTTAGCAGGCAGCTATAGAAAACCTGTGCTTTCCCAGATTTCTTCTGCGAATGTAAAAGAATGAACTTTTCATAGATTGAAATAATTAGCAGGCAACAATAGAAAACCTGTACTTTCCCAGATTTCTTCTGCGAATGTAAAAGCATGAACATTTCATAGATTGAAATAGTTAGCAGGCAGCTATAGAAAACCTGTACTTTCCCAGATTTCTTCTGCGAATGTAAAAGAATGCACTTTTCATAGATTGAAATAGTTAGCAGGCAGCTATAGAAAACCTGTACTTTCCCAGATTTCTTCTGCGAATGTAAATGAATGAACTTTTCATAGATTGAAATAATTAGCAGGCAACAATTGAAAACCTGTACTTTCCCAAATGTCTTCTGCGAATGTAAAAGAATGAACTTTTCATAGATTGAAATAATTAGCAGGCAACAATAGAAAACCTGTACTTTCCCAGATTTCTTCTGCGAATGTAAAAGAATGAACTTTTCATAGATTGAAATAATTAGCAGGCAACAATAGAAAACCTGTACTTTCCCAGATTTTTTCTGCGAATATAAAAGAATGGGACGACACAAATGTACTTTTCGTTTAACCACGATATAGAAAGAGCCTTCAACCTACCGTGTGTATTTCCGCAAGAGAGACGACAGAGTTTTCCTGCTAATCTAGAGGCCGTAGATGAAGACGGTGTAGCAGTACGCCATGACAACGGTTGTTAGGACAATTATGACGAGGTATTGACAGACGGTGATAAATAAATAACATGAGACTTTAGACAATAATTCTTTAGTCCTTAGTTGAAATAGTTAGAGAGAGTCTTCCACCTACCTTGTGTATTTTTGCGAGAGAGACGAAAGGGTTTTCCTGCTGATCCAAAGCACGTACATGACGACGGTGTAACAATACACCATGGCAACTGTTGTTAGGACAATTATGACGAAGTATTGACAGACGGTGATAAATAAATAACATGAGACTTTAGACAATAATTCTTTCTTATCAAAATGATGTATTCCGGTATCTCTGTCATTGTTTGAATTTCTTCTTTATTAAAAAAGTTTGAGAGCTTTCTACCTACCGTGTGTATTTCTGCGAGAGAGACGACAGAGTTTTCCTGCTGATCCAGAGAGCGTAGATGACGACGGTGTAACAGTAGGCCATGACAACGGTTGGTAGGACAAACATAACGAAGAACTGATAGACGGCGAACGTCAACAAAATATCATTATCCGCGTGCTCCCCACAAACGCTTGTCTGTACCTGCGTAACGTTGTTGTAGAACGTCGTCACGGAAACGTTCTGAAGATAAAACAGTTCAAGGTCAAACGTTTATTGTATACATGCTGCTGCTTACATATTAACATATCAATACACGTCGTCATGGAAACGTTCTGAGGTATAACAGTTCAAGTTCAATACGAAAATAAGGGATTATTATTATTATTCCTAATTCGGCAGAGTCGTGAAAATACATGATTTTCTATTGGAGTCAATGGGAATTCAAGATCTCAAAAGTATCGGGCATATGCCAATTTTATGGTAAAGAAACAATTTTTCTTTCCTTATTACCAAGCTGATAATTGTTGGAGTTGTACACATGTTTTACTCTTCCAATTCACTCAGTTTGCATTGTCGACATACATGTTAATCTATCAATTGAGTCATTAGGTTAATTTTAGAATCGCACCTATTTATACTGTGCCGAAAAAATCACTAGTTCTAAACATTTATCAACGGCATGCATTCTTTTACAACCATCGCCCACTTTTGCTTACAATTTGAAGCCGTCATTGATGGCAATATAGAGTTAAGTTAGAATAACATTATTCGCTATTTTGAAACTCATTCTTTCATCGGATTACTTTGGACGATCGCGGTATACGCCAGTCTGAGCCGGACCTATATGCATCAAATCGAATAGTTCCGGCCATGAATCTTTGTAATTGTTGTCTGCAAGTATTGTCTTTCTATAGCGAACACGAAAAGAGTACCACACCATGCCTCTACAACAGCGATCACTAAGGTTGGCATTGATTATAGTTCACATTGGTATGAAGCTCTGTTGTTTTAGCATGCCCTGAATAACACCACAAAGACATGGATAGGTGATAATGATGTCATTCTCTTTGAGAGATAATTACTTTATAACGTTGAACACTTTTTAACTATTACAAATGATTTATCAACTAAACACCACAGTTAGGTGGTCGAACAGAATGGTTTTGCTCTAAAAGCGGATTGATCATGCATCTATAAAGTGGCCAATTTATCTAATTCTTTGGCCTTATAGGGAGTAAATCGGGGAAAAAGCTGTTTGTTGGGACAATATTCATAATGTGCAGAGTGTTTGCTGTAGTTTTTTTTTATTGATCACTAGTTTTTAATGCTAACTATAATCACGTTTCTTGTTTGGAAGGAGAACGGGAATTTGATTTCGGAGGCAAAGCACTTATGTGGGTCACTTTATATTGATTGTCAAATATAATTATACGAAGAGAAGATTATGTGAAATAGGATTATTTATTACTGATGACTTGATTGTGCAATGGTGTTGAATCTCCCGTTTTGTATGTATATCTTGTCTTTACTCAAAGATCTATCCATACAGTAAATTGATGTTTCATTCGGTTAAAGAATCGTTATTTCAACGAAAATGACACTACCATCACATTTACATGCTAAAAAATCGGAGCTACGGAATTTATGTGGTCTTGTACTGAGAAAATGGGTATAAAGGGCATCGATAGCCTGTAGTGTTACATTTGCGTCTGCTAAATGAAAAGGATAGGTCTTTTAGCGACTGTATCGTCTAAATGTATTCTTTTGCCAGTATGCTAAAACACGGATGCGTATTTTTGCTTTTGTGTTTATTTCGTATATATAAAAAACAGTCGAATTTAATGTAATCTTATTGTCTAAATGGATGATTTTATCCATTGGCTGCTAAAGCCCACGTGCGTATATTTGGTTGTTTCGTATCAATAAGAAAATCATTGGCCGTTTTTGTCATCTTATCGTCTAAATTTTCACGTTTAACTGTATCCGGCTAAAGTATAGTTGAGTTTGTCTGCTTGTGTGTTTATTTCTTATGTGCGAATAAAACAGGTTTTCAATAATTCTTGATTTATATGGCAATGTTCCCTTGGTCCAAAACAGTACTTCTATTTATGGCTTGGAAACGAATTTTCGAACCGTTATTCTACATCCCACTACTCTGGGCATCTTTGTTAGACGATTTTACTGTAGACTGCGTTTTAGTCATTGTTATGACCCTGCTAGGGATATGAACTCACAACCTTCAACAATCTATATCCGTGCCTTTGAAGTAACACAGCCCTTATGAACAATATCGTTGAAATGTTTACATGTACATGTGTGAAGCTATGTTACATTTGTGTGATTGCTTAAATGTTGTTGTTTTTGTCATAAAAATATCATTCTAACGCCGCTTACAACAACCGGTTCAATTACACTGTGGTGTTTCTTTTTGAAAATGACCTCCAAATGCATTAGATTAAGAAGATGCACAATCATTACCAGTCCTACTCAAGGCTGGGGAATCACATGACCAACGATTTTATGTCCGAACAATGTGATCTCACCCTGATGATTGTTTTGCTTTTTTGTTAACCTATTTTTTCCAATGATAGCCACATTGTGTACCCCTTATGAGTTTACCATCAACTTTCCGGTTCTGGTGGTATATGGTAACCCATGGCTTGTAACGACGTTACGTCTAATGCTCGGCAGAAATGATCGACTGTTTTGGACATGCATGCCCGTCGACTGCGATATCTCTGTCAATCTATGTAGACAAAGGCGAAAACATTTAAGCCTGCACGGAACATGCTTTAGTGGTGGTAACCCGCCTGTCTCCTGTCTACGAAATTATTGTCCGGTCAAAGACGGGATTCCTGTCTGATAAATAAAAGCTAAACCCTTGCTATCAGAGACTTATCTTTCAAATATATTTCGTGAGCGGGCAAACTGGAGAGAGGATGATGAATGGCGAAGAAAAATTGTAGTCATCTATTTGCTTTGGTCTTATCAAATGGAACCAATCGAAACTCATGGAAGGCCTTGCAAATACAAGTTTAAACCCATAATGGCTTTCTCATCAGATAAGTGAAGATATCTGTAAAAGCTGTCCTTGGTGAACATAGTCCAATCTCTCAGCTCAATGTCACGATTTTGATTTGTACGAGGGTGTTTGATAGTGTTTCTCATAAAACTTCTTGTTCACAGGTGTAGGAAAAGTCAGAAAAATGAATTTCTTTAATACTGTACGATAGCTATTCTGTTGTAAAACACGAATTGAATGTAAGCCTTCAGTATAAAAAAAAGCCGGAATTTAGTTTTTTTTAGAGAAGTTTTTTATGGTGAATTAAAATGTATTTTGATCCAAAGCGATGCAACTGTTTTGGGATATACCGCATATAGACTCTCCTTACGTAGACAAATTGATGCTCCCTGAATTTGATATATTCGATATGCTTTCGAGAAGTAGTTTTAATAGTATTTACTTCAGTATTTACTTCAACAATACAAAAATGTATTTTTTCAAGGACATCTTATTTTGACCCTTAACTGTTCACTTTTGTGACGGAGCAACTTTAGTCTGTGACAGAAATGACAAGTAAAAGGTCAATTCTTTTATGAGAGGCAATATATGTATGTATAATTTGTTTTTGTTTTCACGAGCACATCAAAACAAAACACAAATGATAAGAGATGGACACTTTATTTCACGATATATGAATACGACCTCCAACCTTTTATACAAATATTAGCCTAGCAATGTCTCTGTAACATTTATGATAAGTGTAGATAAACCACATTTACAACCAAGATACCAGCAGGTTGTATTTTGAAAACGTGTATCTGATTTAGAAAATATGATGAAATAAGAATTTACTGATACAATTGAAAGCAATCCGAGAAAGGCAAAAATAAGCCATGAATAGTGGATAACCCCTTTGATACTTTACTCTTAATAATTGCTAGTGAAGTATGCAACACGAAGTCAAACATATATTGCTTAAAGTACGTTATATGAAACTGCAAACATTTTCATACACTGTAATTCATCTAAGCTCTTGTTTTCGTACTTTCACACACACAAAAAACGCTTCACTAATTTTCGGTTATTTCAGGCAAGGTCGCAGTTCTGCCTAGCCAAGTGTTTATGATGCAGGACTTGGGATAAGGAGGTCCCGAGTTCTACTCTCAACAGCAGCATCGGAAATTTTCTTGTGGACTGTCCTTGAATAAGACACTTTAGAGCCCTGCCTAGTATTGATGGTACCCAGGATAACCGTTAAATAACTGGAATACTATTGGTATGACGTTAAAGGCACATAAAAGGAGATAACTACAAATAGATTACTGAAAAAATATATGGAGTTCTTTTATTATGTTCATAAAAGTTATTAGAATTAATTTACGAATACATTGAGATCCTATTAAGGAGACTCCTTTATCATAAGTTATTTTGTGCTTGAAATATAGTTGTCTCCAATTCAATCATGTTTATCAACAACCTGTTTGTTTACATATTCAAAATAACGAATTCTGATTGGTCGGTTCAAACATTTGTGTATCAACTGTCAAGGTCAGGGATGAAGAATCACACAATCTGAATTATTAAACTGGTTATTCTGGGTTATTTCCTGTTGGCTTTCATGTTTAAGTTGTGCTGATTGGGTTTTTTGGTGATAACTATTTGAATCTGACCAAAATTTTATCAAATAATATAGTTTGATATAGCATTTATCTCCTTTTATGTGCCTTTAAACCCGATATAAATAAACAGGTCGCGAATACTCATGTTTCTTTGTACAACACAAATTACTTTGATGTTATAAACGCCTTCGAGGGTTTCCGTTTTGTGTGAAAATCTAATGGCATTTGTATCGAATTATAACCAGACAATATTAAACAGGTCACGTAACTGCCGTATATACGAACGGGTTGAAAACGTTATAATTTGCCATTTGCGAATTTTTGTCTCATTACTTCTGGTAAGAAAAACAGCATTTTGCTTGTACAGCCAATGGCGTCAATCTGTATTAGATAATTTGCCCAATCCGTCACTAAATTACCTCGCGTTTAATTTTGTTATTGGTCAAGAGAAAGAGCAAATTCAAAAAATGTCTGTTAATATTGAAACCTACATTTCCTTTCTGCCATTGGCCATGAAAAGCCGTTTGGATGAAAGTGCCGACGCACTTCGAGCTATATTTTATTTTCACCTAATTTTACAAATAACAGCCACAATGTATTTCCCGCATGTGTTGACCAGCAACTTTCCGGTTCTGGGGTACGTTTTACTAAATAACTTACGAAAAATATTTGCGTAAGTCATAACTGATAAACATGGATAGTATCTTCAATGAAAGGACAATATTGCAATGTGACACGTCATTGGAAGCGTCTCGGAGAGACGCTTCCAATGATGTGTTACTTTGCAATATTGCTTTGCCAAATATTGAAATAAAAGGACTTGTTGTTTTAGACTTACGCAAATTTCCCATACTTCATAACTGCGTTATATTAGATATCTAACCCTCGGCAGTGAAATCGTAGTCGAAGGGCGCGCATGTCCACAACAATCGGTCTAATATCGGGAAACTGTTCATCCATATCTCGGAATAACTTCTACCAAGTTGGTGTCTATTAGTTGCGTATACGTTCTTATAAAACGTTAATGTCGTCGCGTATTCTGAAGGTAGTAAAGCATGTCATAGAAAGGAAAACATATCGACTAACAAACACGAACGGGTGGCGACATTCATTTTGTTTATCCGCGATACTCAGAACGATTTAAGTACTGAACTTCGACAGTGGTATATTTGATTTCCGTGAAAAGTAAAATCCAATCGACTGAAATCAAACATATTGGCCAATGTTTTGAAAACTTACACCTTCATACTTAAACCTAAACATTTTAGTGTAATAAAGTAAGATAACCAGTTCCAGCTGGGTAAGATACAGATAGATGAGCCGTGTTCTTGTAAACTCTAATATTAGTATTTACCACGTCACTTGAGAAAGCTTTGAGGATGACTCCAAATCATTGGTTAAACTAGAGTTTAGGCAAAAAAGTTGAGTACCAGTTCATTTTAAGATCACTATTTTGTTACGATGCTTATGTTCATACCAAATGTTTAGAATTTTCAGTTTAAGTAATATATCATACTAAAGTACATTTCGAGGACACGTGCTATTGTACTTGGTCAGTTCGTCCAACCTACACTGGCGGAAAAATCATAAAATCGATCGATCAATCATTATATTAATCAATCAATCCCCAAACAGAAAACAAACAAAATATAGATCAACTTACCCGGACAAACGCTGCTGGTGTAGCTAGAAGGGTGGCCGCGATCCACACTGCTACCAGGGCCCACCTCGTTTTACGTATCGTGCAATTCTTACGGGATTGTAGAGGACGTACAATAACGAAGTACCTGAAAAATGTAAAACACACACTGTCTAAACCCTTTACCAAATGTCAAATTTTCGACTGTCCCAAAATGAAAGAGTTTGCAGACGACATTTCCTTATTTGATGAAATTGGAAAATAATCCCCTGATAGGGCAAAAAATATTGTGGGAAAAGGAAAAATTGCTCGTTGCGAGCAATTTTTCCTTTTCCAACAATGTTTTCTAAAGTCGTCTGCAACAAGAGGCTAAATGTGTTTATTGTTTGGGAATATTAACATTTCACCAGTTTATTGCAGGCAACTCTAGAAAACTTTCTAGGAAGACGAGCAATTTCTCCTTTTCTCACAATGTTTTCTGCCAAATAAGATTTTTCCCCATTTCGGCACATTTTGAAATGTCGTCTGAAAACTTTTCAAATTCGGAACAGTCGAAAAATTGACGTTTGGTAAAGGGTTAGAGGCATTAACTCGTAGATGTGGGCTCTTGGATTATAAGACGGTTGAGGAAACCCACGATGTCGCTAAATAAGTGAATTGAGCTTTTGCAATTGCTTGCACTTCTATGGGAAAGCTAGTCCGCATGATCCATGCGTAAATATTTCATTTAACATTATACATTTACAGCTTGGACTATCCGAGTTATGGGAACTCTGGTTTATACATAAAGAGGGTAATTCCTTTTCGTGCACCTTTCTGACGTCACGTGACAAAAGTGGCTAAACGCTTCAGAAAATCCACTTGACAATTGCTTCTAAAAACACACCCTATTATCCTAAGTTCTGATCGTTGTTAACAATATAAACCCGTTGTTAACAATTTAAACCCGTTGTAAACCATATAAACCAGTTGTTAACAATATAAACCCGTTGTTAACAATATAAACCCGGAAGTTCATCGAGACGGTACACCATTACCTGCAATCAGAACACATTGTTTTTATCCAATGAAAATGCCTCTGGTATTATAGGTAAGCCGCCATATTGTTTTTCGGGAGACTTATGTCATTGCACTTTCGTTTCAAATGTAGATCTTAGATGTGAAATTTATATAGTCATTTAATTTGATAAAGGAAATAGTTTTATATATCGCAACTCTTATTTTCACTATTACGCATGAGTTTCCGATAAACAATTATTTGAAATGGTGTTCATCACGTCCATATACATCGCTGACCTTTGCATTTTGGGATGTGATTCTAGAGGAGGGTATAAAGAGTTGGCCGATAAAGAATAAAAAAGCTATTAAACACCATGTTTTGGTGTGCTTATTTGACAAACTACTTTGTGCTGATTATTAAAAAGGACGGCTAACTCTGTAATGTTATGAAAGGTACTGCGAATGGGCCAATATGGCTATTTTTGTATAGAATAAGGAATGACGGAAGCGGAGGAAGGTCACACCAAATGCACCCATGAACTGCATATCACGGATCGTGTTATTCTTACGTGGCCGATAATGCCACGGTGTACTTTTAATGTAGTAGAAAAAACACGATGAGGAAGAATGTGGCAGATCTTAGTATCTTGTTTTATGTGTCTTAGTAGGTAATTAGAAGATTCGAGTTAGTTTTCGTTACAGATGAGTAGTATGTGCTTCAGGATGTATTTATAAAAGAAAAACAAGCTCTCGCAACTTAGACATCCCTTACAGTAATGGAGCAGTTGTTGTATAGGCTTGTCTTATATTGATCTGCATAAAGAAAAGTTCGTTATCACCTATCTTTGTTATAAATCGACTAATACTCAAATAAGTCTTATCGTTAACATTATCTTTATTATGTTGCGATTGCTGACTTGTATTGATGGGGAAAGTTCCTATATTACATGTACCAATAATGACATGTCAAGCCAGGTAGAACGATCAGCATTCTATATGTCAGTCGAGAGGTTGCGGCTTATTAAAATACAAATGCCGTCACCGGGATTTGAATCCACGCGGGGTTTTCTATCATGATCATTATTGCCATTTTACCTTCATTCATCAAAATTCTTTTTTAACAAATGCTATCAAAAATGTTATCAAAGCAATACCAACAATTCAAATACAATTTGCAGAACCTTTTCTTAAACATTGTACCTATTGTGTTAAATTGCGATTTGCTTTTGTTGATGTAGTTTCAAACGACGTCTGCATAAAATACATCTGTTAAGTAGAAAAGGCGAAGAAGACAAGGAACTGTTCATTTATAAGTGGTATATCCCACGGCCGTTGGTTTATTCAGACCAATGGGGTGACTCGTAGGCTAAACGGCCGTTTCTCAAAGGTCAACTTTCGAAATAATATTTTTGTTTTTCTAAATATCATACAGTTAAATTACAGATGAGGTATCTAACGAAGAAATGTGGTGTATAATTACGAGAATCATTAGAACGTAACCACCCCCTTCCAATTTACGGGCCAAGTTCTGTTACGATATGAAAAGAACTTTTCTCCTTAATTGCCGTTTAGTCCACATATAGCTCATAATGACATGGTTCCTTTCAAAGCTTATGTACAAATAAGATCGTGACCAAAACAACTGATGCACATATATGTTTTGACAGGCATTCAGAGACTTTTCCTAAGAATAAACCAGTGTATCCCAATTATTCCTCCGTCAGTTGGTATGTGGGCGAAAGTGCTTCAGTGGTAGGACGTCGGCTTCTACAACCGAGAGTTCCGGGTTCAATGCCCAATTATTGCAAGTTGAAAATATCGGGACCAACACAAACCGGCTCGAGTATTGTTTGTGTTCTCAGGAGGCGGGATATAGAGAGAAGAATTAAGTTGCAAGACACGGTTTCATAATCGATGTAAAAGAAAACGTGTAGCCTTTGAATGACAATGAAAACATTTCCACAAATACCATACGAACGGCAAGCACTTTTATCCTTTTGATCAATATTGTTTCCTAACCGGTAGGGAGAAGCATGTTTCGGATGGGAACAGAAGTGTTGCCAATAAGGACAAGTACTAGCAGCATTTCTTTCCCTTTTCTTTTACACTGTTTTTGTCAGCCGACCAAAAAAGAATAATCACCAAAGCCAAAAATTTGTCACCATACGGGCATAGAACTGTTTGTTCCAAAGAATTAGTTTTCCATACTAAAGCCTCTCCTAGTTAACCGAGTATCATTTCTGCCTTGGTGGTCGAAATGCGTTCAGCATCATCACCTTTTATGAAAATATATCCATGTTTAGATTTAATCAGTTTCAATAATGATAAAAACAATAATCAAGAATGATCAGTCAAGTGAGATAATAATGTCGTGAACTATAAACACAACCAAAGATTGCTTTGTAAGTCTGGCCCTAATTAACTCATCACTTGCAGCCCCCTTATTAAGAAAATAGCATGTATATTGCCTCTGCAAGTTTCGGGGTAGCGTAATACTTAACAGTTTACGCTTAAGATTTGCGTAAGTCTAAAACAACAAATCCTCTTATTTCAATATTGGGCGAAGCAATATTGCAAAATAACACATCATTGGAATCGTCTCTCCGAGACGCTTCCAATGACGTGTCACATTGCAATAGTGTACTTTCATTGAAGATACTATTCATGTGTATCAGTTATGATTTATGCAAATATTTTCCTTAAGTTGTTTAGTAGAACGGTACCCAGCTGGTGTTTATTTGCCAAGAGATGTGTGGGTGTGACGGAAATGTTATTAGACACCGTTAAATATTTTATACTGTAAGCAATTTTTATACTGTAAGCAATAGAGCGTCTTACGTGACACATAACTCCAACGAATAGGGTACGTTCTACTCAAGAATGAATACCAATTCAATTATTTAATTATCTATGCGGCAAAATCAGCACAAACATGCCTTTTGTCATAATATTTCAGTAGACTATGCATACAAAATTCCCGTAATCCGCCATTTTGAAATTCAGTTTTCATTCGGATTACTTCGGTAAATCTTGGTATATACCGGTCGGCGCCGGAACAATTCGCTTCAAAACGAATGAACCCGGCCCCGGTCGATGTATACCGAGTACGACCGATGTTATCCGAAATAAGGATGAGTTTCAAAATGGCAGATTATGGATATTCTACGTTAAAGCAAAATGTCAACTGTACTTTAACAGCATTTATTTAACTGTTGATTTTTTTTTTCGGTGACCGAATAAACATGATTAGAATTACATTGCACGCTTTTTGGTAACACA